>JAUKNL010000242.1:5000-7500 GCA_030765065.1 Deroplatys truncata
ACTACGACGCCCACCAGACGACAATGGTATTGAGATACGCAGACGTCTGTACTCCAACGCGCCCCAAAGCGCTAAACCCCCCCCCCCCCGTCCTTCCAGGGGCGTAGCAGCCGAGAATCTGCTACGCGCCTGCACAGTGGAGCTCAGGGATGTGAGGGAGGACGTGGAAGGAGGTGATCAACGACTACTACGAGCGATGCCAATACCGGTGATCATGGGTAGAACAGCACGGGAGGGTGCAATGTCGGTGGTGTGTAACGCATAAATGGGGGAACAGAATAAACGAGGCGTTGTGGAAAGTGCAACGCGCTATGCAGTGCCGTTTGGAGATGAAGCAATGGCACTGTGGCAAGCTGCCACCACGCGTCTACACGGATGCACCATAAAGAGTGTGAGGGCGTGCCGTTTGGAGATGAAGCAATGGCACTGTGGCAAGCTGCCACCACGCGTCTACACGGATGCACCATAAAGAGTGTGAGGGCGTTGCAGCAGCCAAGGCCAGGAACTGCAACGCGTCGAAAGAGTTTGTGCCAGGTCCAGGGTGTGTTGCTACGCTCTAGCGTCCCCAGAGGGGCCCCCCGCTCCCCCCATGGGGGTAGGGCGAAATGCACAGAGGAGGAAATGTGTACCTGGTTGGACGGTGGCGAGGTAAGACGAAAGGAGGGGCCGATGTTTGGAGGTGGAATACAAAACATGAGAGCAATACGCCTCCGGATAGTAGTAGTAGTAGTAGTAGTAGTAGTAGTAGTAGTAGTAGTAGTAGTAGTAGTAGTAGTAGTAGTAGCAGCATGATGATTCGTATGCGTAATATTCATTAGTATGATTATTCGTACCATTACGGTTAGCCTGCGTATGATTAGTATTAGTATTAGTAGTGTCATTGACGGTATCCGGAGTAGTAGTAGTAGTAGTAGTAGTAGTAGTAGTAGTAGTAGTAGTAGTAGTAGTAGTGGTGGTAGTGGTAGTAGTAGTAGTAGTAGTAGTAGTAGTAGTAGTAGTAGTAGTAGTAGTAGTAGTAGTAGTAGTAGTGGTGGTAGTGGTAGTAGTAGTAGTAGTAGTAGTAGTAGTAGTAGTAGTAGTAGTAGTAGTAGCATTAGAATGATCATAATCATTATTATGGGTCTTATCATCATGATTATCATTATTAGTATGAGTATCATCATTAGTATTGGTAATCATTATTATTATTATTATTTGTATTATTATTATTATTATTATTATTATTATTATTATTATTATTATTATCATTATTAATATTACTATTATTATTATTATTAGTATTATTATCATTATGAGTATGGGTATGAGTATGAGTAGGATTAGTATTAGTATTAGTATTAGTATTATTATTATTAGTATTATTATTAGTATTATTATTATTATTATTATTATTATTATTATTATTATTATTATTATTATTATTATTATTATTATTAATAGTATTAATAGTATTAATAGTATTATTATTATTATGATTATTATGATTATTATTATTATTATTATTATTATTATTATTATTATTATTATTATTATTATTATTATTATTATTATTATTAGTATTATTAGTAGTAGTAGTAGTAGTAGTAGTAGTAGTAGTAGTAGTGTTAGTTAGTATTCGAATATAATTATGAGTAGTAGTAGTATTATTCTTATCCTTAGTGTTAGTATTCGTATCACTATTATCATTATTATTATCATTAGTAGTAGTAGTATTAGTATGAGTATTAGTAGTGGTATTAGGATCATTAATCATTAGTATCATTAGTATTGGTATTGGTATTGGTATTATTGTTATTAGTACTATTAATGGTATTAGTATTCGTAGTAGTAATAATGTTAGTATTGTTGGTATTGTTAGTAATATTACTATTATGAGTAGTAGTAGTAGTAGTAGTAGTAGTAGTAGTAGTAGTATTGTTAGTATTGTTAGTATTAGTATGATTATTATTAGTATGAGTAGGAGTAGGAGTAGGGGTAGGGGTATGATCATCGGTAGGGGTAGGGGTAGGGGTGTGATTATGAGTAGGAGTAGGGGCAGGGGTATGATTTTTGAGTAGTAGTAGTGGTAGTGGTAGTATGATGATGATGATGATGATGATGATGATGATATTACTATTATTTGTAGTAGTATTATTGCTATTAGTAATACTATTATGATGTGTAATACGTCTATGTGTATTAGTAGGAGTAGTACGAGTAGTGTGACTATTATTCGTCACATTAGTAATAGTAGTATTGGTACTAGTATCATTATGAGTGGTATGAATATGAGTATTAGCATTATTCGAATTAGTAGCATTAGTAGTATTAGTATGCGTGTTAGGAGTCGTATGCGTAGTATTAGTAGCATTAATAGTAGTATTAGTATGATTGCTGTGCATATCATTATTCGTAGTATGAATATCAGTATGCGTAGTAGTATTGTGAGTATTATTGGTATCAGTAGTGTTAGTAGCACGGCTATGATTAGTCGTAGTAGTAATCATCCTCATTGTCATGA
>JAUKNL010000242.1:17500-22500 GCA_030765065.1 Deroplatys truncata
GAGCCGGAGCGAAAGCAACCGCTACTGAGGCCTTTTTGTTTATTTTGTTTTTTGTTTTTTTCTTTATTTGTTTTAACGACAGTCTAAATGTTGCCACCTGATCACTGTACCTTTCTAATGGACTCTCGAGGTCGAGAGGACCAAGCAATAGAGCTGACAGATGCAAAGTCGGCGCAGAAAGTATGCGTCTAAGACCACTGCACAGTCAGTCACCTTCCTTGGAGCCGCTTCATCCTTTGAAGCGTCCAAATGCGCGCAGCCGGAGCGAATACGTATACGCTACTAAGGCCACAAGCGCTTCCGTGTTTAGGGGCTAACATGCCGGCGCGTAGGCACGCGACTAAGGCTGACGTTGCCCAGCACGATCATCATTCCTTCAGTCGAAGGGACTACGTGCTCGCGTTTCGCCGTTTCTCACGTCTACTCACCCAACCATCACTCAATGCGCGCACAGAGCGCGAACCAGAGCATGTCGTGAAATATAACGTCACTCGGAATCTGGCAAGTTCAGCGCCGAATAAACAACTATGTGTCGCATAAGGACCGTATCGTGAGACAGAGGGCCGCGACAATGCTGTACATATCTCGCTAGTAGAGGGCGCCTAGCATTTGTGCGGTCAATTCCTGACCCTCTACATCGGGGATATAATGCAATCCAGGCTCGGAAGACATTATCACTAGGGAAGGACAACCTAGAATTCACCGTCACAGATATCATGTCCTTCTGCATAGGGTCACACTAGGAGAGGGCCGCCTAGCTTTGTTCCTTCAACTCCTACCCTCACTTTGACAGCTCCGACCCCTCAACCACGATGCCGCTCCTCTGCGAGTCGCAGGGGCCGGCGGGCAAACGGCTGGCCGGCAGCGCACAGCCACTAGCCGGGCTCCGACACGCAGCCTCACGCGGCACCCGCCTGACAGATGAGAACGTTGTGAACATGCCTCGGATGGAGAAACAATGTGTGCCTGTACCGCTACCATGACCATCTGAATGACATACAGCAAACGTACGGGTTAGTGTGGCGCAACTACGACGCCCACCAGACGACAATGGTATTGAGATACGCAGACGTCTGTACTCCAACGCGCCCCAAAGCGCTAAACCCCCCCCCCCCGTCCTTCCAGGGGCGTAGCAGCCGAGAATCTGCTACGCGCCTGCACAGTGGAGCTCAGGGATGTGAGGAAACGTGGAAGGAGGTGATCAACGACTACTACGAGCGATGCCAATACCGGTGATCATGGGTAGAACAGCACGGGAGGGTGCAATGTCGGTGGTGTGTAACGCATAAATGGGGGAACAGAATAAACGAGGCGTTGTGGAAAGTGCAACGCGCTATGCAGTGCCGTTTGGAGATGAAGCAATGGCACTGTGGCAAGCTGCCACCACGCGTCTACACGGATGCACCATAAAGAGTGTGAGGGCGTTGCAGCAGGCCAAGGCCAGGAACTGCAACGCGTCGAAAGAGTTTGTGCCAGGTCCAGGGTGTGTTGCTACGCTCTAGCGTCCCCAGAGGGGCCCCCGCTCCCCCCATGGGGGTAGGCGAAATTGCACAGAGGAGGAAATGTGTACCTGGTTGGACGGTGGCGAGGTAAGACGAAGGAGGGGCCGATGTTTGGAGGGTGGAATACAAAACATGAGAGCAATACGCCTCCGATAGTAGTAGTAGTAGTAGTAGTAGTAGTAGTAGTAGTAGTAGTAGTAGTAGTAGTAGTAGTAGTAGCAGCATGATGATTCGTATGCGTAATATTCATTAGTATGATTATTCGTACCATTACGGTTAGCCTGCGTATGATTAGTATTAGTATTAGTAGTGTCATTGACGGTATCCGGAGTAGTAGTAGTAGTAGTAGTAGTAGGTAGTAGTAGTAGTAGTAGTAGTAGTAGTGGTGGTAGTGTAGTAGTAGTAGTAGTAGTAGTAGTAGTAGTAGTAGTAGTAGTAGTAGTAGTAGTAGTAGTAGTAGTGGTGGTAGTGGTAGTAGTAGTAGTAGTAGTAGTAGTAGTAGTAGTAGTAGTAGTAGTAGTAGCATTAGAATGATCATAATCATTATTATGGGTCTTATCATCATGATTATCATTATTAGTATGAGTATCATCATTAGTATTGGTAATCATTATTATTATTATTATTTGTATTATTATTATTATTATTATTATTATTATTATTATTATTATATTATCATTATTAATATTACTATTATTATTATTATTAGTATTATTATCATTATGAGTATGGGTATGAGTATGAGTAGGATTAGTATTAGTATTAGTATTAGTATTATTATTATTAGTATATTATTAGTATTATTATTATTATTATTATTATTATTATTATTATTATTATTATTATTATTATTATTATTATTATTATTAATAGTATTAATAGTATTAATAGTATTATTATTATTATGATTATTATGATTATTATTATTATTATTATTATTATTATTATTATTATTATTATTATTATTATTATTATTATTATTATTATTATTAGTATTATTAGTAGTAGTAGTAGTAGTAGTAGTAGTAGTAGTAGTAGTGTTAGTTAGTATTCGAATATAATTATGAGTAGTAGTAGTATTATTCTTATCCTTAGTGTTAGTATTCGTATCACTATTATCATTATTATTATCATTAGTAGTAGTAGTATTAGTATGAGTATTAGTAGTGGTATTAGGATCATTAATCATTAGTATCATTAGTATTGGTATTGGTATTGGTATTATTGTTATTAGTACTATTAATGGTATTAGTATTCGTAGTAGTAATAATGTTAGTATTGTTGGTATTGTTAGTAATATTACTATTATGAGTAGTAGTAGTAGTAGTAGTAGTAGTAGTAGTAGTAGTATTGTTAGTATTGTTAGTATTAGTATGATTATTATTAGTATGAGTAGGAGTAGAGTAGGGGTAGGGGTATGATCATCGGTAGGGGTAGGGGTAGGGGTGTGATTATGAGTAGGAGTAGGGGCAGGGGTATGATTTTTGAGTAGTAGTAGTGGTAGTGGTAGTATGATGATGATGATGATGATGATGATGATGATATTACTATTATTTGTAGTAGTATTATTGCTATTAGTAATACTATTATGATGTTGTATTACGTCTATGTGTATTAGTAGGAGTAGTACGAGTAGTGTGACTATTATTCGTCACATTAGTAATAGTAGTATTGGTACTAGTATCATTATGAGTGGTATGAATATGAGTATTAGCATTATTCGAATTAGTAGCATTAGTAGTATGAGTATGCGTGTTAGGAGTCGTATGCGTAGTATTAGTAGCATTAATAGTAGTATTAGTATGATTGCTGTGCATATCATTATTCGTAGTATGAATATCAGTATGCGTAGTAGTATTGTGAGTATTATTGGTATCAGTAGTGTTAGTAGCACGGCTATGATTAGTCGTAGTAGTAATCATCTCTATGTCATGAGATGAATGATCTATGCCAATAAAGCGGATAATAAAGGGTACGATACTACCATGACGAGTACGATATGAAGATGCGCCGAAGAGGAAGAGGAAGAGAAGAGGAAGACGAAGACGGAGACGAAGAAGAAGAAGAAGAAGAGGTGAGGTGGAGGAGGAGGAGGAGGTGAGGAGGAGGAGGGAGGAGGAGGGGGTGAGGAGGAGGAGGAGGAGGAGGAGGAACTACGGAGAATAATCATACAAATCGGAATAATGATGATACCACTAATACGAAGAATAAACCGGTCGTAGTAGTAGTAGTAGTATTAGTAGTAGTAGTAGTAGTAGTAGTAGTGCTAGTCGTAGTGGTGGGCGTAGTATGAATAGGCGTATGCTACGTATCATCATTAGCGGTAGTAGGTATTAGTATCAGTAGGTTCATTGATATGACTATGAGGGGTATGAGTATGAGTGTTAGTATGACTGCTATAATGAATATCATGCTGATGATTATCATTATGAATAGTAGTAGTAGTAGTGGTAGTAGTAGTAGTAGTAGTAGTAGTAGTAGTAGTAGTAGTAGTGGTGGTGGTGCTCCGACTAAGGAATGCCAATCAGCAAAATGATGATGGAGAAGGAAGAGATGGACACGAATGGATGATCAGCATACTGTAAACAGTGTAGATATACTGCGAAGGCATGACCTCTGTCTCCGGGGAAAGTGCAACGCGCCTGGAAGAGGATATGTCCGTGTTTCGTCCGTTGAAACAACACGTTCCAGCAACTGCCACAACGCTCCTCACGGAGGTGTTGCACAATCTTCAGGCGCGTTGCGTATACTCCGTTACACAACTGTTACGCGTGTGCCACGTGTTGCACAGTCGCAACTGCGGCGGATCGAAGTGAAACCTTTGAGACAGTCACCCCTCATGGGAGGCATCCTGAGGTAGTGTGTCAAGACCTACCTAATGTCAATTGCATTTGTAGAATAGGTACATTCAGGATCGGCCCGCGGTGAAACCATGTGTATGTAATGGGTATTGAACGTGTATGAAACTTGAAATGTTTGCTGTCTGTAGTAGGTGATGTGACTATGCAGTAATGGCAACGTCTGCAGGTAAGTTATGTAGTGTACTGTGCTTTAAAGCATTAAATGGTATGCTTATTGCATGATGTTTCATTTTGTGGTTGTTTAGGGTTTTGAAAGATGTTCCTGAAGATACATTGTTGATTATTTGGGCAGGTATGAAGAGGTATATTGAATAATACGGTGACAAAGAAATAGTGGATAGCTGGTAGGTTTGCATTGCTATGACTGCCATATGTGGAGGTTGGGGAATTGATATATTAGGTGTGTTAAGACGTTCCGGTTCTGGCAATGGACATGTAAGTGATTGTTGCTGGGTGGAAGCTTTGGTACAATTGTTGACATCATGTCTGGAAATGCTTGGTGGTTCTGTGTTTATTAGTGAAGTGTTCGGTTTGCCAATATTGAGTATGTGAAGTCACCGAGTGTGTTATTGAAGATGATGGTTGGCATTCTAGGTTATTTTGTTTACTTGAGGTAGAGTTATTAGGATACAAGTGT
>JAUKNL010000242.1:32500-35000 GCA_030765065.1 Deroplatys truncata
GACGGTGGCGAGGTAAGACGAAAGGAGGGGCCGATGTTTGGAGGTGGAATACAAAACATGAGAGCAATACGCCTCCGGATAGTAGTAGTAGTAGTAGTAGTAGTAGTAGTAGTAGTAGTAGTAGTAGTAGTAGTAGTAGTAGTAGTAGCAGCATGATGATTCGTATGCGTAATATTCATTAGTATGATTATTCGTACCATTACGGTTAGCCTGCGTATGATTAGTATTAGTATTAGTAGTGTCATTGACGGTATCCGGAGTAGTAGTAGTAGTAGTAGTAGTAGTAGTAGTAGTAGTAGTAGTAGTAGTAGTAGTGGTGGTAGTGGTAGTAGTAGTAGTAGTAGTAGTAGTAGTAGTAGTAGTAGTAGTAGTAGTAGTAGTAGTAGTAGTAGTAGTGGTGGTAGTGGTAGTAGTAGTAGTAGTAGTAGTAGTAGTAGTAGTAGTAGTAGTAGTAGTAGCATTAGAATGATCATAATCATTATTATGGGTCTTATCATCATGATTATCATTATTAGTATGAGTATCATCATTAGTATTGGTAATCATTATTATTATTATTATTTGTATTATTATTATTATTATTATTATTATTATTATTATTATTATTATTATCATTATTAATATTACTATTATTATTATTATTAGTATTATTATCATTATGAGTATGGGTATGAGTATGAGTAGGATTAGTATTAGTATTAGTATTAGTATTATTATTATTAGTATTATTATTAGTATTATTATTATTATTATTATTATTATTATTATTATTATTATTATTATTATTATTATTATTATTAATAGTATTAATAGTATTAATAGTATTATTATTATTATGATTATTATGATTATTATTATTATTATTATTATTATTATTATTATTATTATTATTATTATTATTATTATTATTATTATTATTAGTATTATTAGTAGTAGTAGTAGTAGTAGTAGTAGTAGTAGTAGTAGTGTTAGTTAGTATTCGAATATAATTATGAGTAGTAGTAGTATTATTCTTATCCTTAGTGTTAGTATTCGTATCACTATTATCATTATTATTATCATTAGTAGTAGTAGTATTAGTATGAGTATTAGTAGTGGTATTAGGATCATTAATCATTAGTATCATTAGTATTGGTATTGGTATTGGTATTATTGTTATTAGTACTATTAATGGTATTAGTATTCGTAGTAGTAATAATGTTAGTATTGTTGGTATTGTTAGTAATATTACTATTATGAGTAGTAGTAGTAGTAGTAGTAGTAGTAGTAGTAGTAGTATTGTTAGTATTGTTAGTATTAGTATGATTATTATTAGTATGAGTAGGAGTAGGAGTAGGGGTAGGGGTATGATCATCGGTAGGGGTAGGGGTAGGGGTGTGATTATGAGTAGGAGTAGGGGCAGGGGTATGATTTTTGAGTAGTAGTAGTGGTAGTGGTAGTATGATGATGATGATGATGATGATGATGATGATGATATTACTATTATTTGTAGTAGTATTATTGCTATTAGTAATACTATTATGATGTGTAATACGTCTATGTGTATTAGTAGGAGTAGTACGAGTAGTGTGACTATTATTCGTCACATTAGTAATAGTAGTATTGGTACTAGTATCATTATGAGTGGTATGAATATGAGTATTAGCATTATTCGAATTAGTAGCATTAGTAGTATTAGTATGCGTGTTAGGAGTCGTATGCGTAGTATTAGTAGCATTAATAGTAGTATTAGTATGATTGCTGTGCATATCATTATTCGTAGTATGAATATCAGTATGCGTAGTAGTATTGTGAGTATTATTGGTATCAGTAGTGTTAGTAGCACGGCTATGATTAGTCGTAGTAGTAATCATCCTCATTGTCATGAGAATGATATTGCCAATAAAGCGGATAATAATAAGGGTACGAATACTACCATGACGAGTACGAATGATGATGCGCAGAAGAGGAAGAGGAAGAGGAAGAGGAAGACGAAGACGGAGACGAAGAAGAAGAAGAAGAAGAAGAGGTGGAGGAGGAGGAGGAGGAGGAGGAGGAGGAGGAGGAGGAGGAGGAGGGGGAGGAGGAGGAGGAGGAGGAGGAGGAGGAACTACGGAGAATAATCATACAAATCGGAATAATGATGATACCACTAATACGAAGAATAAGTAATACCGGTCGTAGTAGTAGTAGTAGTATTAGTAGTAGTAGTAGTAGTAGTAGTAGTGCTAGTCGTAGTGGTGGGCGTAGTATGAATAGGCGTATGCTACGTATCATCATTAGCGGTAGTAGGTATTAGTATCAGTAGGTTCATTGATATGACTATGAGGGGTATGAGTATGAGTGTTAGTATGACTGCTATAATGAATATCATGCTGATGATTATCATTATGAATAGTAGTAGTAGTAGTGGTAGTAGTAGTAGTAGTAGTAGTAGTAGTAGTAGTAGTAGTGGTGGTGGTGCTCCGACTAAGGAATGCCAATCAGCAAAATGATGATGGAGAAGGAAGAGATGGACACG
>JAUKNL010000242.1:40000-42568 GCA_030765065.1 Deroplatys truncata
TCCCTCGGCGGCACGAGGCCGCCCCACTTTCATTGCGCCTCTGGGTTTAGTGGTTCCCAGTGACTCGCGCACATGTTAGACTCCTTGGTCCGTGTTTCAAGACGGGTCGGGAAGGCATCCGAAGCAATAGCGCCGCGGACGGGAGAACGGCCAAAGCTGTCCGAGGACTCCGGAGACCAGCAGCCCGCGGGCGGCGGGGACGCGGCGTTAGCCGCGGCACCACGCACAAAGAAACCCGTGGAGCTTGCCCACCGGGCCGGACGCTCGCCAGAGCGGGCCATCTCCTCGTTTCCTACCGTCGAACCGGGGCCGGGCGAACCGGGGTCCGGGGGAACGTGAACCCGAGATTCCTCGGCGTTCCCCTCGGTCTCCATCCCGGGCCTTAGACCCCTGGTCCAACGGGTCGCGACGTCCTACCGGGAGAGAAGTGCAGCCCGCCGCCGCCAAGCAGCCCGACCGGCCGGTGCCGACGACCTAACGCGGCGCGCACCTTGCGGTGTGGCCGGCGGCCGTAGACATCCGGAATCGCGGATCGGGTGCCGACGAGCGGACGGGATTGAATCTCCCCGTTCGACCTTCCGGATCCCTCCCGTTTACCCCTGAACGGTTTCACGTACTATTGAACTCTCTCTTCAAAGTTCTTTTCAACTTTCCCTCACGGTACTTGTTCGCTATCGGTCTCGTGGTCATATTTAGCCTTAGATGGAGTTTACCACCCACTTAGTGCTCCACTCTCAAGGAACACGACTCTGAGGACGGCTCCCCCCGCGAACGGCAGCGGTCTCTACGGGCCTGGCACCCTCTGCGGGCTGTGGCCCCGTTCAAGGGAGACTTGAACTCGCCGCCGAACATCGGGTTGCGGAGCGTCCCTCACACGACATTTCCCTGCGTTATGTTTCACACGCGGGATTCCGTGCTGGGCTCCTCCCTGTTCGCTCGCCGCTACTAAGGGAATCCTTGTTAGTTTCTTTTCCTCCGCCTATTAATATGCTTAAATTCAGCGGGTAGTCTCGCCCGATCTGAGGTCGGATGTGCAAGCCCCTCTGGTGCGGGGGGGCGGGGAGCCGAGGCTTTCCTCGGTTACGCTCGAGTCAGAGAGAAAAAAATGCTCCTCGCAAGACCCTAGCTCCGAGACCACCTCCAAAGCGATGGAGATGGAGGCCTCGGCCCCCTACAGGTTTCGGAAGCGTCGGAGCGAGCGAGTCGCAACCGTGCCTCCAGAATCGGATCCAGGTGATCGGAACGGCCCGCTTTGCTCTTCCTCTCCACAACTCACTCATCATCATCACCTCTTAGCAAAGCCGCCCCGGCCTGGTCCAGTGAGACCTCCCGACCCTCAGTCGGGCGTGGTCCGGGATTGAAAATCCAAGGACCGCAATGTGCGTTCGAAGTGTCGATGTTCATGTGTCCTGCAGTTCACATGTCGACGCGCAATTTGCTGCGTTCTTCATCGACCCACGAGCCGAGTGATCCACCGCTCAGGGTTGTATCGATATTTGCGCGCCTCGGCCCTCCCAGAAGGAGAGCGCCATGGGCTGCGTTAAGATCGGGCCAAATAGTAGCAAGGAAATCCTCGCAAGCGTTTCGTGCAACCGTTCCCACCCACCTCGGGAGAGGGAGGGGAAACGTACACTGGCAGAACTCTGGCGCAGAAGAGCTTTAAACCCTCCCAGACCCCTGGTCGTCTCGCCTTGCGGCAAACGGCCGGAATCCCCAGGCTGCGACGCTCGCATCCGCCGCTAGGCGGAGGCTTCGTCGACATCCGTGGTGCGGGTACCGAGAACTGCGTTGTGAAACATCCGGCGGCGTAAGGCTCGGAACTGACAACGTCTTGGCGGGCCCGGGATGGCCTGACCGGCGACCAGCCGGTCGTCTCACAGGCCATCCCTCCTCCGTGCCCGACCCCGACGCACCGGGAAGCACCGCTCCGCGGGTTCGTTCCATTTGTGGCAAGGTTCTCCGGTGGGAGATACCGCTAATGATCCTTCCGCAGGTTCACCTACGGAAACCTTGTTACGACTTTTACTTCCTCTAAATGATCAAGTTTGGGCATCTTCCCGGTGGAATCGAGGAGGAGAACCCCCACGCCCACCGGTCCGAAGACCTCACTAAATCATTCAATCGGTAGTAGCGACGGGCGGTGTGTACAAAGGGCAGGGACGTAATCAACGCGAGCTTATGACTCGCGCTTACTGGAATTCCTCGTTCATGGGGAACAATTGCAAGCCCCAATCCCTAGCACGAAGGAGGTTCAGCGGGTTACCCGGACCTTTCGGCCAGGGAGGACACGCTGATTCCTTCAGTGTAGCGCGCGTGCGGCCCAGAACATCTAAGGGCATCACAGACCTGTTATTGCTCAATCTCGTGCGGCTAGAAGCCGCCTGTCCCTCTAAGAAGATCAGGAGTCGCCGGTAGCACAGGGGATACCGGAAGCGACTAGTTAGCAGGCTAGAGTCTCGTTCGTTATCGGAATTAACCAGACAAATCGCTCCACCAACTAAGAACGGCCATGCACCACCACCCACCGAATCAAGAAAGAGCTCTCAATCTGTCAATCCTCCCGGTGTC
>JAUKNL010000243.1:0-26979 GCA_030765065.1 Deroplatys truncata
AAGAAAATTGATTTTCTAGACCCTAGGTGAGTGTAAAATCGCGTTTACTTCACTTGTTTCAAACTTCGAAAAAATCATATAAATGGTTGTTTCACGCCATAATAAGCCTATATATCCCAAGAATACTGAGTTTTTAAAAAGCGAAGAAATTCGATTTTCTAGCCCCTAGTGAGTGTAAAATAGCGTTTACTTCACTTCTTTCAAACTGCTTAAAAAATCATAAATTGATGTATCACCTCATAATAAGCCTCTATATACCAAAAATACTGAGTTTTCAACAGTCAAGAAATTCCGATTTTCTAGCCTCTATTGAGTGTAGAATCGCGTTTACTTCACTGGTTTCAAACTTCGAAAAAATCATATAAATGGTTGTTTCAGCCATAATAAGCCTATATATACCAAGAATACTGAGTTTTTAAAAAGTCAAGAAATTCCGATTTTATAGCAACTAGTGAGTGTAAAATCGCGTTTACTTCACTTCTTTCAAACTGCCTAAAAATCATATAAATGGATGTATCACCTCATAATAAGCCTCTATATACCAAGAATATTTGAGTTTTTAACAAGTCAAGACAATGATTTTCTAGCCCCTAGTGAGTGTAAAATCGCGTTTACTTCACTTCTTTCAAACTAGAAAAAATCATATAAATGCTTGTTCTACATCATAATAAGCTTATATATACCAAGATAACTGAGTTTTTAAAAAGTCAAGAAATTCGATTTTCTAGCCACTAGTGAGTGTAAAATCGCGTTTACTTCACTTCTTTCAAAATCTGCTTAAAAATCATATAAATCGATGTATTAACTTATAATAAGGCTCTATATACCAAAAATACTGAGGTTTTCAAAAAGTCAAGAAAATCGATTTTCTGGCCCTAGTGAGTGTAAAATCGCGTTTACTTGACTATTTCAAACTGCTTAAAAAATCATATAAATGGATGTATCACCTCATAATAAGCCTCTATATACCAAAAATACTGAGTTTTCAAAAGTCACGAAATCCGATTTTCTAGCCTCTATTGAGTGTAAAATCGCGTTTTCTTCACTTCTTTCAAACTTCGAAAAAAAACATATAAATGGGTTGTTTCACGCCATAATACGCCTATATATACCAAGAATACTGAGTTTTTAAAAAGTCAAGAAATTCGATTTTATAGGCCACTAGTGAGCGTAAAATCGCGTTTACTTCACTTCTTTCAAACTGCCTAAAAATCATATAAATGGATGTATCACCTCATAATAAGCCTCTGTATACCAAGAATATTGAGTTTTTAACAAGTCAAGAAAATTGCTTTTTTAGCCCCTAGTGAGTGTAAAATCGCGTTTACTTCACTTCTTTCAAACTGCTTAAAAATCATATAAGTCGATGTATTAACTTATAATAAGCCTCTATATACAAAAATACTGAGTTTTCAAAAAGTCAAGAAAATCGATTTTCTATCCCCTAGTGAGTATTAAAATCGCGTTTTCTTCACTTCTTTCAAACTTCGAAAAAATCATTATAAATGGTTGTTTCACGTCATTATAAGGCCTATATGAACCAAAAATACTGAGTTTTTAAAAATTGAAAGAAATTCGATTTTCTAGCCACTAGTGAGTGTAAAATCGCGTTTACTTCACTTCTTTCAAACTGCTTAAAAATCATATAAATCGATGTATTAACTTATAATAAGCCTTTATATCCCAAGAATACTGAGTTTTTAACAAGTCAAGAAAATTAATTTTTTAGACCCTAGTGATTGTAAAATCGCGTTTACTTCACTTGTTTCAAACTTCGAAAAAAATCATATAAATGGTTGTTTCACGCCATAATAAGCCTATATATACCAAGAATACTGAGTTTTTAAAAAAGCGAAGAAATTCGATTTTCTAGCCCCTAGTGAGTGTAAAATAGCGTTTACTTCACTTCTTTCAAACTGCTTAAAAATCATATAAATTGATGTATCACCTCATAATAAGCCTCTATATACCAAAAATACTGAGTTTTCAAACAGTCAAAGAAATTCGATTTTCTAGCCTCTATTGAGTGTAGAATCGCGTTTACTTCACTGGTTTCAAACTTTCGAAAAAATCATATAAATGGTTGTTTCACGCCATAATAAGCCTATATATACCAAGATACTGAGTTTTTAAAAAGTCAAGAAATTCGATTTTGTAGCCCCTAGTGGGTGTAAAATCGCGTTTACTTCACTTCTTTCAAACTGCCTAAAAATCATATAAATGGATGTATCACCTCATAATAAGCCTCTATATACCAAGAATATTGAGTTTTTACATGTCAAGAAAAATGATTTTCTAGAACCCTAGTGAGTGTAAAAACGTGTTTACTTCACTTGTTTCAAACTTCGAAAAAATCATATAAATGGTTGTTTCACGCCATAATAAGCCCTATATATCCCAAGAATACTGAGTTTTTAAAAAGCGAAGAAATTCGATTTTCTAGCCCCTAGTGAGTGTAAAATAGCGTTTACTTCACTTCTTTCAAACTGCTTAAAAATCATATAAATTGATGTATCACCTCATAATAAGCCTCTATATACCAAAAATACTGAGTTTTCAAACAGTCAAGAAATTCGATTTTCTAGCCTCTATTGAGTGTAGAATCGCGTTTACTTCACTGGTTTCAAACTTCGAAAAAATCATATAAATGGTTGTTTCACGCCATAATAAGCCTATATATACCAAGAATACTGAGTTTTTAAAAAGTCAAGAAAATTAGATTTTATAGCCACTAGTGAGTGTAAAATCGCGTTTACTTCACTTCTTTCAAACTGCCTAAAAATCATATAAATGGTTGTTTCCACGCCATAATAAGCCTCTATATACCAAGAATATTGAGTTTTTAACAAGTCAAGACAATTGATTTTTCTAGCCCCTAGTGAGTGTAAAATCGCGTTTTACTTCACTTCTTTCAAACTAGAAAAAATCATATAAATGCTTGTTTCACATCATAATAAGCTTATATATACCAAGATAACTTCGTTTTTAAAAAAGTCAAGAAATTCGATTTTCTAGCCCCTAGTGGGTGTAAAATCGCGTTTACTTCACTTCTTTCAAACTGCCTAAAAATCATATAAATGGATGTATCACCTCATAATAAGCCCTCTATATACCAAGAATATTGAGTTTTTTACATGTCAAGAAAATTGATTTTCTAGACCCTAGTGAGTGGTAAAAATCGCGTTTACTTCACTTGTTTCAAACTTCGAAAAAATCATATAAATGGTTGTTTCACGCCATAATAAGCCTATATATCCCCAAGATACTGAGTTTTTAAAAAGCGAAGAAATTCGATTTTCTAGCCCCTAGTGAGTGTAAAATAGCGTTTACTTCACTTCTTTCAAACTGCTTTAAAAATCATAAATTGATGTATCACCTCATAATAAGCCTCTATATACCAAAAATACTGAGTTTTCAAACAGTCAAGAAATTCGATTTTCTAGCCTCTATTGAGTGTAGAATCGCGTTTACTTCACTGTGGTTTCAAACTTCGAAAAAATCATATAAATGGTTGTTTCACGCCATAAAAGCCTATATATATACCAAGAATACTGAGTTTTTAAAAAGTCAAGAAATTCGATTTTATAGCCACTAGTGAGTGTAAAATCGCGTTTACTTCACTTCTTTCAACCTGCCTAAAAATCATATAAATGGATGTATCACCTCATAATAAGCCTCTATATACAAGAATATTGAGTTTTTAACAAGTCAAGACAATTGATTTTCTAGCCCCTAGTGAGTGTAAAATCGCGTTTACTTCACTTCTTTCAAACTAGAAAAAATCATATAAATGCTTGTTTCACTTCATAATAAGCTTATATATACCAAGATGACTGAGTTTTTAAAAAGTCAAGAAATTCGATTTTCTAGCCACTAGTGAGTGTAAAATCGCGTTTACTTCACTTCTTTCAAACTGCTTAAAAATCATATAAATCGATGTATTAACTTATAATAAGGCTCTATATACCAAAAATACTGAGTTTTCAAAAAGTCCAAGGAAAATCGATTTTCTGGCCCTAGTGAGTTGTAAAATCGCGTTTACTTGACTATTTCAAACTGCTTAAAAATCATATAAATGGATGTATCACTCATAATAAGCCTCTATATACCAAAAATACTGAGTTTTCAAAAAGTCACGAAATCCGATTCTTCTAGCCTCTATTGAGTGTAAAAATCGCGTTTACTTCACTTCTTTCAAACTTCGAAAAAAACATATAAATGGTTGTTTCACGCCATAATAAGCCTATATATACCAAGAATACTGAGTTTTTAAAAAGTACAAGAAATTCGTTTTTATAGCCACTATAGCCACTAGTGAGCGTAAAATCGCGTTTACTTCACTTCTTTCAAACTGCCTAAAAATCATATAAATGGATGTATCACCTCATAATAAGCCTCTGTATACCAAGAATA
Organism: Deroplatys truncata; assembly: GCA_030765065.1. Lineage (NCBI taxonomy): Eukaryota > Metazoa > Arthropoda > Insecta > Mantodea > Mantidae > Deroplatys > Deroplatys truncata. The sequence continues at coordinate 4,414 of JAUKNL010000243.1, forward strand.
TTGAGTTTTTAACAAGTCAAGAAAATTGCTTTTTTAGCCCCTAGTGAGTGTAAAATCGCGTTTACTTCACTTCTTTCAAACTGCTTAAAAATCATATAAGTCGATGTATTAACTTATAATATGCCTCTATATACCAAAAATACTGAGTTTTCAAAAAGTCAAGAAAATCGATTTTCACGCCACTAGTGAGAGTAAAATCGCGTTTACTTCACTTCTTTCAAACTGCTTAAAAATCATATAAATCGATGTATTAAATTATAATAAGCCTTTATATCCCAAGAATACTGAGTTTTTAAAAAGTCAAGAAATTCGATTTTCTAGCCCCTAGTGAGTGTAAAATCGCGTTTACTTCACTTCTTTCAAACTGCCTAAAAATCATATAAATGGATGTATCACCTCATAATAAGCCTCTATATACCAAGAATATTGAGTTTTTAACAAGTCGAGAAAATTGATTTTCTAGACCCTAGTGAGTGTAAAATCGCGTTTACTTCACTTCTTTCAAACTGCTTAAAAATCATATAAATCGATGTATTAACTTATAATAAGCCTTTGTATACCAAAAATACTCAGTTTTCAAAAAGTCAAGAAATTCGATTTTCTAGCCACTAGTGAGTGTAAATTCGCGTTTACTTCACTTCTTTCAAACTTCGAAAAAATCATATAAATGGTTGTTTCACGCCATAATAAGCCTATATATCCCAAGAATACTGAGTTTTTAAAAAGTCAAGAAATTCGATTTTCTAGCCACTAGTGAGCGTAAAATCGCGTTTACTTCACTTCTTTCAAACTGCCTAAAAATCATATAAATGGATGTATCACCTCATAATAAGCCTCTGTATACCAAGAATATTGAGTTTTTAACAAGTCAAGAAAATTGCTTTTTTAGCCCCTAGTGAGTGTAAAATCGCGTTTACTTCACTTCTTTCAAACTGCTTAAAAATCATATAAGTCGATGTATTAACTTATAATAAGCCTCTATATACAAAAATACTGAGTTTTCAAAAAGTCAAGAAAATCGATTTTCTATCCCCTAGTGAGTATAAAATCGCGTTTTCTTCACTTCTTTCAAACTTCGAAAAAATCATATAAATGGTTGTTTCACGTCATTATAAGCCTATATGAACCAAAAATACTGAGTTTTTAAAAATTGAAGAAATTCGATTTTCTAGCCACTAGTGAGTGTAAAATCGCGTTTACTTCACTTCTTTCAAACTGCTTAAAAATCATATAAATCGATGTATTAACTTATAATAAGCCTTTATATCCCAAGAATACTGAGTTTTTAACAAGTCAAGAAAATTAATTTTTTAGACCCTAGTGATTGTAAAATCGCGTTTACTTCACTTGTTTCAAACTTCGAAAAAATCATATAAATGGTTGTTTCACGCCATAATAAGCCTATATATACCAAGAATACTGAGTTTTTAAAAAGCGAAGAAATTCGATTTTCTAGCCCCTAGTGAGTGTAAAATAGCGTTTACTTCACTTCTTTCAAACTGCTTAAAAATCATATAAATTGATGTATCACCTCATAATAAGCCTCTATATACCAAAAATACTGAGTTTTCAAACAGTCAAGAAATTCGATTTTCTAGCCTCTATTGAGTGTAGAATCGCGTTTACTTCACTGGTTTCAAACTTCGAAAAAATCATATAAATGGTTGTTTCACGCCATAATAAGCCTATATATACCAAGAATACTGAGTTTTTAAAAAGTCAAGAAATTCGATTTTCTAGCCCCTAGTGGGTGTAAAATCGCGTTTACTTCACTTCTTTCAAACTGCCTAAAAATCATATAAATGGATGTATCACCTCATAATAAGCCTCTATATACCAAGAATATTGAGTTTTTACATGTCAAGAAAATTGATTTTCTAGAACCCTAGTGAGTGTAAAATCGTGTTTACTTCACTTGTTTCAAACTTCGAAAAAATCATATAAATGGTTGTTTCACGCCATAATAAGCCTATATATCCCAAGAATACTGAGTTTTTAAAAAGCGAAGAAATTCGATTTTCTAGCCCCTAGTGAGTGTAAAATAGCGTTTACTTCACTTCTTTCAAACTGCTTAAAAATCATATAAATTGATGTATCACCTCATAATAAGCCTCTATATACCAAAAATACTGAGTTTTCAAACAGTCAAGAAATTCGATTTTCTAGCCTCTATTGAGTGTAGAATCGCGTTTACTTCACTGGTTTCAAACTTCGAAAAAATCATATAAATGGTTGTTTCACGCCATAATAAGCCTATATATACCAAGAATACTGAGTTTTTAAAAAGTCAAGAAATTAGATTTTATAGCCACTAGTGAGTGTAAAATCGCGTTTACTTCACTTCTTTCAAACTGCCTAAAAATCATATAAATGGTTGTTTCACGCCATAATAAGCCTCTATATACCAAGAATATTGAGTTTTTAACAAGTCAAGACAATTGATTTTCTAGCCCCTAGTGAGTGTAAAATCGCGTTTACTTCACTTCTTTCAAACTAGAAAAAATCATATAAATGCTTGTTTCACATCATAATAAGCTTATATATACCAAGATAACTGAGTTTTTAAAAAGTCAAGAAATTCGATTTTCTAGCCCCTAGTGGGTGTAAAATCGCGTTTACTTCACTTCTTTCAAACTGCCTAAAAATCATATAAATGGATGTATCACCTCATAATAAGCCTCTATATACCAAGAATATTGAGTTTTTACATGTCAAGAAAATTGATTTTCTAGACCCTAGTGAGTGTAAAATCGCGTTTACTTCACTTGTTTCAAACTTCGAAAAAATCATATAAATGGTTGTTTCACGCCATAATAAGCCTATATATCCCAAGAATACTGAGTTTTTAAAAAGCGAAGAAATTCGATTTTCTAGCCCCTAGTGAGTGTAAAATAGCGTTTACTTCACTTCTTTCAAACTGCTTAAAAATCATAAATTGATGTATCACCTCATAATAAGCCTCTATATACCAAAAATACTGAGTTTTCAAACAGTCAAGAAATTCGATTTTCTAGCCTCTATTGAGTGTAGAATCGCGTTTACTTCACTGGTTTCAAACTTCGAAAAAATCATATAAATGGTTGTTTCACGCCATAAAAGCCTATATATACCAAGAATACTGAGTTTTTAAAAAGTCAAGAAATTCGATTTTATAGCCACTAGTGAGTGTAAAATCGCGTTTACTTCACTTCTTTCAAACTGCCTAAAAATCATATAAATGGATGTATCACCTCATAATAAGCCTCTATATACCAAGAATATTGAGTTTTTAACAAGTCAAGACAATTGATTTTCTAGCCCCTAGTGAGTGTAAAATCGCGTTTACTTCACTTCTTTCAAACTAGAAAAAATCATATAAATGCTTGTTTCACATCATAATAAGCTTATATATACCAAGATGACTGAGTTTTTAAAAAGTCAAGAAATTCGATTTTCTAGCCACTAGTGAGTGTAAAATCGCGTTTACTTCACTTCTTTCAAACTGCTTAAAAATCATATAAATCGATGTATTAACTTATAATAAGGCTCTATATACCAAAAATACTGAGTTTTCAAAAAGTCAAGAAAATCGATTTTCTGGCCCTAGTGAGTGTAAAATCGCGTTTACTTGACTATTTCAAACTGCTTAAAAATCATATAAATGGATGTATCACCTCATAATAAGCCTCTATATACCAAAAATACTGAGTTTTCAAAAAGTCACGAAATCCGATTTTCTAGCCTCTATTGAGTGTAAAATCGCGTTTACTTCACTTCTTTCAAACTTCGAAAAAAACATATAAATGGTTGTTTCACGCCATAATAAGCCTATATATACCAAGAATACTGAGTTTTTAAAAAGTCAAGAAATTCGATTTTATAGCCACTAGTGAGCGTAAAATCGCGTTTACTTCACTTCTTTCAAACTGCCTAAAAATCATATAAATGGATGTATCACCTCATAATAAGCCTCTGTATACCAAGAATATTGAGTTTTTAACAAGTCAAGAAAATTGCTTTTTTAGCCCCTAGTGAGTGTAAAATCGCGTTTACTTCACTTCTTTCAAACTGCTTAAAAATCATATAAGTCGATGTATTAACTTATAATATGCCTCTATATACCAAAAATACTGAGTTTTCAAAAAGTCAAGAAAATCGATTTTCACGCCACTAGTGAGAGTAAAATCGCGTTTACTTCACTTCTTTCAAACTGCTTAAAAATCATATAAATCGATGTATTAAATTATAATAAGCCTTTATATCCCAAGAATACTGAGTTTTTAAAAAGTCAAGAAATTCGATTTTCTAGCCCCTAGTGAGTGTAAAATCGCGTTTACTTCACTTCTTTCAAACTGCCTAAAAATCATATAAATGGATGTATCACCTCATAATAAGCCTCTATATACCAAGAATATTGAGTTTTTAACAAGTCGAGAAAATTGATTTTCTAGACCCTAGTGAGTGTAAAATCGCGTTTACTTCACTTCTTTCAAACTGCTTAAAAATCATATAAATCGATGTATTAACTTATAATAAGCCTTTGTATACCAAAAATACTCAGTTTTCAAAAAGTCAAGAAATTCGATTTTCTAGCCACTAGTGAGTGTAAATTCGCGTTTACTTCACTTCTTTCAAACTTCGAAAAAATCATATAAATGGTTGTTTCACGCCATAATAAGCCTATATATCCCAAGAATACTGAGTTTTTAAAAAGTCAAGAAATTCGATTTTCTAGCCCCTAGTGAGTGTAAAATCGCGTTTACTTCACTTCTTTCATACTGCTTAAAAGTCATATAAATGGATGTATCACCTCATAATAAGCCTCTATATACCAAGAATATTGAGTTTTTAACAAGTCAAGAAAATCGATTTTCTAGCCCCTAGTGAGTGTAAAATCGCGTTTACTTCACTTCTTTCAAACTGCTTAAAAATCATATAAATCGATGTATTAACTTATAATAAGCCTCTATATACAAAAATACTGAGTTTTCAAAAAGTCAAGAAAATCGATTTTCTATCCCCTAGTGAGTATAAAATCGCGTTTTCTTCACTTCTTTCAAACTTCGAAAAAATCATATAAATGGTTGTTTCACGTCATTATAAGCCTATATGAACCAAAAATACTGAGTTTTTAAAAATTGAAGAAATTCGATTTTCTAGCCACTAGTGAGTGTAAAATCGCGTTTACTTCACTTCTTTCAAACTGCTTAAAAATCATATAAATCGATGTATTAACTTATAATAAGCCTTTATATCCCAAGAATACTGAGTTTTTAAAAAGACAAGAAATTCGATTTTCTAGCCCCTAGTGGGTGTAAAATCGCGTTTACTTCACTTCCTTCAAACTGCCTAAAAATCATATAAATGGATGTATCACCTCATAATAAGCCTCTATATACCAAGAATATTGAGTTTTTACAAGTCAACAAAAATTGATTTTCTAGACCCTAGTGAGTGTAAAATCGCGTTTACTTCACTTGTTTCAAACTTCGAAAAAATCATATAAATGGTTGTTTCACGCCATAATAAGCCTATATATCCCAAGAATACTGAGTTCTTAAAAAGCGAAGAAATTCGATTTTCTAGCCCCTAGTGAGTGTAAAATAGCGTTTACTTCACTTCTTTCAAACTGCTTAAAAATCATATAAATTGATGTATCACCTCATAATAAGCCTCTATATACCAAAAATACTGAGTTTTCAAACAGTCAAGAAATTCGATTTTCTAGCCTCTATTGAGTGTAGAATCGCGTTTACTTCACTGGTTTCAAACTTCGAAAAAATCATATAAATGGTTGTTTCACGCCATAATAAGCCTATATATACCAAGAATACTGAGTTTTTAAAAAGTCAAGAAATTCGATTTTCTAGCCCCTAGTGGGTGTAAAATCGCGTTTACTTCACTTCTTTCAAACTGCCTAAAAATCATATAAATGGATGTATCACCTCATAATAAGCCTCTATATACCAAGAATATTGAGTTTTTACATGTCAAGAAAATTGATTTTCTAGACCCTAGTGAGTGTAAAATCGCGTTTACTTCACTTGTTTCAAACTTCGAAAAAATCATATAAATGGTTGTTTCACGCCATAATAAGCCTATATATCCCAAGAATACTGAGTTTTTAAAAAGCGAAGAAATTCGATTTTCTAGCCCCTAGTGAGTGTAAAATAGCGTTTACTTCACTTCTTTCAAACTGCTTAAAAATCATATAAATTGATGTATCACCTCATAATAAGCCTCTATATACCAAAAATACTGAGTTTTCAAACAGTCAAGAAATTCGATTTTCTAGCCTCTATTGAGTGTAGAATCGCGTTTACTTCACTGGTTTCAAACTTCGAAAAAATCATATAAATGGTTGTTTCACGCCATAATAAGCCTATATATACCAAGAATACTGAGTTTTTAAAAAGTCAAGAAATTCGATTTTCTAGCCCCTAGTGGGTGTAAAATCGCGTTTACTTCACTTCTTTCAAACTGCATAAAAATCATATAAATGGATGTATCACCTCATAATAAGCCTCTATATACCAAGAATATTGAGTTTTTACATGTCAAGAAAATTGATTTTCTAGACCCTAGTGAGTGTAAAATCGCGTTTACTTCACTTGTTTCAAACTTCGAAAAAATCATATAAATGGTTGTTTCACGCCATAATAAGCCTATATATCCCAAGAATACTGAGTTTTTAAAAAGCGAAGAAATTCGATTTTCTAGCCCCTAGTGAGTGTAAAATAGCGTTTACTTCACTTCTTTCAAACTGCTTAAAAATCATAAATTGATGTATCACCTCATAATAAGCCTCTATATACCAAAAATACTGAGTTTTCAAACAGTCAAGAAATTCGATTTTCTAGCCTCTATTGAGTGTAGAATCCCGTTTACTTCACTGGTTTCAAACTTCGAAAAAATCATATAAATGGTTGTTTCACGCCATAATAAGCCTATATATACCAAGAATACTGAGTTTTTAAAAAGCGAAGAAATTCGATTTTCTAGCCCCTAGTGAGTGTAAAATAGCGTTTACTTCACTTCTTTCAAACTGCTTAAAAATCATATAAATTGATGTATCACCTCATAATAAGCCTCTATATACCAAAAATACTGAGTTTTCAAACAGTCAAGAATTTCGATTTTCTAGCCTCTATTGAGTGTAGAATCGCGTTTACTTCACTGGTTTCAAACTTCGAAAAAATCATATAAATGGTTGTTTCACGCCATAATAAGCCTATATATACCAAGAATACTGAGTTTTTAAAAAGTCAAGAAATTCGATTTTATAGCCACTAGTGAGTGTAAAATCGCGTTTACTTCACTTCTTTCAACCTGCCTAAAAATCATATAAATGGTTGTTTCACGCCATAATATGCCTCTATATACCAAGAATATTGAGTTTTTAACAAGTCAAGACAATTGATTTTCTAGCCCCTAGTGAGTGTAAAATCGCGTTTACTTCACTTCTTTCAAACTAGAAAAAATCATATAAATGCTTGTTTCACATCATAATAAGCTTATATATACCAAGATAACTGAGTTTTTAAAAAGTCAAGAAATTCGATTTTCTAGCCACTAGTGAGTGTAAAATCGCGTTTACTTCACTTCTTTCAAACTGCTTAAAAATCATATAAATCGATGTATTAACTTATAATAAGGCTCTATATACCAAAAATACTGAGTTTTCAAAAAGTCAAGAAAATCGATTTTCTGGCCCTAGTGAGTGTAAAATCGCGTTTACTTGACTATTTCAAACTGCTTAAAAATCATATAAATGGATGTATCACCTCATAATAAGCCTCTATATACCAAAAATACTGAGTTTTCAAAAAGTTACGAAATTCGATTTTCTAGCCTCTATTGAGTGTAAAATCGCGTTTACTTCACTTCTTTCAAACTTCGAAAAAAACATATAAATGGTTGTTTCACGTCATAATAAGCCTATATATATATACCAAGAATACTGAGTTTTTAAAAAGACAAGAAATTCGATTTTCTATCACCTAGTGAGTGTAAAATCGCGTTTACTTCACTTCTTTCAAACTGCTCAAAAATCATATAAATGGATGTATCACCTCATAATAAGCCCCTATGTACCAAGAATATTGAGTTTCTAACAAGTCAAGAAAATCGATTTTCTAGCCTTCAGTGAGTGTAAAATCGCGTTTACTTTACTTCTTTCAAACTTCGAAAAAATCATATAAATGGTTGTTTCACGTCATAATAAGCCCATATATACCAAGAATACTGAGTTTTTAGAAAGTGAAGAAATTCGATTTTCTAGCCCCTAGTGAGTGTAAAATCGCGTTTACTTCACTTCTTTCAAACTGCTTAAAAATCATATAAATCGATGTATTAACTTATAATAAGCCTTTGTATACCAAAAATACTCAGTTTTCAAAAAGTCAAGAAATTCGATTTTCTAGCCACTAGTGAGTGTAAATTCGCGTTTACTTCACTTCTTTCAAACTTCGAAAAAATCATATAAATGGTTGTTTCACGCCATAATAAGCCTATATATCCCAAGAATACTGAGTTTTTAAAAAGTCAAGAAATTCGATTTTCTAGCCCCTAGTGAGTGTAAAATCGCGTTTACTTCACTTCTTTCATACTGCTTAAAAGTCATATAAATGGATGTATCACCTCATAATAAGCCTCTATATACCAAGAATATTGAGTTTTTAACAAGTCAAGAAAATCGATTTTCTAGCCCCTAGTGAGTGTAAAATCGCGTTTACTTCACTTCTTTCAAACTGCTTAAAAATCATATAAATCGATGTATTAACTTATAATAAGCCTCTATATACAAAAATACTGAGTTTTCAAAAAGTCAAGAAAATCGATTTTCTATCCCCTAGTGAGTATAAAATCGCGTTTTCTTCACTTCTTTCAAACTTCGAAAAAATCATATAAATGGTTGTTTCACGTCATTATAAGCCTATATGAACCAAAAATACTGAGTTTTTAAAAATTGAAGAAATTCGATTTTCTAGCCACTAGTGAGTGTAAAATCGCGTTTACTTCACTTCTTTCAAACTGCTTAAAAATCATATAAATCGATGTATTAACTTATAATAAGCCTTTATATCCCAAGAATACTGAGTTTTTAAAAAGACAAGAAATTCGATTTTCTAGCCCCTAGTGGGTGTAAAATCGCGTTTACTTCACTTCCTTCAAACTGCCTAAAAATCATATAAATGGATGTATCACCTCATAATAAGCCTCTATATACCAAGAATATTGAGTTTTTACGAGTCAACAAAAATTGATTTTCTAGACCCTAGTGAGTGTAAAATCGCGTTTACTTCACTTGTTTCAAACTTCGAAAAAATCATATAAATGGTTGTTTCACGCCATAATAAGCCTATATATCCCAAGAATACTGAGTTCTTAAAAAGCGAAGAAATTCGATTTTCTAGCCCCTAGTGAGTGTAAAATAGCGTTTACTTCACTTCTTTCAAACTGCTTAAAAATCATATAAATTGATGTATCACCTCATAATAAGCCTCTATATACCAAAAATACTGAGTTTTCAAACAGTCAAGAAATTCGATTTTCTAGCCTCTATTGAGTGTAGAATCGCGTTTACTTCACTGGTTTCAAACTTCGAAAAAATCATATAAATGGTTGTTTCACGCCATAATAAGCCTATATATACCAAGAATACTGAGTTTTTAAAAAGTCAAGAAATTCGATTTTCTAGCCCCTAGTGGGTGTAAAATCGCGTTTACTTCACTTCTTTCAAACTGCCTAAAAATCATATAAATGGATGTATCACCTCATAATAAGCCTCTATATACCAAGAATATTGAGTTTTTACATGTCAAGAAAATTGATTTTCTAGACCCTAGTGAGTGTAAAATCGCGTTTACTTCACTTGTTTCAAACTTCGAAAAAATCATATAAATGGTTGTTTCACGCCATAATAAGCCTATATATCCCAAGAATACTGAGTTTTTAAAAAGCGAAGAAATTCGATTTTCTAGCCCCTAGTGAGTGTAAAATAGCGTTTACTTCACTTCTTTCAAACTGCTTAAAAATCATATAAATTGATGTATCACCTCATAATAAGCCTCTATATACCAAAAATACTGAGTTTTCAAACAGTCAAGAAATTCGATTTTCTAGCCTCTATTGAGTGTAGAATCGCGTTTACTTCACTGGTTTCAAACTTCGAAAAAATCATATAAATGGTTGTTTCACGCCATAATAAGCCTATATATACCAAGAATACTGAGTTTTTAAAAAGTCAAGAAATTAGATTTTATAGCCACTAGTGAGTGTAAAATCGCGTTTACTTCACTTCTTTCAAACTGCCTAAAAATCATATAAATGGATGTATCACCTCATAATAAGCCTCTATATACCAAGAATATTGAGTTTTTAACAAGTCAAGACAATTGATTTTCTAGCCCCTAGTGAGTGTAAAATCGCGTTTACTTCACTTCTTTCAAACTAGAAAAAATCATATAAATGCTTGTTTCACATCATAATAAGCTTATATATACCAAGATAACTGAGTTTTTAAAAAGTTAAGAAATTCGATTTTGTAGCCACTAGTGAGTGTAAAATCGCGTTTACTTCACTTCTTTCAAACTGCTTAAAAATCATATAAATCGATGTATTAACTTATAATAAGGCTCTATATACCAAAAATACTGAGTTTTCAAAAAGTCAAGAAAATCGATTTTCTGGCCCTAGTGAGTGTAAAATCGCGTTTACTTGACTATTTCAAACTGCTTAAAAATCATATAAATGGATGTATCACCTCATAATAAGCCTCTATATACCAAAAATACTGAGTTTTCAAAAAGTCACGAAATTCGATTTTCTAGCCTCTATTGTGTGTAAAATCGCGTTTACTTCACTTCTTTCAAACTTCGAAAAAAACATATAAATGGTTGTTTCACGTCATAATAAGCCTATATATACCAAGAATACTGAGTTTTTAAAAAGTCAAGAAATTCGATTTTCTATCACCTAGTGAGTGTAAAATCGCGTTTACTTCACTTCTTTCAAACTGCTCAAAAATCATATAAATGGATGTATCACCCCATAATAAGCCCCTATGTACCAAGAATATTGAGTTTCTAACAAGTCAAGAAAATCGATTTTCTAGCCTTCAGTGAGTGTAAAATCGCGTTTACTTTACTTCTTTCAAACTTCGAAAAAATCATATAAATGGTTGTTTCACGTCATAATAAGCCCATATATACCAAGAATACTGAGTTTTTAGAAAGTGAAGAAATTCGATTTTCTAGCCCCTAGTGAGTGTAAAATCGCGTTTACTTCACTTCTTTCAAACTGCTTAAAAATCATATAAATCGATGTATTAACTTATAATAAGCCTTTGTATACCAAAAATACTCAGTTTTCAAAAAGTCAAGAAATTCGATTTTCTAGCCACTAGTGAGTGTAAATTCGCGTTTACTTCACTTCTTTCAAACTTCGAAAAAATCATATAAATGGTTGTTTCACGCCATAATAAGCCTATATATCCCAAGAATACTGAGTTTTTAAAAAGTCAAGAAATTCGATTTTCTAGCCCCTAGTGAGTGTAAAATCGCGTTTACTTCACTTCTTTCATACTGCTTAAAAGTCATATAAATGGATGTATCACCTCATAATAAGCCTCTATATACCAAGAATATTGAGTTTTTAACAAGTCAAGAAAATCGATTTTCTAGCCCCTAGTGAGTGTAAAATCGCGTTTACTTCACTTCTTTCAAACTGCTTAAAAATCATATAAATCGATGTATTAACTTATAATAAGCCTCTATATACAAAAATACTGAGTTATCAAAAAGTCAAGAAAATCGATTTTCTATCCCCTAGTGAGTATAAAATCGCGTTTTCTTCACTTCTTTCAAACTTCGAAAAAATCATATAAATGGTTGTTTCAAGTCATTATAAGCCTATATGAACCAAAAATACTGAGTTTTTAAAAATTGAAGAAATTCGATTTTCTAGCCACTAGTCAGTGTAAAATCGCGTTTACTTCACTTCTTTCAAACTGCTTAAAAATCATATAAATCGATGTATTAACTTATAATAAGCCTTTATATCCCAAGAATACTGAGTTTTTAAAAAGACAAGAAATTCGATTTTCTAGCCCCTAGTGGGTGTAAAATCGCGTTTACTTCACTTCCTTCAAACTGCCTAAAAATCATATAAATGGATGTATCACCTCATAATAAGCCTCTATATACCAAGAATATTGAGTTTTTACAAGTCAACAAAAATTGATTTTCTAGACCCTAGTGAGTGTAAAATCGCGTTTACTTCACTTGTTTCAAACTTCGAAAAAATCATATAAATGGTTGTTTCACGCCATAATAAGCCTATATATCCCAAGAATACTGAGTTTTTAAAAAGCGAAGAAATTCGATTTTCTAGCCCCTAGTGAGTGTAAAATAGCGTTTACTTCACTTCTTTCAAACTGCTTAAAAATCATATAAATTGATGTATCACCTCATAATAAGCCTCTATATACCAAAAATACTGAGTTTTCAAACAGTCAAGAATTTCGATTTTCTAGCCTCTATTGAGTGTAGAATCGCGTTTACTTCACTGGTTTCAAACTTCGAAAAAATCATATAAATGTTTGTTTCACGCCATAATAAGCCTATATATACCAAAAATACTGAGTTTTTAAAAAGTCAAGAAATTCGATTTTCTAGCCCCTAGTGGGTGTAAAATCGCGTTTACTTCACTTCTTTCAAACTGCCTAAAAATCATATAAATGGACTTATCACCTCATAATAAGCCTCTATATACCAAGAATATTGAGTTTTTACAAGTCAAGAAAATTGATTTTCTAGACCCTAGTGAGTGTAAAATCGCGTTTACTTCACTTGTTTCAAACTTCGAAAAAATCATATAAATGGTTGTTTCACGCCATAATAAGCCTATATATCCCAAGAATACTGAGTTTTTAAAATGCGAAGAAATTCGATTTTCTAGCCCCTAGTGAGTGTAAAATAGCGTTTACTTCACTTCTTTCAAACTGCTTAAAAATCATAAATTGATGTATCACCTCATAATAAGCCTCTATATACCAAAAATACTGAGTTTTCAAACAGTCAAGAAATTCGATTTTCTAGCCCCTAGTGAGTGTAAAATCGCGTTTACTTCACTTCTTTCAAACTGCTTAAGAATCATATAAATCGATGTATTAACTTATAATAAGCCTCTATATACAAAAATACTGAGTTTTCAAAAAGTCAAGAAAATCGATTTTCTATCCCCTAGTGAGTATAAAATCGCGTTTTCTTCACTTCTTTCAAACTTCGAAAAAATCATATAAATGGTTGTTTCACGTCATTATAAGCCTATATGAACCAAAAATACTGAGTTTTTAAAAATTGAAGAAATTCGATTTTATAGCCACTAGTGAGTGTAAAATCGCGTTTACTTCACTTCTTTCAAACTGCCTAAAAATCATATAAATGGTTGTTTCACGCCATAATAAGCCTCTATATACCAAGAATATTGAGTTTTTAACAAGTCAAGACAATTGATTTTCTAGCCCCTAGTGAGTGTAAAATCGCGTTTACTTCACTTCTTTCAAACTAGAAAAAATCATATAAATGCTTGTTTCACATCATAATAAGCTTATATATACCAAGATAACTGAGTTTTTAAAAAGTCAAGAAATTCGATTTTCTAGCCACTAGTGAGTGTAAAATCGCGTTTACTTCACTTCTTTCATGCTGCTTAAAAGTCATATAAATGGATGTATCACCTCATAATAAGCCTCTATATACCAAGAATATTGAGTTTTTAACAAGTCAAGAAAGTCGATTTTCTAGCCCCTAGTGAGTGTAAAATCGCGTTTACTTCACTTCTTTCAAACTGCTTAAAAATCATATAAATCGATGTATTAACTTATAATAAGCCTCTATATACAAAAATACTGAGTTTTCAAAAAGTCAAGAAAATCGATTTTCTATCCCCTAGTGAGTATAAAATCGCGTTTTCTTCACTTCTTTCAAACTTCGAAAAAATCATATAAATGGTTGTTTCACGTCATTATAAGCCTATATGAACCAAAAATACTGAGTTTTTAAAAATTGAAGAAATTCGATTTTCTAGCCACTAGTGAGTGTAAAATCGCGTTTACTTCACTTCTTTCAAACTGCTTAAAAATCATATAAATCGATGTATTAACTTATAATAAGCCTTTATATCCCAAGAATACTGAGTTTTTAAAAAGTCAAGAAATTCGATTTTCTAGCCCCTAGTGGGTGTAAAATCGCGTTTACTTCACTTCTTTCAAACTGCCTAAAAATCATATAAATGGATGTATCACCTCATAATAAGCCTCTATATACCAAGAATATTGAGTTTTTACAAGTCAACAAAAATTGATTTTCGAGACCCTAGTGAGTGTAAAATCGCGTTTACTTCACTTGTTTCAAACTTCGAAAAAATCATATAAATGGTTGTTTCACGCCATAATAAGCCTATATATCCCAAGAATACTGAGTTTTTAAAAAGCGAAGAAATTCGATTTTCTAGCCCCTAGTGAGTGTAAAATAGCGTTTACTTCACTTCTTTCAAACTGCTTAAAAATCATATAAATTGATGTATCACCTCATAATAAGCCTCTATATACCAAAAATACTGAGTTTTCAAACAGTCAAGAAATTCGATTTTCTAGCCTCTATTGATAGTAGAATCGTGTTTACTTCACTGGTTTCAAACTTTGAAAAAATCATATAAATGGTTGTTTCACGCCATAATAAGCCTATATATACCAAGAATACTGAGTTTTTAAAAAGTCAAGAAATTCGATTTTATAGCCACTAGTGTGTGTAAAATCGCGTTTACTTCACTTCTTTCAAACTGCCTAAAAATCATATAAATGGATGTATCACCTCATAATAAGCCTCTATATACCAAGAATATTGAGTTTTTAACAAGTCAAGACAATTGATTTTCTAGCCCCTAGTGAGTGTAAAATCGCGTTTACTTCACTTCTTTCAAACTAGAAAAAATCATATAAATGCGTGTTTCACGTCATAATAAGCTTATATATACCAACATAACTGAGTTTTTAAAAAGTCAAGAAATTCGATTTTCTAGCCACTAGTGAGTGTAAAATCGCGTTTACTTCACTTCTTTCAAACTGCTTAAAAATCATATACATCGATGTATTAACTTATAATAAGCCTCTATATACCAAAAATACTGAGTTTTCAAAAAGTCAAGAAAATCGCCGTAGTGAGTGTAAAATCGCGTTTACTTCACTATTTCAATCTGCTTAAAAATCATATAAATGGATGTATCACCTCATAATAAGCCTCTATTTACCAAAAATACTGAGTTTTCAAAAAGTCACGAAATTCGATTTTCTAGCCTCTATTGAGTGTAAAATCGCGTTTACTTCACTTCTATCAAACTTCGAAAAAAACATATAAATGGTTGTTTCACGTCATAATAAGCCTATATATACCAAGAATACTGAGTTTTTAAAAAGTCAAGAAATTCGATTTTATAGCCACTAGTGAGTGTAAAATCGCGTTTACTTCACTTCTTTCAAACTGCTCAAAAATCATATAAATGGATGTATCACCTCATAATAAGCCCCTATGTACCAAGAATATTGAGTTTCTAACAAGTCAAGAAAATCGATTTTCTAGCCTTCAGTGAGTGTAAAATCGCGTTTACTTTACTTCTTTCAAACTTCAAAAAAATCATATAAATGGTTGTTTCACGTCATAATAAGCCCATATATACCAAGAATACTGAGTTTTTAGAAAGTGAAGAAATTCGATTTTAAAGCCCCTAGTGAGTGTAAATTCGCGTTTACTTCACTTCTTTCAAACTGCTTAAAAATCATATAAATCGATGTATTAACTTATAATAAGCCTTTGTATACCAAAAATACTCAGTTTTCAAAAAGTCAAGAAATTCGATTTTCTAGCCACTAGTGAGTGTAAATTCGCGTTTACTTCACTTCTTTCAAACTTCGAAAAAATCATATAAATGGTTGTTTCACGCCATAATAAGCCTATATATCCCAAGAATACTGAGTTTTTAAAAAGTCAAGAAATTCGATTTTCTAGCCCCTAGTGAGTGTAGAATCGCGTTTACTTCACTGGTTTCAAACTTCGAAAAAATCATATAAATGGTTGTTTCACGCCATAATAAGCCTATATATCCCAAGAATACTGAGTTTTTAAAAAGCGAAGAAATTCGATTTTCTAGCCCCTAGTGAGTGTAAAATAGCGTTTACTTCACTTCTTTCAAACTGCTTAAAAATCATAAATTGATGTATCACCTCATAATAAGCCTCTATATACCAAAAATACTGAGTTTTCAAACAGTCAAGAAATTCGATTTTCTAGCCCCTAGTGAGTGTAAAATCGCGTTTACTTCACTTGTTTCAAACTTCGAAAAAATCATATAAATGGTTGTTTCACGCCATAATAAGCCTATATATCCCAAGAATACTGAGTTTTTAAAAAGCGAAGAAATTCGATTTTCTAGCCCCTAGTGAGTGTAAAATAGCGTTTACTTCACTTCTTTCAAACTGCTTAAAAATCATAAATTGATGTATCACCTCATAATAAGCCTCTATATACCAAAAATACTGAGTTTTCAAACAGTCAAGAAATTCGATTTTCTAGCCCCTAGTGAGTGTAAAATCGCGTTTACTTCAATTCTTTCAAACTGCTTAAGAATCATATAAATCGATGTATTAACTTATAATAAGCCTCTATATACAAAAATACTGAGTTTTCAAAAAGTCAAGAAAATCGATTTTCTATCCCCTAGTGAGTATAAAATCGCGTTTTCTTCACTTCTTTCAAACTTCGAAAAAATCATATAAATGGTTGTTTCACGTCATTATAAGCCTATATGAACCAAAAATACTGAGTTTTTAAAAATTGAAGAAATTCGATTTTATAGCCACTAGTGAGTGTAAAATCGCGTTTACTTCACTTCTTTCAAACTGCCTAAAAATCATATAAATGGTTGTTTCACGCCATAATAAGCCTCTATATACCAAGAATATTGAGTTTTTAACAAGTCAAGACAATTGATTTTCTAGCCCCTAGTGAGTGTAAAATCGCGTTTACTTCACTTCTTTCAAACTAGAAAAAATCATATAAATGCTTGTTTCACATCATAATAAGCTTATATATACCAAGATAACTGAGTTTTTAAAAAGTCAAGAAATTCGATTTTCTAGCCACTACTGAGTGTAAAATCGCGTTTACTTCACTTCTTTCATGCTGCTTAAAAGTCATATAAATGGATGTATCACCTCATAATAAGCCTCTATATACCAAGAATATTGAGTTTTTAACAAGTCAAGAAAATCGATTTTCTAGCCCCTAGTGAGTGTAAAATCGCGTTTACTTCACTTCTTTCAAACTGCTTAAAAATCATATAAATCGATGTATTAACTTATAATAAGCCTCTATATACAAAAATACTGAGTTTTCAAAAAGTCAAGAAAATCGATTTTCTATCCCCTAGTGAGTATAAAATCGCGTTTTCTTCACTTCTTTCAAACTTCGAAAAAATCATATAAATGGTTGTTTCACGTCATTATAAGCCTATATGAACCAAAAATACTGAGTTTTTAAAAATTGAAGAAATTCGATTTTCTAGCCACTAGTGAGTGTAAAATCGCGTTTACTTCACTTCTTTCAAACTGCTTAAAAATCATATAAATCGATGTATTAACTTATAATAAGCCTTTATATCCCAAGAATACTGAGTTTTTAAAAAGTCAAGAAATTCGATTTTCTAGCCCCTAGTGGGTGTAAAATCGCGTTTACTTCACTTCTTTCAAACTGCCTAAAAATCATATAAATGGATGTATCACCTCATAATAAGCCTCTATATACCAAGAATATTGAGTTTTTACAAGTCAACAAAAATTGATTTTCGAGACCCTAGTGAGTGTAAAATCGCGTTTACTTCACTTGTTTCAAACTTCGAAAAAATCATATAAATGGTTGTTTCACGCCATAATAAGCCTATATATCCCAAGAATACTGAGTTTTTAAAAAGCGAAGAAATTCGATTTTCTAGCCCCTAGTGAGTGTAAAATAGCGTTTACTTCACTTCTTTCAAACTGCTTAAAAATCATATAAATTGATGTATCACCTCATAATAAGCCTCTATATACCAAAAATACTGAGTTTTCAAACAGTCAAGAAATTCGATTTTCTAGCCTCTATTGATAGTAGAATCGCGTTTACTTCACTGGTTTCAAACTTTGAAAAAATCATATAAATGGTTGTTTCACGCCATAATAAGCCTATATATACCAAGAATACTGAGTTTTTAAAAAGTCAAGAAATTCGATTTTATAGCCACTAGTGTGTGTAAAATCGCGTTTACTTCACTTCTTTCAAACTGCCTAAAAATCATATAAATGGATGTATCACCTCATAATAAGCCTCTATATACCAAGAATATTGAGTTTTTAACAAGTCAAGACAATTGATTTTCTAGCCCCTAGTGAGTGTAAAATCGCGTTTACTTCACTTCTTTCAAACTAGAAAAAATCATATAAATGCGTGTTTCACGTCATAATAAGCTTATATATACCAACATAACTGAGTTTTTAAAAAGTCAAGAAATTCGATTTTCTAGCCACTAGTGAGTGTAAAATCGCGTTTACTTCACTTCTTTCAAACTGCTTAAAAATCATATACATCGATGTATTAACTTATAATAAGCCTCTATATACCAAAAATACTGAGTTTTCAAAAAGTCAAGAAAATCGATTTTCTGGCCGTAGTGAGTGTAAAATCGCGTTTACTTCACTATTTCAATCTGCTTAAAAATCATATAAATGGATGTATCACCTCATAATAAGCCTCTATTTACCAAAAATACTGAGTTTTCAAAAAGTCACGAAATTCGATTTTCTAGCCTCTATTGAGTGTAAAATCGCGTTTACTTCACTTCTATCAAACTTCGAAAAAAACATATAAATGGTTGTTTCACGTCATAATAAGCCTATATATACCAAGAATACTGAGTTTTTAAAAAGTCAAGAAATTCGATTTTATAGCCACTAGTGAGTGTAAAATCGCGTTTACTTCACTTCTTTCAAACTGCTCAAAAATCATATAAATGGATGTATCACCTCATAATAAGCCCCTATGTACCAAGAATATTGAGTTTCTAACAAGTCAAGAAAATCGATTTTCTAGCCTTCAGTGAGTGTAAAATCGCGTTTACTTTACTTCTTTCAAACTTCAAAAAAATCATATAAATGGTTGTTTCACGTCATAATAAGCCCATATATACCAAGAATACTGAGTTTTTAGAAAGTGAAGAAATTCGATTTTAAAGCCCCTAGTGAGTGTAAATTCGCGTTTACTTCACTTCTTTCAAACTGCTTAAAAATCATATAAATCGATGTATTAACTTATAATAAGCCTTTGTATACCAAAAATACTCAGTTTTCAAAAAGTCAAGAAATTCGATTTTCTAGCCACTAGTGAGTGTAAATTCGCGTTTACTTCACTTCTTTCAAACTTCGAAAAAATCATATAAATGGTTGTTTCACGCCATAATAAGCCTATATATCCCAAGAATACTGAGTTTTTAAAAAGTCAAGAAATTCGATTTTCTAGCCCCTAGTGAGTGTAAAATCGCGTTTACTTCACTTCTTTCATACTGCTTAAAAGTCATATAAATGGATGTATCACCTCATAATAAGCCACTATATACCAAGAATATTGAGTTTTTAACAAGTCAAGAAAATCGATTTTCTAGCCCCTAGTGAGTGTAAAATCGCGTTTACTTCACTTCTTTCAAACTGCTTAAAAATCATATAAATCGATGTATTAACTTATAATAAGCCTTTGTATACCAAAAATACTCAGTTTTCAAAAAGTCAAGAAATTCGATTTTCTAGCCACTAGTGAGTGTAAATTCGCGTTTACTTCACTTCTTTCAAACTTCGAAAAAATCATATAAATGGTTTTTTCACGCCATAATAAGCCTATATATCCCAAGAATACTGAGATTTTAAAAAGTCAAGAAATTCGATTTTCTAGCCCCTAGTGAGTGTAAAATCGCGTTTACTTCACTTCTTTCAAACTGCTTAAAAATCATATAAATCGATGTATTAACTTATAATAAGCCTCTATATACAAAAATACTGAGTTTTCAAAAAGTCAAGAAAATCGATTTTCTATCCCCTAGTGAGTATAAAATCGCGTTTTCTTCACTTCTTTCAAACTTCGAAAAAATCATATAAATGGTTGTTTCACGTCATTATAAGCCTATATGAACCAAAAATACTGAGTTTTTAAAAATTGAAGAAATTCGATTTTCTAGCACCTAGTGAGTGTAAAATAGCGTTTACTTCACTTCTTTCAAACTGCTTAAAAATCATATAAATTGATGTATCACCTCATAATAAGCCTCTATATACCAAAAATACTGAGTTTTCAAACAGTCAAGAATTTCGATTTTCTAGCCTCTATTGAGTGTAGAATCGCGTTTACTTCACTGGTTTCAAACTTCGAAAAAATCATATAAATGGTTGTTTCACGCCATAATAAGCCTATATATACGAAGAATACTGAGTTTTTAAAAAGTCAAGAAATTCGATTTTCTAGCCACTAGTGAGTGTAAAATCGCGTTTACTTCACTTCTTTCAAACTGCTTAAAAATCATATAAATCGATGTATTAACTTATAATAAGCGTCTATATACCAAAAATACTGAGTTTTCAAAAAGTCAAGAAAATCGATTTTCTGGCCGTAGTGAGTGTAAAATCGCGTTTACTTCACTATTTCAAACTGCTTAAAAATCATATAAATTGATGTATCACCTCATAATAAGCCTCTATATACCAAAAATACTGAGTTTTCAAACAGTCAAGAATTTCGACTTTCTAGCCTCTATTGAGTGTAGAATCGCGTTTACTTCACTGGTTTCAAACTTCGAAAAAATCATATAAATGGTTGTTTCACGCCATAATAAGCCTATATATACGAAGAATACTGAGTTTTTAAAAAGTCAAGAAATTCGATTTTCTAGCCACTAGTGAGTGTAAAATCGCGTTTACTTCACTTCTTTCATACTGCTTAAAAGTCATATAAATGGATGTATCACCTCATAATAAGCCTCTATATACCAAGAATATTCAGTTTTTAACAAGTCAAGAAAATCGATTTTCTAGCCCCTAGTGAGTGTAAAATCGCGTTTACTTCACTTCTTTCAAACTGCTTAAAAATCATATAAATCGATGTATTAACTTATAATAAGCCTCTATATACAAAAATACTGAGTTTTCAAAAAGTCAAGAAAATCGATTTTCTATCCCCTAGTGAGTTTAAAATCGCGTTTTCTTCACTTCTTTCAAACTTCGAAAAAATCATATAAATGGTTGTTTCACGTCATTATAAGCCTATATGAACCAAAAATACTGAGTTTTTAAAAATTGAAGAAATTCGATTTTCTAGCACCTAGTGAGTGTAAAATAGCGTTTACTTCACTTCTTTCAAACTGCTTAAAAATCATATAAATTGATGTATCACCTCATAATAAGCCTCTATATACCAAAAATACTGAGTTTTCAAACAGTCAAGAATTTCGATTTTCTAGCCTCTATTGAGTGTAGAATCGCGTTTACTTCACTGGTTTCAAACTTCGAAAAAATCATATAAATGGTTGTTTCACGCCATAATAAGCCTATATATACCAAGAATACTGAGTTTTTAAAAAGTCAAGAAATTCGATTTTCTAGCCACTAGTGAGTGTAAAATCGCGTTTACTTCACTTCTTTCAAACTGCTTAAAAATCATATAAATCGATGTATTAACTTATAATAAGCCTCTATATACCAAAAATACTGAGTTTTCAAAAAGTCAAGAAAATCGATTTTCTGGCCGTAGTGAGTGTAAAATCGCGTTTACTTCACTATTTCAATCTGCATAAAAATCATATAAATGGATGTATCACCTCATAATAAGCCTCTATATACCAAAAATACTGAGTTTTCAAAAAGTCACGAAATTCGATTTTCTAGCCTCTATTGAGTGTAAAATCGCGTTTACTTCACTTCTATCAAACTTCGAAAAAAACATATAAATGTTTGTTTCACGTCATAATAAGCCTATATATACCAAGAATACTGAGTTTTTAAAAAGTCAAGAAATTCGATTTTATAGCCACTAGTGAGTGTAAAATCGCGTTTACTTCACTTCTTTCAAACTGCCTAAAAATCATATAAATGGATGTATCACCTCATAATAAGCCTCTATATACCAAGAATATTGAGTTTTTAACAAGTCAAGAAAATTAATTTTCTAGACCCTAGTGAGTGTAAAATCGCGTTTACTTCACTTGTTTCAAACTTCGAAAAAATCATATAAATGGTTGTTTCACGCCATAATAAGCCTATATATACCAAGAATACTGAGTTTTTAAAAAGCGAAGAAATTCGATTTTCTAGCCCCTAGTGAGTGTAAAATAGCGTTTACTTCACTTCTTTCAAACTGCTTAAAAATCATATAAATTGATGTATCACCTCATAATAAGCCTCTATATACCAAAAATACTGAGTTTTCAAACAGTCAAGAATTTCGATTTTCTAGCCTC
>JAUKNL010000244.1:0-271593 GCA_030765065.1 Deroplatys truncata
ACCAATGAATGACGGTGTTCCACTTTCATGACCTCTAAGAAAAAGTAAAAATAACTGCTGTATACAGTATATCTGACATTTGCTTAATTGAGAAAGTATACTGTCAAATGCTTGTCATAATTTTTTTTAAAACAGTAATACTTGGAACAATATTGTACTCATTAAATTAGTGAGTCATATAATACAACAAACAATAACCTTAAGAAACACTTTAAATATACAGTTTTTTAACACTAAGTTTTAATCGGAACACATGTTTTAGTTACACTCTTATCCATTACACATTTTAGTTCTATAATTTGAAAAAATCATTAATTGTTGTTTGGCGGAACTTTGGTCGTAATATTATGGCACTCTCTGAAGATACCACATCCAGGGCAGCCTGAAATGCCATGGAGACATCAGAAGTGGCAGCAAATCTCTCGAGAACAGAAATTTCAGCAGCAACTTCAGCGCGGGGTCGCAGTGTCATATCTTCATGTTCCACATCAGAAGATGACAGTAAAGAATTATCATTCTCTTCTACATCATCAGCAGATGACTGGTTCTTCAGCAGCACAGATGTTGTTGTCCACCTACGTCCATTCATCCATAATGACGGTACAAGAGGGCACTAACCAGGTGTAAGAGTGTAGAAGAATCCCAAGTGTAACCACATTGTAAGTTCAGATGTGGATCATCGGTTTCCTATTCAGTTTCAGCAGAGTTATCAGTTGCTGTCCACGCCTTCTTAAAACTTAAAAGTTATGGTGTCTATTGTAACTTCATCCAAGCAGCAGATATGTTGCAGATAGCTTGCAGTACATTCCAATGTGGAATTGTTTCTTGTAGTTCTATTGCAGTGATGGCAGCCTTAACTAGTTGCACCTGTAATTACGCTTCATTGAAGCAATTATTCCTTGATCCAATGGTTGCAGATGGCTCATGTGTTAGCTATAAGAATGCAACTTCTATGTTCGGAAGTTCCAGGTCATCGAGCTGATGTGCCGAACAGTGGTCCAAAGTTAGCAAAATGTTCCTCTTTTTCACAGCTATTTGTTGTTGAATCTTCGAGAGATTTGGTCATTCAAGCTTTATTGTTATTCTCGTACTGACTTGGCAGATTGAATAGGTTGACATTTTTAAAACAATGTGGATTTTTGTATTTTCCAATCACTAATGGTTCTCAGAACGATCTGAATTACAACACAAGACCACCAGCAATCTCTCCTTCCTGTGTTTTCCTCCATGGCATTTTCCGCCCTTGGCACATAGTGTTTTTTCAGGCCTGCTTCATCCATATTAAACACATTTCTTGGGTGATGATGAGAGAGCTTAGATTGAAACTCCCGCGCCCACTCATTGGCATCTTCCTCATTTACTCTATGTGCCTCCCCACAGACACTGACAGCACCGAGTTTATGCCTCTTCTGAAAACACCATAGCCATCCCTCAGACACTCCTTTCTTGGGGATTTCCCAAGCCTTTTTTTTTGAAGCATGGGGTCCGGACAGTGGAATTTGCTGAGAACGCATGTGTTGGAACCATTCTAACAGCGAATCATTCAACTCATGTTTCACTGGTCTCATGCGCTTCCTATTGTCACTAAATGAATAGCTTGTCAGACTTGCCTCTATTTTCTGTTTTGAACTTTTAATCGATGAGAGAGTACACTTCGGAATCTGAAAGTGTTCTGCAACCTGTGTTTTGATATTCTCTCCACTATCGAGCATATGTAAAGTTTGCTGTTTTTGTTTCAGCGTGAGAGCATTATGAACATATAAGTATTGGAAAATTTAAGGGAATAACAAGCAATATCTTGAAAATGGTTCACTCAACAAAAAAAATGTATATGACATAAATTGTGTATTTTAATGTGATCTACATTTTTTGTGTAGTAAAATTTTGTCTATCTCTTATGGTTTACCAGTTATGCAAAAGTCGTTCACAATGAAGAATACTTTTGGAGACATCCCAAAAAATTCAAGACATACAATTCACTTGCCTTAAAAGGTCTTAAATTTATGGTATTTTATTCAAAATCGTTAGAGCCATTTTTGAGAAAATTAAAATTTTCGAAAAATGTTCCATGTAAAGGGTAATCTGGGATGGGGGGATTTTCTTGAAAACTTTCGTGTCGCATCTCTGGAAGATACTGTACCTAAATACAAATTTTGGTGTTTATCTGAATGTTTGTGTGAGTTATGCTGTTCACAGACACACACACGGACATGTTTCCAAAAATACTTTTTTTGGATTCAAGGGGCCTCAAAACATATATTTCCAGTGAAATCTCAGAATCAAATTTTTGGGTGGAATACAATACTTCCCCTACTTACTATACGTAGTAGAAAAAGTAACATAAAATGAAACAGCCTTTAATCCGTGGATACAAAAAATATAAACTAACTTATGAACATTTAAAATGTTACAATAACAAACAATAAGATATGAATTAATAAAATGAAACGATCTTACGAAATTGGTTCAAATCAGCATTACTTTGAAGCAAAAGCTGCTAGAAGATTCACAAAATCATAGCAGTAAGTTTATTTCTCAATATCAAAAATATTTGACTATCACTTAAGGCCTACTATGTTCCCCTTGTTTCGTATTTCCAAGGGCAGTATAGAAATACAGCAGCCTTTAAGCATAGACATATCTCTTAATAGGTGGTTGCTATGTGCAGCACCATTCTCTTTGCCACAGATTAATACTCTTTGCATATTCAAGACAAAAAATCTGATGTGTTACACTCACATGACTTTCTCTATTCTTGTACAAACTACTTTTACAAACGCTTATTCTCCATATGCTTCATGTTAATCGAGATATCGAGATGCTAATCTTACTGCTAATTTTCTAGTAGATGCAAGGGGAATTGGTAGGCTTTAAGCGATAGTGAACTATTTTAAGAGCTGGTTGCTATGTGAAGCATTATTGCATTACGACAATAATTGCATCATGATAAATAAAATGTATATGTTGAATTTTCTGGGAATGTCTCCAAAAGTGTTCTTCATTGTGAACGACTTTTGCATAACTGGTAAACCATAAGAGATAGACAAAATTTTACTACACAAAAAATGTAGATCGCGTTAAAATACACAATTTATGTCATACATTTTTTTTGTTGAGTGAACCATTTTCGAGATATTGCTTGCTATTCCCTTAAATTCTTCAATACTTATGTTCTCAAATGGGAATTCGTTGTTCATTTTTTTGTCTTGGATATGCAAAGAGTATTAATCTGTGGCAAAGGGAATGGTGCTGCACCTAGCAACCAGCTTTTAAGAGATATGTATGTGCTTAAAGGCTACTGTATTTCTATATTGCCCTTGTAAATATATATTCCCTTACATCTACAAGAAAATTAGCAATAAGATAGAGTCTGCAAATGTTTATCTCGATTAACATGAAGTAGATGGAGAATAAGCATTTGTAAAAATAGTTTGTACAAGAGTAGAGAAAGTCATGAGTGTAACACATCAGATTTTTTTTTATGTTGTTCTCTCTGTCATCTGTCATGCACACCCACCCGCCCCCACCTCCCTCCCACAAACACTTTTTTTCTAAAAATCTGATGTGTTACACTCACATAACTTTCTCTACTCTTGTACAAACTATTTTTACAAATGCTTATTCTCCATATGCTTCATGTTAATCGAGATATCGAGATGTCAATCTCATTGGTAATTTTCATGTAGATGCAAGGGGAATATGGTAGGTTTTAAGTGATAGTCAAATATTTTAACGCTGGTTGCTATGTGGCGCATTCCATTCTGTTTGCATTTCCCGGATATAAAAAAAAAATCACACTTACATCACTTTGTCTACTCTTGTACAAACTATATGATCAAAAGAGATGTTAGTCAGAACATACATTAATCTATGCATTAATATTAATATATATGCATGCATATTAATCAACATCAGAAAAAAAATAATTTTGGTTTGAAAACTTATGAAAAAAAAAACCTTTAAAAAATGAAGGTATTGTACCTATGTTGTATAATGCCATTAATACAAAGAAATTATGAACCTTATAGGTAGTTCTAAATCAAATAAAACTGAAAATAGCTTATCTTATTTTTTGAACACTGAACAAATTTTAATATTAACTACATGGGATTTTCATTTACACATTGACAGAAGATGGTCTTCTAAAAGGACTGAAACAGTGAGAAGCATTACCACTCGAGAGGAAGATACAGAGATTCTAAGAGCATCTATGATATTCTAATAGATATTGCGGGAATATTTTGCTCTTCTCAAATGTACTTGCCACTGCAGATGTAACATATCTGTAATAGGTATCCTGGTTAAATATTTCAGCTCAGGGAAAAGCTTGGCTAAATTGCCTTTCTTGTGCCCACCTAGATAATGCTAAAGGAAGTGAGAAATAATGGAATAAATTACCTTATGAGCAAATGTAGAAGTAGATGTGAAGTGTTGAACATCAGATGCCCGCCACTTTTTTGTGTCTTACTGATATAGGGAAATTGGGAAACAAACTAGAAAAAACGTGGCCATCTTCATGGTAATAATGACGCTCAATCGGAAGTGCCAATGTAACTAAAAAGCTGGGAATCCACTAAGTATGCGATGTGTTGTTATTTGTTGTTCTTATTCATATGGTATAGCTGCTAAAAAAAAAGCCATGCATTCAGAGCAAGCTGTGCGTGAATTCAGAAACGTAAGCTTATATAAAAAAGACCTAACCTAAGGCTAACCTTGCATTAATTCAAATGTAAGCTTATATATATATAAAAAAATAAAAAAAAACCTAACCTAAGGCTAACCTTCCATGAATTGGGAAACGTAAGCTTATATAAAAAGAAACCTAACCTAAGGCTAACCTTGCATGAATTCCGAAACGTAAGCTTATGTAAAAAAAACAAACAAAGAGAGTTGGGGATATAATTTCCGCCTTTGGCGGCATTACTTATTCATATGTTGCCAGCATTGCCTTACTGCCACAGAATGACATACAGTGACATCTGTTGGACATATAAGACCAGTTTAGTCGCTAATGAGGGTTCAAGAAAGGCAATTTACCCAAAAGTTCATTCAAACATGCTCTAAATTATATTCTGATGAAAAATAAATTGTGGATATAATAAAATCTAACACATGCAGTGCGTTTTAATCAGCATGCGGGCTAGATTCTAGAACTTTTCCAAAACAAGCAATCGGTAACCAGCATTACGTTGGTCTTCAAAGCCAGTGAGATACCGCCAATGCTCACAGCGTGCGTTTCTAATTACTTTTTATTAGTTTTGTACGTTGCTGACTTACGGGAGGTTAGGTCAGGGTTAGTTTATATATATATAAGCTTAGGTTCCCGATTCACGGGAGGTTACTTCTCTTAACGTATTCAATGAAGGCCAAAGTAATTCAAAAAAGCCAAAGCAATTTTACGAAGTCCAATATTAAACTACCGCAGCGATTTGTTCAAGCGTAGGTCCATGTGAATTTTTGTGTTTTTAAGCCCTTTTCCAACCTCACACGGCACTATACCGTGGGCTGTCCCAATTCAATTTGCTTTATGCAACTCTGGAATGTACCATTATGCTAATGCTAGTCTTTCAAGGGAAAGGTAGGAACAGATAAAGCAGTAGTTAATGTTAATAATAATAATAATAATAATAATAATAATAATAATAATAATAATAATGCCGAATCAAGATTTTCGCCATGTCATGACTGTCTACTGTACTCCATAACCTCTAAACTAATAATTTAAATGTATGGAACACATATCTACAACTAGGTATCTTGTGCGGATGCTAGAAACTTAAGGCACTTACCAAATCATAGTACTTTCGAGTACCATTTTGGTTGAAAAATTAAATCATCAATTACTTTCAGTTATAAATATTACCACTCTCCTATTTCTTTTAACAACACGGCGGTCTGCAGACAATACTTGGGGCAAAGACACGATTGCCAGCCTATGGTGATGAAAAGTGACTGTCAAAAACGACAGAAATTGCTAAATATTGAACAGCTTATAAATAGACAATCAGGGCTATTCTGTGATTCCATTGTATAAAAGGCGGCTACGATTATTTTTTACACTTAAAGACCCACTCTTAACAAGTATATCACAATTTTGCATTCTTTAAGTCATTTGTTATCGCGACATTTACTTTCTTGCAGGTTGTTAGCCAAATGGAGTGACTAATCCGAAAAATTGTGCGCTCTGCAATAGTGTTTTATTTTCTCTTACCGGCGCGAGAATACAGATTCCTGAATACATTTGATGCTTTGCCTTACCACGATGGAGAATAAGCGTGCTGTGCAGCCATCCCAAGAACAAATTCACTTTTAAAATATACGTGCATTTTAAATTCACGTCTAGTGACGGATGTTGTATAAGAGCACGTGAACACCTTTACTTTTGACACCTTACGGATTGATTGGTTATTACCAGGGTTAGTATTTTTAGGTGCGCACCTTTTTTCATAGCGTGAGTTAAAGCTGTGCGGAAAGATATCACACTCTGAAGTTTTGTTTCTAGTTGCGAAAAGAGGCATTTTTTCATCCCATTTTCCCCAGCCATGCCTATAATCCCCTTCACCCCTTTTTTTTTAAGTTTCATTTCAATTTATTCTTTAACTTTCAATTAACGTCTCCTCAGCTTGCTGTGTATGTACGAATAGTAAGCCTACCTCTTTCAGTAAGCGCCGCGCGGGAATTGAAAGCACACCCGCAACAATGGAAAATAATTGTGTGTTCGACGAAAACCCCTTTCTCTCTCTTTACCACTATAAAGTAGTCCGTAATAATACAATTGACAAAGAATGTTTCTATCCCACCAGAATCAGTAGCCTGCTGTTCGTAAATGTGAGTTTGTTACTGTGAAAGACGTCATCTGTTTGGGTGGAGGCGAAGGCTGGGCACGCAGATACGGCAGTAACCTCACCCGCACAGTTCCTAGAATTATTAAAACTGGGATCTGCTAGAAACTACTAGAAATCGCTGAGACTGAAGTTCCAGCATGAATGTAGAACATTCTGGTAATTGTCGCGATGTTTTAAGAGAATGTGGACAGGGAATAGGCGCAAGGGTGAGCTGTGTGACAGTCGCATTGTGCTAGAAAGTGAACTAGTGTTAGCTCTATGATACATTACCAAACGAGTGTACTAGTACTAGATTTTACCATGCCAAAGGGGTCCAGTGCTCGATTTATTGTCTTGGCTGAGGAATTCAAACAAGATTTCATAGACACTGATGGAACTGTTATGCGATGTACTATTTGTGATTCAGGAATTTTGTTGGATGAAAAACACCAGCGCATCAAACAACCCATTTTCAGCTCTAAGCATCAAATGAACAAGACTCTTCAGGCAAAAAAATCACGCAACCTCTTTTACGAAATGCGTTTCAACAGAGTTCTTCAAAAAGCCAAAACTTGAAGGAATTAAACATTGATTTGTGTGCAGCTCTTACACAGGCAGGAATTCCACTCAATAAGCCTTCAAGGGATTTCTTGAAAAATACATAACGATGTCAATGCCCGATGAGAGTACTTTAAGAAAAAACAACCTGGAGCCTGTTTACCGAGAAACCATTGAAAGAATCAAGGAGAAAATGTCTGAATGCGATGTGGGAATCATTGTGGATGAAACCATAGACTTAATGGAACGATATGTTTTGAACATTTTAGTTTTCCCTTAGCAGGGGAGAAAGTTAAGCCCATGTTGTTAAAAATGTACGAGCTGCAGAAAGCCAATGCCAATACAGTAATGCAATCCATTATGGATTTCTGCCAAAAATCCTGGCCTACTGGTATCGAGTTTGAAAACCTTCTTCTTGTGGTTACGGACCAGGCTCCATACATGGTTTCAGCTGTTAACCTATTGAAAGCTTTATTTCCTAACTTGAAGCATGTGACATGCTTGGCTCATGTCCTTCACAGGGCTTGTGAATCCATAAGGAACGAATACGGCATTGCAAATCAATTCATCTCTGCCCTGAAGAGTATTCAACTGAAAGCTCCGAGCCGTGTTGTTTACTACAGGGAAATCACTGGCCTGCCCCTTCCAAATTTCCCGGCCATTACTCGCTGGGAATCTTGGATTGAGTGTGCTGCTATGTTGTGTGAGAATTTTGACAAAATTAAAGACTTTGTGCTTTCTTGGGCTCCATCCGACGCAGGTGCAATTTCCAAGGCACAGCAACTTCTGTTACCGGAGAAAATACATAAATTGCAGACAGAATTATATTGTGTCCATAGATACAAGTACCTCCCTGCAGTTGGAAGATTGGAAGAACAAGGTCTGGAAAAGGAAAACAATGGTATATTTTTACTTCCGAGAGGGAGCAGCTAGATGGCTTTGCAAAGACAAACTTGAATCTAGTCTTCAGAAGAATCCAGACATTGGGGAATCCGACACATCTGTAGAGTTGCCATTCCGAGTGAATACAAGATTTGTCCCACTGGTTTCTGTGGTAGTTGAAAGAAGCTTTAGCATCTACAAAGACATTCTATCGACTAATAGAAACAGATTTACTTTTAAAAATGTGGAGATGCTTAATGTCTTAAAGTATAACAGCTTCATTTTTCTCCTTTTGATGAGTGATGTACTTGTTTGTAGTTCAAAAAATTAGAACAGAGGAAAGAGAAATCCTTGAATTAGTTAAGGGAATGCACAACTGAAATTAACCCAAAATCTCCAAAAATCTAAAAAAAAATAATTATGTTCTCAAAAAATTCTCCATTGCTTGTAGTTTTAGAATCCACTTTTATTTTTGACCGAAAGAACGCTTCAGGATCGTTACGAGAATTTTTAAATACCCTTGCCGCATTTGGTTGCTGGCTGTTTATATTTTCAAAACATGATTTTAAGGCGTTTCTCATTTTCAGTATTTCTGCATATTCAAAAAGTTCCACACGATGTAGTTTTCATCCATTCATATTGACATGTTTTATGCTTATTTCAAAAATCCAAATAAATAAAACTGTCATATAATTTTTCTGTATAATGAACAGTTTTTGCGCTATAAAAAAAAAACGAAAAAACTCTGATGTGTTACACTCACATGACTTTCTCTACCCTTGTAGAAACTATTTTTAAACGCTCATTCTCCATATACTTTATCTTAATCGAGATATCGATATGTTAATCTTATTGCTAATTTTCTTGTAGATGCAAGGGGAATTGGTAGGCTTTAAGGATAGTCTAATATTTTAAGAGCTGGTTGCTATGTGGAGTATTCCATTCTCTTTGCATTAACAGGACAAAATAAAATGAATAGCAAATTCCCATTTGAGAAAAAGTATAAGTATGGGAAAATGTAAGGGAATAACAAGCAATATCTCGAAAATTGTTCACTCAATAAAAAATGTATATGATATAAGTTGTGTATTTTAACGCGATCTACATTTTTGTGCAGTGGAATTTTGTCTATCTCTTATGGTTTACCAGTTCTGCAAAAGTCGTTCCAAATGAAGAATACTTTTGGAGACATTCCCAAAAAATTCAAGATATACATTTTATTTGTCATGAAAGTATCTTAAACATAT
Organism: Deroplatys truncata; assembly: GCA_030765065.1. Taxonomy (NCBI): domain Eukaryota; kingdom Metazoa; phylum Arthropoda; class Insecta; order Mantodea; family Mantidae; genus Deroplatys; species Deroplatys truncata. The sequence continues at coordinate 9,512 of JAUKNL010000244.1, forward strand.
GATAATTTAATCAAAATCCTTAGAGCCATTTTTGAGAAAATTAAGCATTTTCGAAAAATGTTCCTTGTAAAGGGTAATCTAGGGTGGAGGATTTTCTTGAAAACCGTCGTGTCGCATCGCAGGAAGATACTGAACCTAAATACCAAGCTTGGTGTTTATCCGACTGTTCGTTTCTGAGTTATGCTATTCACAGACACACACACGGACATGTTTCCGAAAATGCTTTTTTTTGGATTCAGGTGGTCCCAAAACATGTATTTCCGGTGAAACCTCGGTATCGAATTTTTGGGTGGAATACAATACTTCCCTTACTTACTATACGTAGTAGAGAAAGTAATATTTTACAATCGCTTAAGGCCTACTATGTTCTCCTTGTTTTGTATTTGCAAGAGCAATATAGAAACACAGTAGACTTTAAGCATATACATATCTCTTAATAGCTGATTGATATGTGCAGCACCATTCTCTTTGCCACAGATTAATACTCTTTGCATATCCAAGACAAAAAATGAATAACGAATTCCCATTTGAGAAAATAAGTATAGAAAAATTTAAGGGAATAACAAGCAATATCTCGAAAATGGTTCACTCAACAACAAAAAAGGTATATGATATAAATTGTGTATTTTAACGCAATTTACATTTTTTGTGTAGTAAAACTTTGTCTATCTCTTATGGTTTACCACTTATGCAAAAGTCGTTCACAATGAAGAATACTTCTGGAGACATTACCAGAAAATTCAAAATATACATTTTATTTAACATAAAAATGTCTTAAGCATATGATTCTTTAATCAAAATCGTTAGAAGCGAACAGTCGGATAAACACCAAACTTGGTATTTAGGTTCAGTATCTTCACAAAGGTTTTCAAAAAAAAATCCCCTCACCACAGACTGCCCTTCACATGGAACATTTTTCGAAAATTTTGATTTTCTCAAAACTATCTCTAAGGATTTGAATTAAATGCCGTATCTTTAAGACACTTTCATGGCAAATGAAACGTATATCTTGAATTTTCTGGGAATACTCCCAAAATTCCTCTGCATTCTGAATGAATTTTGCATAATTGGTAAACCGTAAGAGATAGACAAAATTTTACTACACAAAAAATGTAGATCTCGTTAAAGCACACAATTTATGTTAAATACATTTTTTGTGGAGTGGACCATTTCCAAGATATTCCTTGTCCACCATATTCCCCTTGCACCTATAAGAAAATTAGCAAAATGATAGTTTCTGAAAATTTTTATATCGATTAAGATGAAGTAAATGGAGAATAAGCGTTTAAAAATAGTTTGTACAGGAGTAGAGAATGTCACGTGAGCGTAACACATCAGATTTATTTTTTCTTTGACTGCTTTAAGCATAACGTATATTAGACAATTTAAAATCTAGGGAGTTTAGATCTATCTCGCTCTTCCTCTAAACTCTAAGAAACATGGAAACAAAGTCGGCAGGCCGGTGGCACATCTTGTGCACATTTTAAGGAGCGTTTGCGCGTGCGCAACTGCTATGGCGTGATTGTGGGCGTGGTTAAAGTGATAGAGGTGGCCCAAATACATACGGGTCTTCGCACTTCAAGGCGTATACGTAACTTCTCCCGCGCTGTCTTAAACTACCAGTTTTCAACACGAATGTTCAGATAACATTCTCGTACAATCTGATTTGAATCCACACCGCTCGAAGCAAATTTCATTGTTATTGTTTGTTTATATATTATGAAGAACTCAGCTTAATAAAGGAAACTATCAGATCGCGTTAGTAGTTGATACCCTGCGGCTGTCAGACGGTCAAAGTCCACCCTGGCGCCAGTGAAAGGTCAGAGGTCGCTGACGTCACGAAAGTTGTTGCGGTTGATTGCAATGGCGGCGCCAACCTTCTTTCGACCTTGTCGTTATCGCGCGTCCGAGTTTCCAAAAGTCAAAGGTGCGTGACCCCTGCAACCGGTCGCGCGTTGACGACGAGGTCGAAAAGAAAAAAGTTTGGCTCCGCCATTGCAACCAGGCCGTAACGACCTTCGCTGCTGACGGCGGCCTCCGAAGCCTTTTTGCTGGCGCCAGGGCGGAGCCTTTCTTTTTAAGGATCCGTCCAACCGCTCGCGGGGCCTCCTTTTTTATTTTTCTATTACATGAGTACAATATATGTTACAATATTTATGATATATTATTACAATTAATGTCACATTTATACTGTTTGTGCTACATTAAACCAGTTCTAGTTATTTTGTCTTTTCACTTTTCTACTGTTTTTGCTACATTAAACCAACTTCAGTTATCTTGTTTTTTATCTGAGTGAAACAAGATGATCTTGATGTTTGTCACTACACTGTTATCGTTGTTGCTGCTGCTGTTAGTGGGGAGGTTTTTGGTAGCATTGCTCTTGTTATTACAGATGTTTTGCTGGTACCACCACTGCTGCTGCTGCTGTTGCTGTTGAATGTGCTGCCGTCTTCGGTTTTGGACGTGTCAGAAGTTTCGTTAAGGATTTCGTTAAACACATTGGAACGTATTTGTTTATTTACGTCTTTCGTGACGCATGTAAAATTTAGATGAGAGAAATTGTTACGTCGTGCTGTAATTTTGGCACTTACAAAGCGCCCACCATGAAGTCAGTACACCCATATTCTTCGCACTGAAGAATGCTGAAGGAACCGCGTTGAGTAAGACACAGATCCAAACTGGGTGTTTTTCTTGTATTTAGAGTGATGGTTAGTCTGGCAGTATCTGTAGCGGAGGCGTTCATCAAACAACTTTTGAACGCAATATGTACTATATCTGCGCTTGCTGAATAGGAAATATTTGTTCCTAATTATATAACCACGGCCTTTTCTTTGCACCAATCAGTTTTTATTTCCATGGACAATATTTTAAAAGATTGATCGGCATATTTACCGTCAGATTGACCAGTTCGGTGGCATTAAACATTAGTTGAGTCCAGATGTTATGCCCCACGTCGATAGGATGTGACAGAATGTCCATGTTGATGTGGTTGTGGCTTTTCACTGAATGACTTGTGCTGCCTTGCTTGCGATAGGTTTTATTTTTAAACCTTGTTTATGTAGAGTATAACGATGTTTCTTCTTTTTTGTTTTAATCTTACTTAATGCAGAGGTCGTGACCAAAGATGGTCCTATACACTGGGCTGGCTGGTCGTAACACTCGAAGCACTGACATTACAGAAGTTTTTGCTTACACAGCGAATGCGGATAAAACATTCCAAGGAAGTACCGTGTAGCTGGAAATGTAAGCTATATGTATACGGGTTGCTGGATGACAGTTTACTGACGTAACACCAACAGCATCAACGAAGACAGGAGTGACGTGGTTTGCTTTACTCTACTGCGTCTTCCTCGAAGTTATATAGATGCCGTGTTCGTTCATTCCAGAGAGGTTCTTCACCTTAATAGATTAAAAGATACTTCTTGGTGTTCATAAGAGACAGTTCCTGACCATTTAAGGCTTCGAAACGCTGAGGTAGAAGTAAAACATTACCTCCATCTAGCTTTACAGCAATTCGTCGTCCGAACTTTGTTTTTGTTGCTATAATTTCCTCAATTGCGCATCGCTTACCTTGCTCCAAGTCGTTTGCGGTTATAGTTTTGAGAACGCTCCACCATATGAACCGCAGCCCAAGTTTTTCAGCTTGTTTAGCAAGGCGTTAACAGACATTGTGAAGATGCTTATGTAGGTTGCTGCAAGGAACCGCCGACGAAGCACTGAATACCGAAGAAACCGATGTATCAAGTACATATATACTCTGCTGTGTCAGTAACATTGCATAAACACAATGAGTAAGCAACACGTAACGATGATAGTATGTACGTCATCGCAGGCAGCTGTAAACCGATTACGTAACAACAGTGATGTTCATGTGTGATGTGCGTGATCGCTGTTAGACGAAGCTGATTGTGTAAATAACATTGTATTTCGTAGAAGTCTTTAGGAGTTGTGCATAATATGTATTCAGTGTATGCAGAATATGACATCTTGTTTATGTCCCCAATAACAGCTTGTAAGTAGGTCTGATAAGCTGTAATTAAGTTTCTAACTTCGGCAGCTTCTTTTATTCGATGATAAAAATTGTCGTTAACGACAGGATAGAGTTTAATTAAAATTTTCTATTCTTCTTCTATTAACGATACGCCAACTGAGTCATCACTTTGCTATTGTTTTAAAATAATATTAGTTCTTCATTTAGATTTAAATTTAACTTCATTATTTCCTTTTCAGCGTTATTTGAACACTGATTATGCACGTCATATTCTTCCAATCTGATAAATTATTAAGAACAATTCCCTGATCTTAGTCGCACTTTGCTACGGTAATACATAGTTCGTATGGATATAGCGGTGAAAATCCTACGCAGAGAAACTTCACCTGCGCGCGGTCCAGGAAGTATACGCTGCTTCGGATACATCAAGGATGATAACTCCTTAGAATCCTCGTCAATTTTCAACTTCTTGGGTTCTGGTTCGGTCATACTAAAATGCACATAAAAAGAATATGTCAGATGCAGGATTCGAACCCGCGCTCCTTTCGCAAACAGAACTTCAGTCTAACGCCTTAGACCGCTCGGCCAATCTGAGCATTAAGGTGATTACACATACCTTAAACTTAATGTAGACATGACGACACCGCTTGTTGCACTGTTATGACCTCTTTTTTTCGAGTGGAGGAGAAAATGATTTAATCACTTACCCCAGCCCCGATGGGAGTCGGGACTGAGAGTGTGGGACTCACCAATAGTCGGCATACCCACTAAAAACTCCTCCACCGGACGGAAAATATGGAAGAAGGATAAAGAGGAATTCGGGGTGACAATGTGGCCGTACCGCTGTTGCACCGGCGGATTCATGGTAAGGAAATATTGGCCGGCCACTAGGGCCTAAGCCAGGAGGTAAGGTGCCAGGACGCAAGCATGACCGAGGCCCTGCTTGCGCCCTTGGGAATTCAGGAGTGAAGAGTTGCCGCAGTTCCCAGGTTGCGGCCATGGAAATTCAAGGGTGAGAAATAAGAAAAAGTAGGAGGGGTAAGGTGTGGCGGTAGGCAAGCTAGACGATGGCCAGTATGCCCCCGCGAAGTGGAGTGCAGTCTTGCTTAGAAGTTCTTTCTGTGTCTGTTGCGGCCTCTGGTTGCTGCGTCCGGCCAGTCCGATGAATCTGTGACTGGCTGTTGAAGCTCCCTGCCTAAGTGGTGCTCGTCCCTGATCATTCGCTGTATTGAGGTGCGGAGTCTGTCCAGGTTGGACATGTAGTCCCCAAACTTTAGAGTGGTGTCCAGTTGTATCGTGCAGGTGCGGATAAATCCATTTGATTCGGTTTGAAGATCTCGAAGCTGCATCAATTGTGCCTGAAGTGCTCCAAGACGTGTCGGCTGGTCATCGGGTTCAGTGTCGGCGTCGTCCGGGTCGACGAGGTGGCCCTCTATGCGTTCCGGCTTGCGCTGGACCGATGCGAGGATACCGTCATCAGCTTGGAGGCCCGTGATCTGTCTCGAGAGGGCTAAGATTGCCCTGGCCGAGGTCCGCTGCTTGGCCTCAACTGCCGCAAGGCGTGTGTTGGTTGCGCAGCGTAGCTCAGCCAGGCGAGAGTTGAAATCGCTGAAGGTGGTCTTGAAGTCCTGAAGTGTGGCCTGCATAGCAGACAGAGTGGCCTGTAATTCTGCTTGTGAATGCGAGGAGTCAGGAACCGTCCGTGGAGGCTGAGCCCCACGGGGGGGCGTCTGCGGAGGCTGTAGAGTTGACGTCAGTGTAGCTGACCCAGTTGGTTGTTGTTTCCGGGGGAACAGGGGGCACTGAGCCTGCCCTGTGTAGTGAGTGCGCCCGGAACAGGTGGTGCAGAATCGGCGACGTCGGCGAAGGTCGTGGGCGGTGCAGTTTGCCGTGAGCCAACCTGCCCCGCAGTAATGGCACCGAGGTGCAGCGACGCATGCCTCCGCTGTGTGACCGAAGACACAACAGCGGCGGCAGGGTACCGGGCGTTGACTCCTACTGGCCTCGATGCGCAAGCACTGCCCCAGCAGAGGCAGGCTTGACCACAAGGCCGCCTGAGCGTCCGAGGCGGAACCCAGATGGAGGCGAACCAGCGGTGTTGGCCCTCGTTTTGAGGAAATTCGGGATGCCCGAATTGCCGAGCGCCGGTGGCATCTTGCGGCATCCAGCACGAAGTGTACTGGCAGGTCCCTCGTTACTCCACAGATGACAACAGTGTGGCGGCCATCTGCCGGAGGGTGCGTCGGCGGTGACATCGGGCTCACCAAGGGTGGTAAGCCGGCGGCATTCGGTGGCGTCGTGCAGCCCTGAGAAACAGAGCCGGAGGCAACAGGTTCAGGCATTGCAATGCTGCGACCGGGTGAAGCAGCAGCAGAAGCGTAGCTGCGCCCGGTCAGCGGTGACGGCGAAGCAGCCTTCCCGGCGGATGCCGGTGGAGCTGCCGGCGAGTCGGCGGGGTCTGCGGCCGGAGTCGGCTGGAGAGCGCTGGGCTCCTTAGCGGTGGCCGGAGAAGCAGCAGCGGAAGCTTCAATCGCGATGTTTCCTTCTCTTCCCCATTTCGGCGATCTCGGCGAGTGTAGAGATGTTACCTCGGCGGAGTCTCGAAGCGATTGATGCTGTGCTGGTTTAAATAGTGTCTCGGTGCGTTCGAAAATGAGACAGGAATGATTTTTAAGGCGCGTTCTAAATCATATGAATAAGGTACAGGTCGTATGGTAATACGTTATGGTTCAGGTCGTGAGGTAGATGAGAATCGTTGGGTTTTGGATCGCAAGGTTGCGCATTTGTTTATCTACAATATGTGCATACCATTATGCGATATTTGACAGGATTCTTTGAGTTTCAATTAAGAAAGTGCAGTTTATGACAAAGGTAAATGCAAGGCGGTGCATGAAATGCTACTAACGATTCATTATTAAATCCCAATTCTTCTATGTTAATTACAGTTCTATCTATAACCGAGCGAAGAAATTGTGTTCTATGTTCACCTTTGGTAAAAAATAACGGTAAAAAGATCCGCTCTGCGATTTAATATAGAAGACAGTTCCTCGTAACTAACATCGTCATTATCCCATTTTAAACCATGAATTTTTGAACTGATTTTATCGTTAGTAAATTTAACCTTTTCAGATAACAAACGGGAATCGTGAGGCGGTTTGAACACCCATGTTTGCACTTCACAACCTGAATCACATATGGAAAGTTCCTTAATTACATATTGACGTTCGTTATTTACAAAAAAAAATTAAAATAAAGATATCCTGCTCCCGTAGACATGTTTCCCTCTTAATCTAAATTTGAAGTGAAGCAGAATACAAAATAGTACTTACCTTATAGTAACGGTTTACAGGTCTGTTGAACAGCAGCTGCGTATTTACATTTATTACGAAAGCATACATCTTTGTAAATTTTTACAATTAGACGATCGTTATAAGCGTAATCAGATATTCTAAATGCGGAATAAAATTCTTGCAGAGGGTAATTGCAGCATCGATGCACCGTATAAGCAATAACATATTGTCTGCATGTGGAACTAGTAGAGCTTTGTAATCTTCGCTTAGAATAACTCCAATGGTTACCGCAATTACGGTTTAGAAAATTTATGAAATAAGAAGAAAGTGGAGACATTGCGAAGCTATTAAAATATTCTCCATTTCCGCACTTGGAAATGTAAATGCCTATCCAGTGTGAACCAGGTTTACTAATGGGGTCGGTATTTGCTACTAGTACAATTGGAAACGTTTTATGTATTTGTTTAGGTAATTGATAGCATGCAAAGAACACCTAAGAAATGAGGTTTTGTATAAATAGTATTAGATAAATATTTGCGTATTTGTTCCGTATTCATGTTACATAAATAGACCTGTTTACATTAAATTCTAATATGCGGTGATATTCGGATAAGACGATCATGCAGGCCGATTCAGTTAAAGCTGTTTTAAAACTTAAGTTTATTGAAACATTACCGTGATGTAATCCTGAAACATGTGTTTCGTTAGCGCTTTTATCCGGTGTTAAATCAAATATAAAAAATGTATATCCATTTAAGTAATCCTTTCTGGTTATGGTATGTCCTTTATCTTTGGCATTTAGATCTAACGCTTTCGAGATGGTGTTAAAGGCTTCTATAAATTGCTTACTTGTAAAATCTGGAGTTAACGGCAGTGCTGAAAATGGCTGCTCGTTTACTAAGAGTTGAATAAAAGTTAAATCTAAATGTAAAAAGTTAAATGGGGTTTTGTTAAAATGACCGCTATACGCGCTATCCGACGCAAGCGCCATTGTCACTCTACGAGTGCTTTACCTACTAAACTATCGTGAATTTTTGTACTTATGGTTCCTTTAGGAATGTTAAAAGGCTGGACGTCTACTTCATCTAAACTAATCTTTCCATTTTGCGTAGGCAGTAAAGATTGATGAGTTAGAAGCAGGGAAGAAGAAGGATAAATATACGGCACATTAAGAGTTGCACCTTTTATTAAAGTTTTACCTTTAAGCTCTCCAGCAGATATAAGATTAAATTCAGGAGTAGATGGTGTTAATTTTATGGTCATATCAATGTTGTTAGGAATGTATTTATCTTGAGAAAATAGTGAACACAATAACCGTCCCATTAACTAAAATTCCGTGCTGCCTTTTGTATGTTCAAAACGCGATTTTATGCCATCATTGGAATCAAACACGTCAAATTTACCTACCGTATCCTTTTTCCAAAGAGCTATTTCAAACCATGTGTTTTGAGAATCGGGGAAATAGTTTAATAGTGGTTCTATATACGTCTTGTATGGATACCCGGGTTGCGGCGGTGTAACGGTTACGTTCTTTAAAATCACTTTTATTTGCTGAAAGAGCGAATTTAGAGGGTTATTATCAAGAATGATTTTATCTGTTTCCTTTAAAACCTTATCATCACGATTAATTATTTTACAACGTAAGTATAACACTATTTGAGAAGGATCGATGTAAGCATCAGCATTACTTAAAGTGAAAGACATTTGGAGAATTATACGAAATTACGTTTTGAGGTTCTAGTTCAATTACCGAATAACGAGTTACACTAGTTTCTACGGGATGCTCTTCAAATGTGTTAAATGCAAAATTTACATAAACCTTAGACATTATAAAAATATATCGTGGATATATGTCCTTTTATTTTCTGGTTTCGTTTCTTTTTGTTTCTCTTCGGTTTCCATTGACCGTTTCTTACGTCGTACAAACTTTCGTTTTAACTGGGAAAGTTTACGAAGTTTACGAGCTTTTAGTCCGAGTCCCAGCATCGAGTCTAGAGCTTGATCGGCTTTTCTTTTTAAATTTGTTCCGCCCTCTTTTAATCTATGATTCAGTGACACTTTAAAGGGTTTTTGTGAAATTACGTCAGATACAACGTTAATACCCACGTTTAATATTTCTTTCCTAACGGTCTTCGTAGCATTTTTAAAATACGGAGACATATATCTAAATAAACTGCCTAAAACACCGAAAAGACCGCGTCCTCTTTGAAAACGTTTACCTTTGTACAGTAAAACCCTATTACCTCCACCGTTTTGATCAACAAAGTACGTAGTTCACGATGATCCATAAGGTATAAACTAAAGTACTACAGCCGAAGAAAACCCGTCCATAAATGGTAATAATTAGCCTGTTCAGGTTCTTAAATCTGTTTGTACAACTTGAAAATCGTGTTGAAGAACGGGTATCCAGTTTAAAGGCACAAATGATTTTTCCATTGCTGGATGCCTGTGATCAATATCCACTTCAACTATCATACTTTCGACTACCGGAGCAAACGTGTTGCTTACCATTTGAGGTTCTATATTACAGTATATAAACATTTCATACCGAAATGTTACATAAGGATTCATCGGAAATTGAGCGCGTTTAACTTTAGCAATATCGGTAAAGGGTTCGAATCCTAGTTGTCTGCTTAAATAGGGGGAAAGAAATAACTCGCGCATTACATTACCGACAATTTCACCTGTAGCTCTTTTACCTTTGTTCTTTTTTGAATCGGTGTGTCGAGAATCGTTAGATTCAGCTTCGTGCTCTACATGCAGTGCATCGCTAACTTCTACGTGCAGTGTATCATTGTTATTTGAGTCTGAATCATTTACCGTGTGTGTAATACTATCGGTATCTATATCTTCACGTTTTTATTTTCCTTTGTTTCTAATGCTCGAGAATTAACGGTAACAAACACAGCATCTTTATTGAATAAAAATTTATCGATGTAAGCTTTGTTTTTAAGTTTACCATTAATCATTGTTAAAAACATTGTATTATCTGTTACAGTTGTTTCGTCCAATTCATATCGAAATGCTATTTCCCGAGGAACCTCTGTTGCTGTTTTACGAAGCAGTCGACCCTTAATAAAGTAACCACCTTTTCCAATATTTAAAAATGAACCTGGATATCTAATCTTTGTAAGCGCTACTTCCCATTTACCTCGAAGAACTGTGTGTTGTGGCAACATGTTCCAAAACTAAGCCGCAGTGTTGTTTCCAAATACGTTTACAGATCCATTGCTAGTTAACGTAATAGAAAATGGTTCCGTGCGTATCATGATGGTTTCGTTATTTCGGATCGCTTAACCCAAGAATTAAACTTATCAGGATAACTTTTCCACTTTACAAGTACTTCTTTACTACCGTCTTTAATTTGAGTGCTTATGATTTTATCGATTTTATAAACACTTGGAAGAAGAACGTTTTGCAAATCTTTGTTATAAAATATGCCTTTTATTTCCTCTCCTGAGAGGTCTTTTAGTTTATACACTACAAGGTTGCTTTTGATTACCTGATGTATTACAAATATTTCATTTGTCCAATTGTGTTCATAACCTTTATCAAACATTAAGTTTAACTTTGAAATTCTAACATAATCACCAACGTCATATTTCAAAGCTTTGGAAGATGCAGATTGTTGTAATTTATTTAGGTATAAATTGTTGCACACTTAAGATATTTGAAGAATTGACTTGCATTGGAGCCATTTTTATCGATCTGTGATAAGAATTGTTATACGATTGCAACAATCTGGGTAACACATCTATGTATTTATATGTATTTTTATGAGTGAAGTATCTCCACATTTTGGTTTTTAAAGTTGTATTAAATCTTTCTACCATGTTAGCTTTTACATTATTATTAGTAGTATGAGTTACACCCTTAGTTTCTAGAAAACTTTGGAATCTTCTGTTCCTAAATTCAGTACCTTTATCGTTTGCAGTATTTTTGGAACACGCTTATACCGATCAAATACAAATGCAAATGCTTCAGTAATTTCTTTACCGGATTTTGTTTTTAAAGGTACAGCCCATTCAGATTTAGAAAACACGTCGATTATAGTCAAAATGTATATGTACGGCTTGTTATATTTATTATCTAATACGTTTAAATCAATTTCCTAAAGGTTATCGATATTGGTTACGTGGTATATTTTCGTTAGAAAACCTTTTCTCACAGGTTTATGAAGAGTATAACTTTCTTGCTCTTGAAGATAACGCTTAATTTTGTTGTTAGAAATTCCTGTAGCTTGATGAAGCTTTTGTATAGTCCCAAGTCCTGCATAAAGATCAGGTTTGGAGTAATATATGTTAAGTAAAGAGATTTCCTTTTGCGTTAATAAGCCTTTCGCCATTTAGTCGAGCGTAAATGATGACTTGATGCTTGTTTACAGGAACGAGTAGGGTGTGGAGTAAATGTAACTTCAGCTTCAGAATCGTCGCTTTCCGAGATTTGACTAGCTTTTCTTTTTTCTCTGACTTTATATTTCCTTTCATTGGTTTAACTGTAACGTTTAATGGCAAAGGTTTTATCCCCTTTTGTACGTCTTCGGATTGTAATACTTTTGCTTCTTCTTTTATAACGTGAAAATAGGGTCTACTTAGGTGTGATATTATATCATAATAATTAGTTAGTTTGTGTCTGAGTAAACCCCATTTTTCGTCAGATGAAATGTTTAAATGTTTTATTTTGTGTATATCTATTAAACTAGATGAAGTTTTGTGTAGCTTCTTTTCACTTTCTGGTTGCGACTGTAACAGCATGATTTGCTTTGCGTATTTCATGTTGGCACTAACTTTGATACAAGAGCGCTGCCTAACGCACTTAAAACAGGAATAATAAAAGCAGAAAAAACCGCATTTTTAATTAAAATTTTCTTCTTTTTCTTCAACGACGTCTTTTTGTTAACTAACCTTCTCCATGCTGTTTTAGATCTTTTTAAAGGATTTACACATTGTTTAGAGACAGGTATAGTTCCCTTACTAAAGTTTAATACGCATTCAGTGATTGCTTTAAGTAACTTAGGATCAGCATTTTAGTAATGTTTTACGCGATTTAGCATTTGTTTTACTTAAAACAAACAATGCTCCACATTGTTTCGCTATTGTAGGTGAGGCTAATTTACACACTTGTTTATATGCAGTTGGAGATAGTTTTGGAACATTATACATAGGCATCGTTGTAAGAAATAACGTTTTTTGTATGATGTATTTATATATATATATATTCTATTTAGGTCTAAAGCAAGCATGAGCTTCACCAGGTAAAACTCCTGTTCTGTAACGATATGTATCTAGTGTATGTTGCGTGCAATCTAATACTAAATATCCGTGCGGATTTTCGGTGGCTTTATTAAACCCTTCTAAAAGGAATTTTGAATTTCGTGGTTCGAGTTGTTGAAATAACGTATCTATTTGTAATTTATTTTTATTATTTTTAAACACCACGATGTAATTAGAATTTAACGACATTGTTCCAAACCTCTTACTGCGTGGGAAAATGTTTTGTAAAACGTATACCACTCCGAAATTTTTGTGATGAGGGTCTTTGGTGAGGAAATTAGATACTTCATTGTTATTGGATTCATACATTAAATCGTCTAAAATAAGTAATCTCCATTGTCTACCTTTTCTAAATCAAGAACTCCCTCATGCGTACGCAAACTGAACGTGCAATTGTGAAACTCGCGTCTGATTTTAGGTGGGTATTCGCGCGGATGACACCAGAGTGCTCTTTTTATCGGATTGTCAAACAGGGTATTAGCTAGTCTTAACAAATTCTTAACAAATGTAGATTTACCGCAACGCAACCTGTATCGTACTTGGAAATTTATATTTTGCAGTATTCGATTCTGTAGGGCCCGTAGTTGCGATATTACAGGTATTAAACACATGATCATCTTCATTATCTGATGTGTTAGTAACATTTACATACTTACTCGTATTACTATTTTCATCTGTAATATCCTTCATTTCTACTCTATCTTCACCCGGGTAGCCACGCTCAAAAGGTTTATAAATATTCTCAAGTTCAATATTTCCGTTTTGTTTTTGATACGGTTTGTAACGCGCGTCTCTCCAGCTCTTTTTGTAATTTGGTTTTTCTTTTACAAGATTATTTAAAACATCTTTTAAAAAGTTTTCGTCTAGGTATGTTTGAGATGTATTTACGTGCTTAGCTATTTGTTGGTGTTTACTGTAAGGTTTGTAACGCGCATGTCCCCAATCGTTAATGTCACTTAGAGTTATCTTTTGTTTGTACTCTGAAGCTGAGAAAGGTGAGCTTATGCTTTTCGGCAATACAATTTTATTTACTATGTTTTTATCTATAACTTTTGTACTACTTTGAATTGAATCATTAGTTGTAAATGTAGACATTTTAAGTTTTAAATAAGGTTTTTCTAAGATATGTTTGAAATTTAAAACTTTAACGCGTTTACAATTATTTATAAAAAGTTTTCAAATAAGTGAACGTTTAGATACCTTACCACAGTTATCTATGGGATTAAAATGCTTCAATATTTGAAGGTTCGTACTTTGGTAACTTAATTTCCTTGTCTTCGTTTGCTGATCGCTCAACTGCTTTATCGTTATGATCTAATTTTGTATGTGTGACGTGATATCCAAATAGATCTTAATTACCTGCTCGTTTCGTACATATTTTCGAGTTAGGATCTAATTTTGGAAATTTAACATTATGATAAAATTGATCACTTTCTGCTGCTGTTCGTGTTGTAGCTACTTCCGTACTAGTATCTAATCTTGGATACTCAACATTGCGAAAATATCGATCTTCAGTAACAGGTCGTTTTGGAATTGTCAACGGTTCAGTATTATCTAATTGCCTCACGTCGTAATTTAATACTTCTTTCTGCGGTAATGTTTGCGACTATATAGTAACTACTTTGACAGTTTTATTCTATACATATCCTTTTATACCCAAATGGAACCTATCAAATCCTGCTGTTCTTTTACGCCATGTAACTACCATACGGAAGGTCTTTGTAACAGGTTCTGTAAGTAACCTCCATAAAGGTTTTCTGGTAATTTGCGTGCTACAAATGTTGATTGTTAAGGAGTTATCCTTCCAAAGAATATGACGTATCACCTGTGTATTGACTTTATTTGAATTGCTACAGTTTAACGCAATTATTTTAATTTTACACATTACTTTAGTATTTTCACCATATTTTATTCTATAACCATAACGCTTCGGTCCTGTAGATACAAATTGCTCAATATAGGCATCTTCACCATATTTCTCCAATTCGTTAGTCATACAACCTAAAAACGGTCCTGTAAAAGGTAACCACTGTCCAGGTTGCCATGTTGCAATAACTAATCAGTATCAAAATACAACCCACATTCTCCTAGCCGTTTTAAATACGTATAAAGTTCTAGCCGTGCATGCGCCGTAGTATATGCAGCAATAACCACATTACTTGTCGGATTTTATTTAGGACTTGTTTTTACATTTTTCATTATTACATACATAATATCTTCTGTTGCTGAAAGGTATGTTTGAACCTCAACACTCGGATTATTTAATAATTCTATTAATCGCGAATAATCCTTTATCAGCTCACATGTGGGTAAATTGTCTCTTTGACCATACTTTCCCCAAAACGAATTAAGTATAAGCTTAGCTATCTCGCGTCTGCCTGGGTTTGAACACTTGGCATTATAATTCAGCTTAACACCCTCTTTTAATTCAAAATCGCTAATAAATTTACGCCTTTTATTGTCATCATCACAATAAGAGGCCAACGCGAAGCTTCGGTTTTAATTTTTAGAAACTGGTTTATGTAATTTTCGAATAATCCTTTTTCGTTTCTTTCGAGATTGTATTGAACCATATCATATTCCCACATCTCAAAAATAACAGTTTTCTTTAAGAGCTGCATTTACTTCGTCAATTACCCATGTACCCAAAAGACTTCTTTGCTCATCGTTATGGAAACATTCCTCCATATTTTGCAACTGTGCACATAATTTACACAATAGAAATACTAGTTTACCATTAATTCGTACAGTTAGCACAGCATGATGTAAATTTACAGGAGGTAATATTTTACACTTAATCAATCCACCTTTTATGTTATCTAAATTTGGAAATTCTTTGCAATGTACTTTCGGGTGACCAATAGGATATGGTTTAGTTTCATTCACAAATGGATACAAACTGCATACATCATAGTAAAATACTTTTTCATTGGTATTAAGAGCTTGATAATGTAACTTGGTACAGTTGCTTCGTCCACCATATAAAGCATCTCTGGTTTCGAGAGGTTCAGGAATTTCAAAATGCATAACAAACTGCGCTAAAGCGGTATTCGTTTTGCACATAGTATTAAACTCGCATTCCCACATTTCAGTAAGTGTATATCCCGATTTTCTTATATTTTCAGACACCTTTTCAGAAGATTCAAACCTAGAATTCATAGTTTCATTTCCTGTGTTATACAGCGGATCGATTTGCAAAACAAACCTACCAACCATGAAAGTAACAACCTTGAAACATATATACGTATTTGAATTTACCGTCTTCTCTATAACCATCAACTTTATGATTTAAAATGTTTTTACTTCTCGACCGTTAAGAGCATGACGAATGGAAATATGTTGAGTTTTTTTCTAACCATTTTATCCATATTAAAGCTATACGTGATTGTTTATCTGCTAACTGATATCCTCGTACAGGAATAATATAAATAGTATCTTTAGGCATAAAAATATGTCTATAAACGTTCATGCAAGCATTTGTAATAGTTACGCATTCCCTAAATGGGTCAATTTTATTTACCTTTATAAATTCCTTTCTAAATTTTGACACACCAAAGCATAACACTTTTACATCCATTTGACAATATGACAAAAGTTCTTTTTTCATATTAAACACATAATTGGATTTGACCTGTTCGGCGTACCATTTTTCAAATACGAGTATAGCATCCTCAGACATCTTCTCAGGACAGAAACAGTTTTGGTCAGGTACTGTTCCTGTATAATTTTTGTTTTCACTTGCATTAAACAAATAAGGAAAATATCCCTTAACATCTTTCAGATCAAACGTTTTTATGAATTTTGAAAGTGGTAATGGAATAAAATTCAACGAATCTAAAAACGTAAGCTTTTTGTGCTTTATTTTGTATATACGATTACCGTTCATTATTAATTCAGGAGTCCACTTTAACACGCCCACCATATACCGAAGCAAAATTTGACCATCGTACGACTTTAAATTGTGAGCAATAACTATCATGTTTTTAAACGTGCTGCGCGGTAAGGTAATGTACTCGAATAGTTCACGAACCGGGTTGTTTTCAAACACCCACTCTTTTATACCACATTGCACGCATTTATACATTTTTTCATAAATGTCAATACTTTAGTTACATGCTTGATAAAGAACACACAATTTTGCTTCATGTTCATAAACATTTTCTTGGGTTCCAAATCGTTTCCCTTGCATGCACTCAAAAGCAATAAAGAAAAATAAAACATTTTTGCTCAGTTGTTTTCTACGATATTGTTTAATATAACAATGATGGTTAACTGCATCATATTTATCACATGCTGTACAATATTTTTCTTCACACACATGTGGAAGCTTTCTGCGTCTAAAATTAAACATATTATTACATTTAAGGAAAATCTTTTCAATGTCGCATACTGACGTGCCCTTAGATAAAAAAACACCTTTTATTAAATGGTTATCAAAGCATATTTGTCCTTTAAAATCTCGGTTACACGTAGCGCAGGTAATATGTTTGTCAAACGAAATATCGCATGAAAGATGACATTTGCAACAATTATAGTCGCAGCGATGCAGTTCCTTCTTGTTTCGTGAAACAATGTTACAATGTCGACAGTAATACTTACAGTTGAATGCTCTATGTAAATCTACAATGGCATTAAATGATTGTTGTGATAGAGTAAGTCTACATACTTGTTACTATTTAGTGTTGACTTGTACAAGATTATATTACCGGCATGACCATCAAAAACGGTTAAACAATATTCTTTCAAACGACTGTCAAAGTCCTTTACGTTCTCTATACTGTAAACTGATGTTGAGTTCTGGTGTACCTCGCACAGCATTAGGGCTTTACGCTTTTGCATATATTCGGCTTTTTTTACTAGATTGTAATCCGGATCTTTAGTAAGTTTCGCTAGACATACAGCTATTGCTCTGGGCAAGCATAAAGAATCGGTATTGTTAATAAAAACAAATCTTTTGTTTTTAAAACAGATTTCGCATTCGTTATAACAGTTACCCTCTATTGTTTTCGTGTATATACACGTAAATTTGAGTGTTCCGGTTAAAAAGAAATTTTGCAAGACAGTTTCTATGGAATTTAATATAATATTTAGATTTAGCTGATCAAGTCGTCTCACAGGAATGTTAAAATTTCTATTCGGATAAACGGTATTAGAAATTGACATGCCAAAATAACTGGGCTCATGATTTAAGAAGCGTTCATTGACAAATTCTAAATACTGTGAAAATACCCAATGTATCCATTCCATTAAATCTATTTCCTCATCGTCAGGAATACGATCGACTACCACCTCGGTTTCGGAATATCCTGAACAAAATCTGTCAAGAATCCTATTCCGTACTTGAACAACTGTAAAAGGTATAACTATAACTTACCAAAAGTTGAACCAAAGATGTGTGCTTTTATTTTACGTGCTATCAACGATAAAAAAACTCACACTTTTTATACAGCTTTGTTATCACTTTAGATTAAGTTTTGTTACGTTTTACCACACTTAAGTATTACACATAAAATGATAGAATACGATAGCTACATCGCGTTTTTACTTGTTACACATGTACAGCATTATCCATATCTAATTTTAAATGTACACTCACGCTACGCAATACATTAAGCAATTACTTATGTATATGCTGACGATATAAAGGTTGAAGGTTACAATGCTTAACTGCATTGACGTCAATGACTTTTCCCTCCTTAGTTGCGGAATAACAAAGTTAAATGTTACTATGTTTCACTGCATTAACGTCATTGACTTTTACCCTTTTTATTCACAGATTAAACAGGTCAGACGTTACAATGCTTCAATACATTGACGTAAATGACTTTTGCCCTTGTATTCGCAGAACAAAAAGATCAAAGGTTACAATGCTTCATCGCATTGACGTCAATGGCTTTTAGCCTTTAGTTAAGTATAAGCGAAAGGTTAAAAGTCAAAGTCAGTAATGACGCACATTGTGCTCCAGCACGTGTGAGCATTATTCTTATCATGTTTTAGAAGTATATATAGGAGCAGTTATGGCTTTTACAGTTATACTGATTTGTGCTTTGCTCTACAGTGAATCTACTACTTGTTAAGTATATAGTCAAGATGTACTTTAACTTTCGATTGTACAACGGTAGTACAGCTTCTGCGTCAACTAACAGCATTAAGAGGTATGGTGGACGCGCCAACACCCCGCTGAACCTCATCTCCAAAAATTATACGGAGGTTCCTTTAGGTCTTTCCAGCGGAGGTAAACGCTCTAAGTCGTGCATACCTCCAGTTCCTGGGTATATTCCGCTGACAGCTGAAATTCTGTCAACACTTGGAAAAACGTTGATGCGGCGGGACGCAGGTATGCAGATTGATATGCAACTGCAGTTACCCCACCACCAGCAGCCGCAGGAGCAACAGCAGAGGGAAGAAGAGGAAAGCAACAAGATACAACAGCAGCTGCCGCTACTTAAACAGCATCAAGAGCAGCTGCCGCTACTGCAACAGCATCAAGAGCAGCTACTGCAACAGTAACAAGAGCAGCTGCCGCTACCACAAAAGCGGCAGCAAGAGCAACAGAAATAGAAAGAACAACAGGTATTACCGCAGCAGCATCAATTGCCATCATTTATTAATTCTATTACCATTAAAAAACTAAAATCAGACAATTAATGGATGTTTTACAACATGTTTTACTGCTCTAGCAGACACGTTTGAAATAAACGTACCGTAGGAACAGGACGCTAACATTGAAGACTAGACTACAATTATTCTTGACCACTTAAATCGGATACGAGACGAAATGAAATCGAAGATGATGACGAAGACGATGACGATGATAATAATGATGAAAATGACAGTTACTGTGAATACACCAGAGAAGACAACCATGCATTTCAATATGAATTTATAGGTAGTTGCGCATTGCACCATTTAAAAACAAAGACTGGTGTACTAATATCCTGCGGTGCACCGTATACTATTATACCAGGGCGCATTGCGCACATTGAAATTGGATTGAAAATCCAGGTGCCCAAAGGCTATAATGCCGTAATATACAACTATAAAACATTACTGAACCATGACGTAACAGTGTTGTCAAAAGTACTTTGCGATGACCAGCTTCACATATTGACGATCGACGTACAAAATAATTCGGAAGCAGTGTATAATGTAGCTAGAGGTACGATTACGGCGATCATTAACTTTAATGTGTGTAACGTACCTCCGTTACATTATACATTGTTTGATGCTATATGTTGGGATGAGTGCAGTAATTGCTGATTTTAGTACGCATTGTTTTAGTATTATATAGCATTCTTATTATTCTCCATTTTATATATGCAATAATTAAAACAGTCACAAGCTGATATACTTGTAACATTATAGTTACAAAACTAGTAGTCGCAAATAGTATCCCAGTTATATGTGTCGGGAAAGCCTATGTTATAGCATCCATATTATTCTCCATTTTATATATGTAAAATAGTAGTAAATAAAATAGTCACAGGCTGTATATACTTGTAACATTATAGTTACAAATCTAGTAATCACAAGTAGTATCCCAGTTATATGTATCGGGAAAACCTATGTTATAGCATCCATATTATTCTCCATTTTATATATGTAAATAGTAGTAAACAGAAGAGTCACAAGCTGTATATACTTGTAACATTATAGTTACAAAACTGGTAGTCGCAAATAGTATCCCAGTTATGTGTCGGGAAAACCTATGTTATAGCATCCATATTATTTTCCAATTTTATGTATGTAAAATAGTAGTAAATAAAACAGTCACAGGTTGTATATACTTGTAACATTATAGTTACAAATCTAGTAATCACAAATAGTATCCAAGTTATATGTGTCGGGAAAACCTATGTTATAGCATCCATATTATTCTCCATTTTATATATGTAAATAGTAGTAAACAGAAGAGTCACAAGCTGTATATACTTGTAACATTATAGTTACAAAACTGGTAGTCGCAAATAGTATCCCAGTTATATGTGTCGGGAAAACCTATGTTATAGCAACCATGTTATTCTCCAATTTTATATATGTAAATAGTAGTAAATAAAACAGGCACAAGCTGTGTATACTTGTAACATTATAGTTACAAAACTAGTAGTCACAAATAAAATCCCAGTTATATGTGTCGGGAAAACCCATATAAAACTTATTCCTTTAAAATAAAAAAGCAATCAATTTACGTATTTTGTGATGTATGCCGATTCATCAGCTTCATTTCCATCTTCTTCCTTGTCTGACTTGTTAAGTTTAAGTCATCATCGTAATTAACATACAACTCCTCTTCTTGTGCTGTTTTATCTTTAGCAGCACATACATTAGAATGTGTTAGGTTATATATTAACTCTTTTAATCCGATAACCTCTTGGTGCATATTGTTTACATTGGCTTTTATTTTATCGACTTGTGTTAAATTGTGTTGTCTAATATTTTAAGCTTTTTTCATATACTGTAATAAGTTATTTGCTTTTTGCAAACTTTCTTTAAGATTATCATTATCTTCTAACGCTGCATCTAATTCGTCATTTAAATCCATAACTTTTTTATTGCACTCCCGTTCAAACCTTTGCTTAACTTTATGTATAGCTCCTTTACGTTTTTCAGCTACAACCCCTCGTAAACTATTTATAGCTACACGACCTGTTTCTGCTGCATTGGCACCGCATTCCGATCTAATATTTAACGTTCCTTCAGCAGACCAAGTAGCTCCACGCTTAATTCTACCTGAAAACTGTTTCCCACCTATATTTAAATTCCACTAACCATTTCCACACGTCCCAAATACATAAATATAATTATCCGAAAAATACATATTCATATCGTCAATTACACTAATATAAAATTACTAAGTCTGTTTGTTCCACGGTTAATTACCAATTTAAACCTAAACCTGATGGTATATAATATTTAGCTATTAATTTGTTACAATTCATCAGTTTCACTAATATCGAATTATTACCGCTTGTTAGCATGTCAACAGGTGTACCATGTAAGTTACAACCTGTGTTATTCCGTTTAGACTTTTCTACACATTCACAAGCATCATTTACAAAGAAACCGTCATTACATTCCGCATTGCCTACGTGTAAGTTCCCGTAATACAGCTGTCCACAACGATCTCCATAGGAGCATTTGGTTATGGGTTTTAAACAGGTGTAAACATTATTTAAACTTGCTATATTCATTACAGTACCCGCAAACCTCAGGCGCTATTCTTTTTATAAATGCACGAACAATTAGAAAGTAGTTCATAATTTCTCTGACACATAGTTGCATTTTGTAGATTTTGTAGATGTCATTGTCTATTGTAAATCCACACATAACTAACGTTACGCAACTTGTTTCCGCACTTGTTAGTGCGCCTAAAACAACAAGAAACACTACCGCTACCTTAATCATGATGCATACGTAAAATAACCTGTAGTTTTCACGTGTCAGTTATATATATATATATATATATATATATACCCACATATGTAACACGTGATAGTTCATGCAACACATGCGCAAAACATCGTTATCTTACACGTTACTTCTAAATGTAAGTCATCAGCATTATCGCGGTAAATGACGTAAAGCTCTGCCACGTGATTGCTGTAACCAATAAACATGCTGATGCTATTACCATATATTCCTCAAGCAGTCATGTATCCCGCTCAGTATGCTATTAGAGTGCAACGCCTTCGTATCGCGGTAAACTCAAACAAACAAACAAACACACATATAAAGGTATGTAGTACATTATTATAATGCTTCTATACTTAGAGCTCGCATGCATACGCATACTCAGTTTGGGTTATTGTTATAGAGTATCGCGATAACGAGCAAGGCGTCGACGAACTGATGCAAAAGTATATCGACAACTATCATCGATTGTCGGCGCTTTCTACACCGGAATTTCACACGCTAACGCTGCTTCCAAACTTCACACAGCGCAGACCTCCTCAAGATGTGAACCAAATTTGGAACCATTTAGTGAACAGTGTAAAGATGCATTTGCTCCATATCAACGGTGTTCAAAGCACTACAATCTACCAACAACCACCCACTTCTACGGGCCGGCCCGTTTGTGCAAGATTGTCACTTTTGTACACCTCCTTATGTATCAGATATAAACGAATTAAAAAAGGAGACCCCGCGAGTGGTTGGACGGATGCTTAAAAAGAAAGGCTCCGTCCTGGCGCCAGCGAAAAGGCTTCGGAGGCCGCCGTCAGCAGCGAAGATCGTTACGGCCTGGTTGTAATGGCGGTGCCAAACGTTTTTCTTTTCGACCTCGTCGTCATCGCGCGACCGGTTGCAGGGGTCACGCACCTTTGACCTTTGGCAACTCTGGCGCACGATAATGACAAGGTCGAAAGAAGGTTAGTGCCGCCATTGCAACCAACCGTAACGACCTTCATGACGTCAGCGACCTCTGACATTTCACTGGCGCCAGGGTGGACTTTGACCGTCTGACCGCCGCGGGGTATCCACTACTCGCGTTATTATGCAATATGATTTAAACACGGCATTTTTAAAAATCCTGACAGATAGAAACTTTATATCTATGCATTTTTCTCCTAGAAAATAATTGACTTCTATGAAACTTTGAATACATGCCGAAAACGCTATCTGCACAAGCCTTGCAAATATATTTCAGTCATCAAATAACTTGAGTTTCGGACAGTTGTGCACATTTCGATATTTTGGCTTCATTATGTAGGCCGAAAATGTGCTTAAATATACCCATGTTTAATATTATTTTTAGTATACGCTTTTTTTACTTTTTAATTAATGAATAATTAACACGAATTGTATGTAATTCCCATATGATTCCTCATGCTTGAAAGAGTAACAACAAGGAGCGTCTAGCCTTAATATTGTTGGCAGATATTGCTTTTAGTGCGATATTCCTCTACATTTTAGTATACATTCTCAGCCAATACTCTTAGGCACACACATTTAAGGTTTTCACTGACAGAAAATAATTGTTAAAGGGAGGTACAAATATTGGTATATTGCACTACGAACCATTGAAGCATAATGTTGCACTGGCGTTTTACAAAATAATTATAAGGAATTTGTCACCTGTAATTTGGTATTCACTAGTATTACGCAAGGAAAAAGCAAACGCTTACTGGTGTTTGTCTTCGTTCTTTTGTGTAACACATGGGCACATTTCACTCAGATTGGCCGGAAAAGTTAACGAAATGTGAAATAAATCAATATTTTGAGAGCAAACATGGTAAGATGAACGTAAATACACGAGAGGTAATAAAGACATAGGGTCCGTATGTGAAGACCCCAAAATGTTTGAAAAATGACACTAAAACTGTTAAAAATTACAGTAATTAGAAACAATGACCTAAAATTGAAATGTATTTAGATTATTACTATTAGTACGTATGGAGAAAGTATATTAATTTATATATAAAGATATAACTGCTGCACAAGTACAAAAAGTATATATAAAATTATGATGAGATAGTTTAGAAAAGTAATTAAAATATATTGTTTCACATTCACGTATGAAGTATCTGAAACGAAAATTAAGAAAATTGTTTTTGAAGCCGGTTTTACAAAGCTGTAGAATGAGTTCACAGAGCATACAAAAATCCATAGCAAACGAAGAGGACCGGATATCGGTTATTTCCAAGGGAGGTCTTAAAAGTTCAAGTCAGGAATGAATGAAACAACATTGTGCCGTTTGAAATAGAATTTTGTGCATTTCACGGAAAAATCGTTTAAAAATATGTTAAAAACGTCAGTGCTTTGCTAAAACTAGGTTTCCAGAGGTCCAGGAGTAAGTTATTTCATTGTATGTTCAAACAAGTACATTCACAAGGATAAGATTATTAAATTAAAAAAATAGGCAAACTTCAATAAAAAGTACGCAGCAAGGAAGAATAAGTATTGGGCAGCTTCATCTTCCAAAACACAATGAGCCTGCAGTAAAAACACGTAAGTTTTAATTTCTTACAGTAAAAATCTGTACCAGCGTGTCCATTTCATTATTGTTTATAGTAGGTGTAAATTTTCCCTTGTCGCACTTCAGAAGTGCATGTTTCCATTTCTTGTAGCAGTTTTCACTCAAGTACCGCATGTGCCCTAGTAGTTTTGTTTATACGTAAATGTATTACTAATTTAATGCAGTTTTGATTCAGTGTGCTTTCCAGTATGTATTTACAATGTTTAGAGAAAGCTCTGAAATAATATGCCTTTTAAATAAAAGTGGGGGAATGTGTTAATAATGAACAATGGTAGGAATTGGTGCGTTCAGTGCACTGTGTATGAATTCCGCGCTCGACTTCACTCTCACTTACGTCACAGACAGGCAGCCAATGACAGCTTCCCACCCCGGAGTGGCCTACCTCCCCTCTACTTTACTTGCCTTGACTAGAAGGTAGCAGTATGAACAGAAGTAGGTAAAGTGCATGAGCGCGGAAACGTTTTTTTTTAAAATATGTACCCATCCATGCTTTCAAATGTAATTTAGTTTACACATTACTTCGTCATTGCTCTAAAGCGCTGTACTTAATTATGCACACAACAAAAAAAATCCACAAAGCAGGTCTTTCTTTCTTCCGATAACGTATGCATTATTATTATTATTATTATTATTATTATTATTATTAGTAGTAGTAGTAGTAGTAGTAGTAGTAGTAGTAGTAGTAGTAGTAGTAGTAGTAGTAGTAGTAGTAGGAGCGGTTGTAGTTACATCAATTTGTTCATAATCATAACTATTATGCAGCAGATGCTATTTCATATTGTCAGGGATATCTGACTAAACTTTTGTGCAAACCCAAAATGTATACTCACGAGCTGCTACTGCTCACGACCATTGTTTGGAGCAGGAAGACTTACACCATCTGTGTTTTATTACTCCGTTTATTTCACGTCGCTATAACTACAGTGTCATATCGCGACGGATCTGTTAGTGGATAACGCTTAGATCGAGGAGTGGCGGACATTAGCTTTCTAGGTCTCATCCCTGTAACCATCCGCTTCGTCGTGTCCACAGAGACCCCAACGCATAGCAACCGGATCTTCTGCTTCGTGCCGTGCATATGGCACTAGGGTGCGATCCAGGCTAACTGCTGCTTTCATATAGAAAGGCGGACAGTTAGCCTTCTAGGTACTAAACAGTTGCGAAACAAGCGGACGGTGTATCGGAAGTGCTCTCAGGTAAAGAAAACATCCGCAGTTCCGAGTTGCACTTAATAGTGAGGCGTGCAATAATATAGGAGGTGTATTTTTAAAGTAAGAACCGCTTTAATATTTTTCCGCTGCAGCGCTGCAGTCGCAATTTTAAGCTTACGTGATCACATCCTCCATTCATTAGGAAGCCAGATATGGCTGTGAGCGATCGTCACTTTGTGCTTTGCTGTTGTTAGAGCGTTTCGAAAGTTCAAAACAATCGAACGACCCGCCAACTGTGCGGTCAGATCAGTGATTAGTTTTTTGAATGTGAGAAAGGTTACGCCAGCAAACATTCATTGCAAATTGTGTGAGGTTTATGGGGAAACAACAATGAGTGACAATGCCCGGCTACACACAGCCAAACAAACTCAAGATCTGGTAGCATCATTTAGTTGGGAACAATTCGACCACCCTCGCTCCGGATTTGGCACTAAGTGATTTTTACCTGTTTCTTCGCCTGAAGAAATTCCTTGCCGAAAAACATTTCAATGACGATTATGTTGTGAAACAAGAAGTGCAGACTTGGATTTCATATCAGGTGGCCTTAATCTTTGACGAAGGCAACAAAAACTGGTTTCCCGTTACGACAAGTGCAATAACGGCGGTGACTATGTGGAGAAGTAGTGTAAGATGTACGGTAACGAATGATAATCAAGTACGTTTTTGGAAAATAATTTCTGTTATTTTTTTAAAAAAAAATATCGGCACATACTTTAAAAACATGCCTCATAATACTATTTCCATTGTGCAACTATACATTCCCACTATCGTTTTGCTTCTCACTCCTCTGGGATCGCAAATCTTGACGACGTTACGCATTGTCAACAAAACAGTGGCAGCCTCCTACAAACACACTCACATCGTGGTTGACTTATACCTTAGCCTCCAAAAAAGGGAAAGCCTACTCAGTAGCGTTTATCGCTTGTCACTGCCCTGTTGAAGCAGCGGCAGCTAGAAGCACTTAAAGCAACCCTCATTTTTGCGGGCTGTAAGCTTGTAGAAAGGAATTTGCGCACGTGATTAAATACTGTTTATATCAGAATATATCACTGATAAATCACAAGAATTAACAATGATATGTCTCAATAATTTACCACCAATAACTGTGCCAGAACAACAGGGCTTTCGACTGATAAAAATGAATAAATAATCGTGTGGTGCTACTGCCCGCGAATGGCTTGGACTGCCAACCCAACTGCCGGCCTCACGCCCACGTACGCACGGCAGAGGTGGGCGATCATCAAACCGATACGGGGAGGTGATGTAGCCAGCATCACACACCCCCAGCCGGAAGCTTCGGACTGATACCTTGATAAAACTATATTAAGAATTGCTGTTGTTGAATACTTTTAGGTGAACTTTGTGCTTAAAAATATTAAATTCCGACAGTTTTGAAAGTGAATTAGTGACATATTGCTAAACATATTATTGTTCATTTTATTAGTTAAATGCTGTATTGCTGTGTACTATTTCTATTTTCTCTACCAATACATAGTAGACAGAGAAGGTATGCAGTCCATCCAAAAATTCGATACCGAGATTTCAACGGAAATGCCTGTTTTGAGGTACCCTGAATCTAAAAAAATCTTTTTAGTAAAAGGTCCGTGTATGTGTCTGTGTGATGATGAGATGGGGTTGAGGGTACTAAACATCGAAGATCATCAGCGCCCTTACAAGGTATAAAATATAAAACCTAAAAACTAAAAAACGGCACACTTAGTCAAAAACACTAAAAAACATGGCTACAATTTCTAAAACAACCACACTAAAAGCATGGCAAACAAAACAATAAAAGACTAAAACGTGTCAGGAGTTGCAGACGTCAAGGGAACACAGCGCCATATGTCCCCAGGGAGGAAGAGCCCCATTAAAACTGACAATATAAAACCACAAAACTATAAGACGCTAGTGCATCAAATGCGCCGATTAAAGCCACTGTCAATATTAAAACGTAAAAGACCACCTACAGCATGCGCGTCGTCTGCCAAAACGTTGGCTATGCCAACAGACAGACGCACACGAACGCGCAATGGAGCTAAAACCTGACACTCGGTTAAAATGTGACGTACGGATAAGGGTGCCGCACACTGCTCACAGAAATGCTGCGGGGTCACCACTAAGCAAGTGTCTATGACTAAAAATGCAATGTCCAACACGAAGGCGTGTTAAAATTACCTCTTCCCGACGAGAAGCACGGGAAGAGGTAGCCCAGACAACAGGGAGAGGTTTAATCTCCCGCAACCTGTTCCCCCGGAGGTCCGCCCATTCATCGCGCCAAAGTGAGAGGATGCGGTGCCGTAAAATAACATAGAAATCAGTAGAGGGAACAACAGAGTTAAAAACACTGGGCGATAAAATTGCCGATTTGGCAGCGGCGTCGGCAGACTTGTTCTCTGAGATGCCCACATGACCTGGAATCCACAGGAAAGAGACGCTGATGCCAGAGGCACAAAAGCGAGTGCAGCAGCTCATGTATGCGTTGTACGAGGGGGTGGTAACTGTATCGCGCGTTAATACTCTGTAGGGCACTCAGAGAGTCCGTACAAACGAGTCCGTCGTGCCGCTGAATGTATAAAACAGATTGATAACTACTAAAACCTTCGGCGGTAAAAATCGAACATTGCCCAGGTAAACGAAAGGTAAAACTATGTTCAAGAAAAACAAAGGCACACCCTACTCCAACATCAGTCTTAGACCCATCAGTATATATAAAATGACATTCCCCGAATTGTGGCTGTAGTTCCAAAAATGCTGATCTAAAGACTGAAGAAGGGGTCGCAGTCTTCGGCATTGACGATAACCCAAGGTGACAGTGGGCCTCAGCGCGCAACCATTGAGGAAAACGCGTTTCCCCCTAGCAAGGACCGGCGCTGGCGTAACGTCCAAATGCGGAAGAAGTTGTCGAATACGAACCCCTGGAGGGAGCAATGCAGAGGAGCTAACTAAATATTGCCGATCAAGCGAATCCTCGTAAAATAACTCGAAGGACGGGTGTTCAGGCAAGCTTGAGTTGATGATGATGATGATGATGATGAAATGCGGTTTAAGGGCGCTAAACAGCGAAGGTCATCAGCGCCCTTACAAAGTATTAAATTTACAGTCCAAAAAATAAAAGACGGGTAAAAAACCGCATGGTTAAAAAACGGGACACAAAACCGCGATGTCCAACAAGGTAAAAAAAA
This sequence comes from Deroplatys truncata, assembly GCA_030765065.1. Classification (NCBI taxonomy): domain Eukaryota; kingdom Metazoa; phylum Arthropoda; class Insecta; order Mantodea; family Mantidae; genus Deroplatys; species Deroplatys truncata. The sequence continues at coordinate 38,433 of JAUKNL010000244.1, forward strand.
ACACCAAATTCCAAAAACGAACACACTAAAGGCATGGTCAATAAAAGAGTAAAACAACGTGCCAAGAACTGTAGAATGCGAGGGACATGGCCACCAGATGTCCACTGGGGAGTAGAGGCCCCATTAAAAAGACAATATAAAATCACACAGTCAAAAGACGTTCAGCGCATCAAATGCGTCGGCTAAAACCAAAGTCACTGATAAAACGTAAAAGACATTCTACAGCACGCGCGTCGTCTGCCAAAACGTTGGCTAGGTCAACAGGCAGACCAACACTCACGCGCAACGGAGCTAAAACTTGACACTGTTAAAATGTGCCGCACCGTTAACGCGTATCACACTGCTCTCAGAGAGGTGCGGGGTCACCACTGAGCAGGTATCTATGACTAAAAAGACAATGTTCGATTCATAAGTGAACTAAACGGACCTCTTCCCGCCGACACGAACGAGAAGAGGTACTCCAGACTAACGGAAGAGGCTTAATATCCCGCAACTTGTTCCGCCGAGGGCCGTCCGCTCATCGCTCCAAAGCAAGAGGATGCGGCGACGTAAAATAGTAAATAAATCTGACGAGGGAACAACAGAGGTAAAACTTCTGGGTGATACAATCGCCGAATTGGCAGCGGCGTCGGCAGACTCGTTCCCTGAGATGCCCACAGGACCTGGAATCCATGCAAAGGAGACGCTGATGCCGGAAACACCAAGCGAGTGGAGCAGGCATGAATGCGCTGTACGAGCGGGTGGTAACTGTACAGCGAGCTAACAATTTGAAGAGCATTCAAGGAGTCTGAAGAAATAAAACAGTGCCGTAAGTCGTGCCGCTGAATGTATAAAAGAGACTGATAAATGCTAAAAATTTCGGCGGTAAAAACCGAACATTGCCCAGGTAAACGAAAGGTAAAACCATTTCCACCACAAACAAAGGCACACCCTACTCCAGCATCAGTGTTAGATCCATTGGTAAAGATAAAATGAAAGTCCCCGAATTGCGCCTGAAGTTTAAAAACGCTGTTCTAAAGACTGAAGAGGGGGTCTCATTCTTCCACATCGACGTTAACCCAAGGTGACAGTGGGCCACAGCGCGCAACCATGGAGAAAAACGCGTTCCCCCCTTGGAAGGGCCGGCGCTAGCGTCACGTCCAGATGTCGAATAAGCTGTCGAAATCGAACCCCTGGGGGGAGCAATGCAGAGGAGCAAATTAAATATTGCCGATCAAGCGACCCCGCGAAAAATAACTCGAAGGACGGGTGGTCAGGCAAGCTTGAGAGTCGACAGGCATAGCTGAACAAAAGCATATCACGCCGGAAGGACAGCCGAGGCTCTGCAGCTTCAGCATATAGACTAGACACAGGGATGGTTGGAAAGGCCCCTGTAGCGACTCTTATGCCACGATGGTGAATGGCATTCAATCAACGTAACACAGATGGACGTGCCGACAAATATACAACGCACCCGTAATCAAGCTTGGATCGAACCAGAGAGCGATAAAGACGAAAAAGCACTGTCCGATCAGCTACCGAGGATGTGCCACTTAAAACACGTAAAAGATTAAGAGATCGGCCACACTTTGCTTTTAAAAAGGAAATGTAAGAAGTCCAACTCAGCTTTCGGTCGAACATCAACCCCAACAATTTCACCTCGTCTGCAAACGGAAGGTCCTCCGACCCAAGATGGAGAGAGGGCGGGGGGAACGCCTTCCGGCGCCAGAAATTGATGCAGACGGATTTATCGGCGGAGAAATTAGAGCCGTTAACGTCACTCCAGGCGTAAAGACGCCGATACAGCTCTGGAGACGGCGTTTGAGCAGACAGGTCCCCGTGAACTACAATAAATGGCGAAATGGTCACCGACAAGGGACGATGATATGCCAGCTGGAGTACAATCAACAATGAGATTGATAGCTATTGCAAAAAGTGTGACACTGAGTACAGAGCCCTGCAGTACTCCGTTCTCTTGAATAAGACGACTAGATAAAACCGAGCCAGACGTACACGAAATACGCGGTCCGTCATAAACTCCCGACGAAATATGGGAAGACGACCGTAGAGATTCCATGCGTGAGGTGTACGTAAAATGCCGCCCCTCCAACAAGTGCCATAAGCTTTCTCCGAGTCAAAAACACAGCCACCGTTTGACACTTTCTCAGAAATCCGTTCATAATATGCGTCGAGAGAGACACCAGATGGTCGGGGGTATAGTGATGGCGATTCTCATCCGCACTGAGCGTTGGCTAGAAGTTTCTGAGACTCAAGCCACCATGTCAACCGCCTGTAAATCATGCGCTTCATCACGTTGCAAATGCAACTGTAATGGAGATAGGGCTTTAGCTGGAAGGCAGTTGGCGATCCTTCCCAGGATTAAGGATAGGGACAATAGTGCCTTCGCGCCAAACGGAAGGAAAAAAGCCGTCTTGCCAAATGCGGTTATAGACCCGTAACAAAAAGACCATACTGTCGGCTCAAAGGTTCTGTAACATAGAGACATGAATGCCGTCTTGCCCAGGAGCGGAGTGCATAGATCAATGAAGAGCGTGCTCCAGGTCCCTCATTGTGAAAAGTTCATTATAACACTCCTTATTAGCAGACCGAAAAGGAAGGGTCTCGGAATCCAGCCGGTCTTTGAGAGTGCGAAAGCCGGCGGAATAATAGGCAGAACTGGAAACCGCCTCAAAGGCAGCACCCAGAGTGTTAGCAATGGCAGCCGGATCCACTATTGTGGCATTGAAACCTGAAGGCCAGACACAGTAAAATGCGACACTTTACCAGAGAAGCGCCGAAGTTTATCTCAAACAACAGAGGAAGGCGTGAAGCGATTAAGAGACTCGACAAAACGAGTCCAAGAGGCCTTCTTGCTATCCTGAATAATGCGACGAGCCCTGGCGCGATATTGTTTAAAAGCAAACAAATTATCATGTGTAGGGTGTCGCCGAAATATCCTAAGCGAAGTTCTACGAGCACGAACGGCGTCCCGACAATCCTCGTTCCACCACGAAACAGGAATACGCCGGGGGTGAGAGGATGATCGGGGAATCCTGCGTTCGGCGGCAGAGAGAATCGTAGACGAAAGGTGCTGCATTATTTGGTTAACGTAAAAGAAGGGCTGGTCCTAAAAGCACACGAGGCTGGAATACAATCTCCAGTCGGTTTTTCCGAATATCCAGGTAGGAAATCTGGTATGCTGGACGTGGTGAGACAAAAGAGAAACGATGCAGGTGTAATGGTCCTTGGAGGAGGTGTCAGCGACGACGTTCCACTGCAGACGACTAGCAAACTGGATGGAGCAAACGGCAAGGTCTAAATGAGAGAATGAACCAGAAGAATCAGAAATAAAATTAGGTTTACCTGTATTGAGGATAGAGAGGTTGAACTGATCAGAAATATATGAAAGAAGAGTTCCCCTCGTACAAGCCCTTGGCGAACCCCACGGGTGGTGGTGGGCATTAACATCTCCCAATAGAAGAAATGTTGTTGGGAGAGCGGACAGGAGATCGCAAACTTCCGCGTGAGCGATGGGAGACGACGGAGGTGTATAGATGGAAAAAGCCGGGTAAGTGAAGGCTAACGAAAACAGCTTGCAAGTCGGAAGTAAGTGTGAAGGTCTGAAAATGAACGTCGTTACGCACTAATATCATGACACCTCCATGTGCAGGAGTACCCTCATCCGGTTGAGATCGTAGAGAACCGGAGTATACCCTCGGAGCTCAAAAGGGTCGTGAGGGCGTAGCTTGGTCTCCTGCAAACACAAGACCATAGGTGAATGGGAACGCAATAAAAGTTGCAGTTCTGCCCTATGCGATCGTACACCACGTAAATTCCAGGTCAGGATAGCCATGAATAAAAGGGAGAAACTGTGTACTTAAGAGGGCGGCTAAAAATTACTTTCTGCTTAACCTTTGGGCTCGGCCTTTTAGTATGGATTTGGTCAGACTCCATAGGTTCCTCGAAGGGAGGGCCCACGCGCTCAGTTCCAGAAACCGATTCGAGCGCTGTGAATCGGTTCTGGGTGGCAATGGGTGAAGGGGGACGTGGAGCGCGGCTTGTCCCAGGAGCATCCTAGGATTGCGACCTTCGAATAGGAGAAGGTGAACTCTTCTTACCGCGTGCACGCGGAGGGTCTTAAAAATATTTTCTACGAAATTTTGCTTCGATTTTTTCTCAGTGCCTTGTGACTTCATAACCTTTGGCCCAGGTTTAGAGGGCTTATCAACTGTAGTTGAAATGGACGGCCGAATGGTAGTGGCGGTCAATGCAGTCATGGTCCAGGTTTGAGTCTCTGCATCCTTCCGGTGTACTGCCTAGGCAACAACAGAACTGAATGTTCCCGATCGCAGGAGCGAAGGTTGGAACGCATGATAACGCCTCCGGGTTACGGCGAAGGAGAGTTTCTCCTTTACCCGGATCTCCTGGATCGCCTTCTCGTCCAAGTGCCGCGGACAGTTGGCAAATGAAGCAGAATGAGACAGTTTGCAGTTAACGCGGACGGGTCCGGATGAACAGGTACCATCGTGTGACGGCTGGCTACAGAAGGCACAGATAGTAACGGCACTCTTACATGAGACTTGCGTATGCCCAAAACGTTGGCATTTGAAACAACGCAGAGGTCTAGGAATATAGGGCCTCGCCGTAATACATTCGTACACTGCTGTAATGCTCGTGGGCAGATCGACGCCATCAAATGTTACAAAAAGTGTAGGAGCTGGTACCAATACTCCGTCACATTTCGCCTGCACTCGATGCACTGCTGTCACCTTTTGATCTGATAGATATTCGACTAGGTCCTCGTCCAATATACCATCGAGGCTATGGGTGGTAACGACGCCTCGACAGGAATTCAAGGTGAGGTGCTTCTAACACGGAAGGGATAACCGTGGAGAAGCGTAGCGCGCAACAAGGTCTTACTTTGCTGATCGGACTTCGTTAGTGTTAATAAGGAATCATTCCATAGAGGAGTGTTGGACTGAACCGCACCAGCATTAGCACCAATGCCCTTTTGAATAATGAAAGGGTTCATCTTCTCTAACCTTTGTCCTTCTTTTGTTCGTGAAATGACGAAGTAACAACCAGATGTCGGCGGTTGTACTTCTGTTACAATAGCTTTACGGCGCTTGCTGTTTATAATGGAGAAAGGGTGCTCCATAGCGAAAGAAATCCTCCAGCATTGCAACCGTTTCCGACCCTGGGCTCTGACTTCCCGGGCGTTTCCCCGGCTTTGGGGAGTGGAATATCTATACCTGTCTTACCCCAGGGTCACACCTCCCAGAACATATACAGAGGGACCCAATCGCTGTAACAAGTCAGCAGCTCATGCAATGCCCCCCCGCGGGACTGCAGTTGAACAGCGGATACGAATGGAGGGCCTTTATGACGACCCCGGGTGGTGGGGATGACACCAATACCCACTCACCCAGCTGCGCACCCAGTGCGCGGGTATCCGTCCGGCTGTGTCCGCGGAGGATTCAAATAAAATATAAAAGAAACTAAAAGTGTGTGGGCGTTTCGCACGAAAGGTAGGCCGGCGGAGAAGAAAAAGAGATGTGCAAATGGTCGTGGTGCGAAATGGTCGGAAATAGAATAGGGAAGAAAGAATCGATGGCGAGGGGCGACATGAAACGAAATGTAAAGAACGCACGAGAGCGTACCTTGTGTTCCACGGTCACGAGAACGAACCCACCTCGACCGGAAGGAGATGAAGGAATGAAGATGGCGTGAATGGCTCAGCATCCCGGGGACGGCTAAATCGTACTCACAAAAGGTGAGCCCCTGGAGGGTCAAGCTTGTGAGTGGACAGGTATAGCTGCACAAAAGCATCCCACGCGTTATGGACAGCGGAGGGTCTGCAGCTTCTGCATATAAACTAGGCTCAGGGCTGGTTGGAAAGGCCCCTGTAGCGACCCTTATGCCACGATGGTGAATTGCATTCAATCGACGTAACACAGATGGACGTGCCGACGAATAGACAATGCACCCGTAATCAAGCTTAGACCGGACCAAACAGCGGTAAAGACGCAAAAGGATGGTCCGATCAGCTCCCCAGGTTGTGTCACTTAAAACAGGTAAAAGATTGAGAGAAGGGTCACACTTAGCTTTTAAAAAGGAAATGTGCGAAGTCCAGCCCAGCTTTCCATCAAAGATCAACCCCAAAAACTTTAACCTCGTCTGCAAACGGACGTATCTCAGGCCCAAGATGAAGAGAGAGGGCGGAGGGAAAGCCTTTCGGAGCCAGAACTTTATACAGACGAATTTCTCGGCGGAGAAATTAAAGCCGTTGGCGTTACTCCAGGCGTATAGACGGTCGATACAGCTTGAGACGGCGTTCGAGCAGACAGGTCCTCTGTGAACTACAATAAGTGGCAAAATCGTCAACGAAAAGGGATGATGAAATGCCAGCTGGAATACAATCAACAATGGGGTTGATAGCTATCGCAAAAGGTGTGACACTGAGTACAGAGCCCTGCGGTGCACCGTTCTCTTGAATAAAACTTCTAGATAAAACCGAGACCACACGTATACGAAAGACGCGGTTCGTCATAAACTCTCAAAGAAATATGGGAAGACGACCGCGTAAATTCCATGCGTGAAGCGTACGTAAAATGCCGCCCCTCCAGTCTCCAGTCGGCTTTTCCGAATATCCAGGTAGGAAATCTGGTATGCTGGACGTGGTGAGACAAAAGAGAAACGATGCAGGGGTAATGGTCCTTGGAGGAGGTGTCAGCGACGACGTTCCACTGCAGACGACTAGCAAGCCTGATTGAGCAAACGGCAAGGTCCAAGTGAGAGAATGTACCAGAAGAATCAGACAGAAAAGTAGCTTCAGCTGTATTGAGGATGGAAAGGCTGAACTGATCAGAAACGTCGGAAAGCAGGATTCCCCTCGCACAAGCTCTTGGCGAACCCCACATGGGGTGACAAGTATTAAATTCTCCCAACAGAATAAGTGGTGTCTGGAGAGCGGAAAAGAGATCTCGAATGTCCGCGTTAGCGAGGGGAGACGATAAAGGTGAATACACAGAGGAAACAGAAATGGAAAAGCCGGGTAATTGAAGCCTAACGGCAACACCTTGCACGTCGGACGTAAGGGTAAGAGTTTGAAAATGAACGTCGTTACGCACTAATAACATGACACCTACATGAGCAGGAGTACCCTTCTCCGGCTCAAGATCGTAGCGAACCGGAGTAAACCCTCGGAGATCAAAAGGATCGTGAGGGCGAAGCTTAGTCTCCTGCAAACACACGACCATAGGTGAATGGGAACGCAATAAAAGTTGCAGTTCCGCCCTATGCAATCGTACACCACGTAAATTCCAGGTCAGGATAGCCATGAATAAAAGGGATAAACTTCTTATTTAGAAGGGCGGCTCAAAAAACTTTCTGCTTATCCTTCGGGCTCGGGCTTTTTGTATGGAGTTGGTCAGACTCAATAGGCTCCTCGAAGGGAGGGCCCACGCGCTCAGTGTCAGAAACAGATTCAAGCGCCGAGAATGGATGAAGGTGACCGCTGAGTGCGGCTTGTCCCAGGAGCATCCTGGGACTGCGACCTTCGAGGAGGAGAAGGTGAACCCTTCTTACCGCGTGCCGCGGAGGGCCTTTCAAAAAATCCTCTCTACAAAATTTCTGCTTCGATTTTTTTTTCAGTGCCGTGTGACTTTGTAACCTTCGGACCAGGTTTAGAGGGTTTGTTAACTGTAGCTGAAATGGACGGCCGGATGGTAGTGGCGGTCAATGCAGTCATGGTCCAGGTTTGAGTCTCTGCATCCTTCCGGGGTCCTGGCGAGGCAACAACAGAACTGAATGTTCCCGTTCGCAGGAGCGAAGGTTGGCGCACATGGTAACGCCTCCGGGTTACGGCGAAGGAGAGTTTCTCCCATACCCGGATCTCCTGGATCACCTCCTCGTCCAAGTAACGCGGACAGTCGGCAAATGAAGCAGAACAAGACCTTTTGCAATTAACGCAGACGGGTCCGAATGCACAGGTACCATCGTGTGACAGCTGGCTACATGAGGCACAGATAGTAATGGCACTCTTACAAGAGATTTGCGTATGCCCAAAACGTTGGCATTTGAAACAACACAGAGGTCTAGGAATATAGGGCCTCACCGCAATACGTTCGTATCCTGCCGAAATACTAGAGGGCAGATCGACACCAACGAAGTGAGAAACAGGGTACGAGTTGATACCAATACTCCGTCGCGTTTAGGCTTCCCTCGATGAACCGCTGTTAGCTTTTGGTCGGAAAGATATTCGACCAGTTCATTATCCGACAATCCGTCGAGGCTGTGAGTGGTGACAACGCCTCGTCAAGAATTCAAGGTGCGGTGCTTCGCAACACGGATAGGATAACCGTGGAGAAGGGTGGCGCGTAACAAGGACTTACTTTGTTGTTCGGACTTGCTCTGGACTAACAAAGAACCATTCCGAATACGGGTGCAGGAATGAACAGAACCAGCAATAGTATCAATCTCCTTTTGGATAATAAAAGGGTTCACCTTCTCAAAAGATTGGTTCTTCCTCTGTTCGGCTAATTACCAAGTAACAACCAAATATCGGTGGTGCTACTTTTGTTGCAAAGACTTTTCGGCGCTTGTTATTAATAATGGAGAAAGGGGGCTCCATAGCGAAAGAAATCCTCCACCATTGCAACCGTCTGCTACCTCGGGCTCTGACTTCCCGGGCGTTACCCCGGCTTGGGTGAGTTGCCTATCCATACACGTCTCACCCCACGGTCACACCTCCCAGAACATAGACAGAGGGACCCAATCGCCGTCAGAAGTCAGCAGCTCATTCAATGGCCCCTCGCAGGACTGCATTTGAACATCGGATACGAACATAAACCCTACATGACGACCCCGGTTGGCGGGGATGACGTCATTACCCACTCACCCAGCTGCGCACCTAGTGCGCGGGTATCCGCCAGGCTGTGTCCATGGAGGAGTATGTGTCTGTGAACAGTGTAACTCAAAAACGAAAATTCGGTAAATACCAATTTTGGTACTTAAAATCAGTACCTTCCAAAGATGTGATACGAATACTTTTAAGAATATCTCCCACCCTAAACTACCCTTCACATGGAACATTTTCCGAAATTTTTGGTTTTCTAAAAAACAGTTGAAGCGATTTTGATAGAAATACGATGTATTAAAATTTATGCCTTGAATTTTCTGGGAACAGCCTGTGAAGTCCTCTTCATTCGGAAGGAATTTTGTATAATCTTATATAACTGATAAACGTTACGCGATAGACGAAAACGTCTACACATAAAATGTAGATCTGTTTAAAACACACAATTTATTTTAAGTTAGTTTTATGTGGCATAAGCCATTTCTGAGATATCCGCGTCGTCCTATGGTCTAGGGATGCCATGCTAGTCTCTAGTACTCTAGAGGTCGCGGGTTCAAACCCAATGTACCGTATCGTAGATTTACGGTATGTAAAATAACCTCAATCCTGATCAAGAGGCCTCTGAGCAAAATTTACGGTCTTTTACGCCCAATATAGAATGGGGCGCTAAGAACCATAGCAATTAAAGAGCGTCCATAAATAAAACTCAACTTAACTTAATCATGAGATATCCGTTATTAAAGGTTCGAATTGTTCATTACTTGGCCATTCTTTTAAAATCCTGTCAACATTCAATTATTTTTCGTAATTGCATGGAAACAGTGTGGAATTTTAAGACTAGCATATAGCGACCAGTTCTTAAACATTTGACTATCGCTGTTCTATTTGTTTTCTGACGAAATGTGTAATTAATGTAGCTATTTCTGGATTAATTCAATTATAATGTAGTAGGTAGGAAAACAAGCTTTAGTAAGAATAGTTTGTATACCCACTAATAAGCAAGAGAGGGTAGAAAAAACCACGTGAATGTGTCACATATTTTTACTTTCTTTACCACGTACATTGTAAGGTAGATAAGGTATTGCACTCTATCCAAAAATTCGATTCCGAGATGTCACCGGAAAAACATGTTTTGAGGTCCCCAGAATCCAGAAAAAGCCTTTTTAGAAAAAGGTCCGTGTTTGCGTGTGTGTGGGGGGGGTGAGTGGGTGGGTGGGTGTGTCTGTGAACAGAATAACTCAAAAATGAAAAGTCGGTGGCCTCCAAAGATGCGACACGAAGATTTTCAAGAAAATCTCCCAACTACTCTTTAAATGGAACATTTTTGGACATTTTTTATTTTTTAAAAATGGCTCTAACGATTTTGATTAAAATATATATGTTAAAGATATTTACATGAAAAATAAAACATGTCTTGAATTTTCTGGAAATAACCTGTGAAGTCATCTTTATTCGGAAGGAATTTTGTATAATGTTGTACAACTAGTAAACGTTAAGCGATAGAAGAAAACGCAACTACTACACAAGAAATTTAAATCTCTTTAAATCATACAATTTCTTTTATGGCATTAACCGTTTCCGACATACGCTATTAATGGTTGGAATTATTCATTACGTGGTCATTCTCTAATGTCCTTTCAATATTCAGTTGTTTCTGGTGATTACATGTAAGGAATATGGAATTTTAAGGCAGTCTATAGCGTGCAGTTCTTAAACATATGACTATCGTTTTTCTCTTTGTAACTGTAATGAAATGTTAAAATAAATTGAGTTTTATTTATGGACGCTCTTTAGATGCTGTGGCCCTTAGCGTCCCATTCTATATTGGGCGTGAAAGATCGGCAATTTTGCTCAGATGCCTCTTTATCAGAATTGAGGTTCTTTTACGTGCCCTAATTCTATACATGGGACCACAGGCATTACCTCCCTTCCGAAGGTAAGCATACTACCGGCAGTTTACGCCCGAAAAAAAAATCCATCGCCCTCTGCTGGGTTTGAATCCTCGACCGCGGGAACTAGAACATGGTAAGCACTACACCACGGAGGACGACATAACGAAATGCGTAATGTAGCTATTTCGGCAACGTTTTATTTGGACTAAAAGTAGTAGAAGGAAAAATAGGCCTTAGTAAGAATAATATGTATACTCACCAATAACGATAGAGGGAAGAGAAAATAATGTGGATCTATCACAACATATTTTTAGAAAAAGGTCCGTGTGTGTGTCTGTGAACATCATAACTCAAAAACGACACGTCGGATAAACACCATACGTGGTATTTAGGTTCAGTACCCTCCAAAGATGCGACACGAAGAGTTTCAAAAGAATCCCCTCACCCCAACCACACTTTATATGGAACATTTTTCGAAATGCTTTTTGTTTTAGAAATGTCTAACGGTTTTGATTAAAATACCATATATAAAAGATATTCACATGAAAAATAAAATGTATATTTTGAATGTTGTGAGAGTATCCTCTGGAGTAGTCGTCCTCCATTATGTAGTGGTTACCATGCTAGCCTCTAGTTCCGAGATCGCGGATTCAAACTCGGCAGAGGGCAATGGATTTTTTTCGGGCGTGAAAATCTTTAGCATGGCTTCCTTTTGAAGGGAAGTAAAGCCGGTGGTCCAGTGTCGTAGATTTACGGCACGCAAAAGAACCTCAAGCCTCATAAAGAGGGTTCTGAGCAAAATTAGCGGTGTTTCACGTTCAATATACAATGGGATGCTAAGGACCACAGCAATTAAAAATCGTCCATAAATAAAACTCAGTTTACTTTATCCTGTGAAGTCTTCTTCATTCGGAAGGAATTTTATGTATCATCTTGTAGAATTGGTAAACGTTAAGCGATAGACAGAAACGTACCACACAAAAAATGTAGATTTCTTTAAAACTCACAATTTACTTCAAATAAGGCTTTCTGATGCATGAGCCGTTTCTGAGATTTCCGTTATTAAAGGCTCGAATTGTTCAATACTTGCCATTCTTTTAAAGTATCATCGATTTTCAGTTGCTTTTCGTGATTGCGTGGAAACTGTTCTTAAACATTTGGCTATCGCTGTTCTCTTTCTCTTTATACCGAAATATATAATAGAGCTGTTTTTCAAAGGTTTCTTTGGAATAAAATGTAGTATGTATAAAAATAAGCCCTAGTAAGAATATTTTGTATGCCCACTAATAAGCGATAGAGGATAGAGAAAGTAATGTGAATGTATCACATCTGATTGTGTAAACATAGCCTCATAAATAAAGACCCTGAATTTAATTATGAACTAAAGCTTTCCTGGCGTTACGAGTACTGTAAATTTTCTCAGGCTTCCAGCCAGATGTAGAGTTGGTTAGAAACCGACGTTTCGGAAACATATATTGCTTCCATCTTCAGGGTAGCTGAATGATGCAATGTTATTTTCTTTGTTTACCCCCGAAGGGGGCATGGGAGGCCCTCTTCCGTCACCCACGGTGACGATCATCCGACAGGGATCTACATCGCCTCCCCTACCATACAATAGTACTACTGTCTAGGGGATGGTTAGGAAGCAGGTAAAGGTTAAGTTGGGTGCCGCCGTAGCAACCTGGGATTTGTGGTTGACTACATAAAGATGCCCTTGATACAAGAGAGTATCTCGGGATGTTGGTGGGACATGAACTTGGCGTCGAACCCAGATGAGAACCTCGAGCTCAGTGGCGACATGCAGGCTCATGCTAAGAGGGAATATGGTGAAAATCTCATGCAGAAGCGAGAAGGCGGCGTCATTGGCAAATAGTTGCTCTGTGCGGCGTCCGATGGAGAGAGGGCTGACCAATCTGAAACATAAAGCAGAGTGCGCGTTGCGCTTTGTCAATGATGGTTATTAATGTTACTGTTATATATTTATCTTATCTTACAACCACTAGGCTGCAGATGCGGAATGCGTTTGCAACTCTCAGTATTAGGGCTTTCTTACTTCTAGGTTCGGAGAGTGAGTAAATATCTCTGGGTCAACCTTATGTGCTTGCCTTTAGTATTGCTAGATATCGAATTGGTTAGTCTTAATTTGGAGAGCGTGCTCTACGTCTAAGTACATCATAATTTATGTTAGCCTGTTTCCCTATCCGGTAGGTGTCATATTTAGTTTTATACTAATAAATAAAGCTATGTTATGTCTAAATGAGAGATTGTAAGACATCCCTAGTGACCATGGTCACCATTCTCGATCAAAGTTTGATAGCGCTTAGTTCGAATTTTGAACGCGTTCAATGCGATTTTTCGGAGCATAGACAATGATCAAAGTTAAACGAGATAGTTGCCTGTGGTTAAGCTTTCCCGCGGGTGCTGGGCTAATCAATTCCGTTGATTGCGGTTAAGTTGCACAAAATGGATGACAGTAGGAAGAATATGTTCCCTTTCGCACACAAATAAGCCGCCTATTTTGTTAAATTAAGCGATTAATTTATTATATACGTAATGTCATGTGTTTTAGCACCTCGGTGCTCTTAATGGGACATGCCGCCAAAAGAGCCGGCGCCTCTAAGTGCTTGTCACCTTTCCAACTTGATTGGCAAGGGTTTGATAAGGATTCACAGGTGTTGTACAACATGTCAGTCAATCAGATAATGATCGTATATGTGTATAATTATCTCGTCTCATTGAGTTCAAAGGGATTAAACCGCTAACAAAGGCTATATCGTCCTATAGAGGCTTGGATTCCCAGTATCACATGTCCTAAATGGTTCGTCGCGTTCCATTGATAGGTTAATGTAATTATTGCGCATCACTGACTTAAAAAATTTAAGCCCGCCGCTAAAATATATATGTGTGTTACTATGTGATGTTAAGGAACACAGTATGATAAGGATCATACATGTGTATAATTAGATTCATTTGCATAAAGGAGCCGCCTAATTAGTTTAATTGAGCGTTTAATCGATTACGGGTGTAATGACATGTGTTTTCACACATCGCCGTCTTTGAGGGGCTTGCCGCCGAAAGAGGCGATGTTTCTAAGTGTTTGTTACCTGTCAAACCTGACTGACAAGGGTTTGATAAGGGTTGACAGGTGATGTATGACATGACAATCAGTCGGATATTGATCATACGTGTGTACAATTATCTCGCATCATTGACTTCAAAGGCTTTAAATCGCTAAAAAGGGATATACCGGCGTTAGAGTCTTGGATTTCTGGTATCAGTGTCCTAAATCGATGGTCGCTTTCCGTTGAATGATTAATACAATTTAGCGTGTATTATTTGACTCCCGAAAATTAATATTTCAATACTTTTTGAATATAAATCAAATGTTATTATTAACTATAACCCCCACCAGGTTGTTACTGTATGTGTATTAGTATATATTACAGAATGGCGACAATATGATAAGGACCATATACATGTATATATGGTATGTCACACCTCAATGGCTTTAAACAATTGAAGCCGCGTGCAAGGAAGTGGGTACCCCTGTCACGTGTATTTTATTAAACAATATAATTAAGTGTATATTAATTTACTCGCGAACCTTGATTGAGTTACGCTGTTTACACACACGCACACACCCTACCACATGCATATACGATTCTCTTTTTCTAAACCCTTTCTCGCTCCCTCTTCTTCTCTCTCTTTCTATCCTTTCGCCTGCCAGTCTCTTTCATGGTGTTTCCCTTAAAATTATACACAGGCACGACTTTCAAAAGACTGACAATACAATTAGAAAGTTCTATAAATAATTCCAGTCTTTAAATATCCTTCTATTAACGTAGGATGCAGTGGCAAATTAAGGAAGTCATTGAAACTACGGGATTGGAAGGTCAATTGAACTCTAATGCCTACAGGTGACAATACTAAGTATACGAGAATTGAGGTGAGTATTATGCTAGTCGTGGCGAAATTTGGAATCGTGTAATTCCGCAATACTTAATCCGATAGTATTATAAGCGTGTGTGAATATATGCTAGACAAAACCTTTTCTTCAGATGAAATGTTAAAGCAGGAAAACAATTTATTCAACCCGAATAGCAATGGACGTGTTCTGCATTTCCGGTGCAAGGAAGTGGGTACTTCCGACTCGTGTATTTGATTGATGGATATAATTAAGTGTATATCAATTGTCTCGCGAGCCTTGATTGAGTTACGCTGTTCACACAGAAACACGCGCGCGCGCACACACACACACACACACACACATACACATGCATGCACGAAATCTCTTCTTCTAAACTCCTCACACCCTCTCCTTATCTCTCTGTCTCTCTCTCTTTCTTTCTTTCCCCCTGCCAGCTTTTTCATGTCGTTTCCTTTAAAAATAAACACAGGCATGCCTTTCAGAAGACTCGCAATACAATTATAAAATTATATAGATAATTCCAGCCTTTAAACATCTTTCTATTAACGTAGGGTGCAGGGGCAAATTAAGGAAGTCATTGAAACTACGGGATTCGAACAGAGAACAATTGAACTCTAATAGATACAGGCGACGATCCTAAGTACATGAGAATTGCGGTGAGTATCATGCTATCCTGACGAAATTTGGAATCGTGTCATTCCCAAATACTTAATCCCGATAGTATTATAAGCTTGTGTGAACATATGCTAGGCAAAACCTCTTTATTTAGATGTAATGTTAAAGTAGGAAAAAATGTGTTCGACCCGAACAAAACAATAGACGTGTTCTGCATTTCCCAGGGGGCTGGATCTCTTCAGGTAAATAAGTTAGACCCTCGGCGTACGCATGACTGAGCCTGTCTGGACTGTGTTGAAAACTGAAAAAAGAGTTTACTTGTTTACCCTTCTGTGGGCACAATATACAATCATACTCAAGGTTTTTTACAACTGCTAGAACATTCCCTCGTACCATTTCCGAGAAAATATGCTTAACAATAAAGCACCCTTGGGAAAATTAGTTACATAGATTGAAAAGCCGTAATTTTATGCCTTAATGAATATTAGTTGAAAATATGTTTATAACTTATGGAATTTTCCCTCCCAGGACTCCTGAGAAAAAAATATACTAAAAAATACAGCAGCGTTCAAACGAAACAAAACAGACAAGATTAGCATTTCCTCGAAAACGCATGTCAAGATTTTATTTCTAAGGATCGTTTACGCTAATATTTTCAAAACACACAACACTTTCCTATGCGCTGCCTGGACTCAGAAAACATTACGGTAACACCCTTTAAACACCTTTCCATACTACTAGAGTCAAACCAGGCGTGGAATTCTAATACGACTTGCATGTCGAAATACGTTATAATTATACCGAAATGGTTGACTATACAATTAGTAGTTATATAAATAATTTCACCCTTCAAACAAACTCTCCCTTTACTTTCCCCTATCCAACTCTCTTGTTTCTCCCTCTCTCATATCCTATCTTTAGATGGAATCTTAAATGGGCACAAAAGCAGTTTCTGTAAACAAGTTAGTCACCACACACACTCACTATACATAAACAGATTTACCTGGTTTCCAAAACTTCAAAACAAGGCCCGGAAAAATACTAATATTTAAAAGCTATACTATGTTGACTCTCTAAATTCGCGATATACAATCACACACGCTCGAACAATTCTTTTAACTTCTGTTTACTTGTCTATATATTGAAAAATGGCTTACAACCCCAAATCCTTGTTTTCTACGGGATTGTTCGAGCTAAGATAACCCATTCATCCTCCCCCTCCCCAACTGCTAAGGTAATTTATTGAAAAACATATGTTTACAGCAAATATAGCTTCCAAGAGTTATGTGAAAACATGAGTGTTTGCTTCTGCCACGGAAAAAACCTTGAAAGTGAAATAAATACATCCCTAAATATCACAATAGGAATTACTTCATAGCCGGAGTAGGGGGTGTGGCTATCCCCACAACCAAACGTAGCGAAAAAATATTTGCAAGCCAATGTAAAGGTGGTATTTTGGTATCCAATACACACAAATATTCGAAATTAGAATAGCCAAACGGATCGATCTGTTTCTAATTCACTCCGCATGCCTGGTATTTACCGATGATGTACATGCATAGGATACTATAAAAAGACGAATCTTACATTCATATTTCACAGTGTATCACAAGTCTGTGCTTATTGTAGGCTTCAAAAAAAAACAGAAGTGTCTACATCTTTTCCTCTTCGGCCTAACTTAATACATCATCGAAAATGTCAGGTGAGTAAGTTACAAAATTTGCTGGTAATATATTAGTATAGTGAATAGGCAACCGAGTGCTTCAGTGCAAACGCGCATAATTGTTTCATCTTAAATTGGTATACACATATCCACGTTTAATAATATACATACTGCTTATTGTTATTTCCTTACCTCTATTAGTTTATACTCGAATTACAATTATTTCAAGTTAAATGATCGCTCATAACAGTGGACACCCTCGTTAATATGCTATTGTTTCTATACGAGTGCAAGAAAATCGGTTTAATTATCAGAAGGTGAGGATTCTTTAATAAACGCATTCTTATCTTTAAACAAGAAAGTGTCGGTTGCGAAATACACTGCTTAAAGCTAATCTCCTAATAGTGTGAAAGTTATGTATAATTAAGAACCTCATTCTCGAAAACGTGAATATGCTGCTATACCTCTAAGAATACATTAAAGTATGTTTTATTTTCAGAATCTAAAAGTTATTATATACGAAAATGGTCTTATATGGATATATATGTCTGTGCGGCTCTCAACATTTTATCGTCATTTCAGCTCTGCAGTTACAGCTTGATGGGGAGCCAGCCAATCAGGAAGCTGGGTGTAGCACTAGTCCTACGGTAATACATTTCGCGAGTGCTATGCCGACACCATCACTTACCAAAGGTAAGGATTTTATCGATTATATGACATGTATTCTGTCATGCAAATTACTTTATTATTATTATTATTATTATTATTATTATTATTATTATTATTAAAAGCACTCAAATTATTTTAAATAGGTAATTTTTCTATGGAATAAGAGGTGCCTGATATATCCCTTATTAAAGTTCGGATTGTTCAACACTTGTCATTCTTTTAAAGCTTTCCATTTTAGTTAGTTGGTTCTCGTGATTGCAAGTGCGGAATTTAAGCTAGCATAGCCAGCATAGCGTCCAGTTCTTAAACAATTGACTATCTCTGGTCTCCTTGTATCTATAACGAAATGTGTAATGTATCTATTTTTGCAAGGTTTATTTGGATTAATATGTACTAAATAGTAAAACAAGCGTTATTAAGAATAGTTTGTACACCCACTAATAAAGATAGAGGGTAGACAAATTCATGTGTATGTATCACTTCAGCTTTTCCAGAGCGATACATGCATAAACACAATAATAATTGAATGTACACTATAGAAATACGAATATGACTTTTGTAACGATATATGCGGATGTGTGACTTCCTTTAACACGTGCATAGTAGATAGAGAGGGTATTGCATTCCACCCAACAATTCGTACTGAGATTTCACCGAGAATTCATGTTTTGAGCTCCCCTTCCAGATAAGTGAAGCATTCCTAGAAAAACGTCCTCCTGTGACCGTAAACAGCATAAAACAAAAGCGAAAAGGTGGATAAACACCACACTTGATATTTAGATTCAGTACCTTACAAGTTGCGACACGAAGATTTTCAAGGAAAACCTTAACCCTCAACTATCTTTACATGGAACATCTTTCGAAAATTATTATCATCATCCCAGTCATATCATCGTTTGTCGGAGAGCCATACACAATTCACTTAAAATAATTTTGGTGGCATAAGACGTTTCTGATATTAATGTTTCACAGATAATCAGTTGTTTCTCATGATTGAAAGTTAGAATTTAAGGCGAGCATATAGCGTCCCGTTCTTAAACACATAACTATTGCTATCCTCTTTGTAGATTAAAATGTAGTAGATAGAACAATAGGCTTTAGTAAGAATACTTTGTATACGCATTAATAAAGGAGGTGTGCAGAGAGCTTGTAATAAGCCTAGCCCAATAAAAATAGTTTCAAGAACGATATATGCATAAATCCAATAACAGAATGTACACTATGGGAATACAATACGATTTCTGAGACGACATATGCAGATGTGTGGTTATTCACATGTATTAATATTTTCAGGCCTATACCCGTCGATTCTTGCGGGCTTTGCTGCTGAGCAGTCCACCATTTATGAGTCTAACCCGAGGATAAGTGCTATTCATTTCGCGAGTAACGTACGATGGGGCGAGTTATCTCCATCAACTTCGAAAGGTGAAGTTTTTATGTATTTTTTGAGGTGCATTCCGCCATAGAAAACTACCTATTTTTATTTTAAAATTATTATCACCATCATCGTTATACTTACAGGAGAGGATAGAGCAGCAACCAGTGATGCAAGACCACCCTGGAGGATGTTACAGTATATTAGGCGGCGGCATGCGGTACCCAATTCATACATGATACACTATAATTATCACCACCATCATCTCTAGTGACATTTCCCCCATTCTCAGTTCATTCTACCGCTTTAACAATAATACTGATTGAAGTGACACGCCGGCAACGAGATTACATAGGTCAAACCACGAACCTACCACAATAGACCTAACGTACTCACTTCCAATAGCAACAACTCCACCCATGCCCATTCAAAATTCAATCCCACTATCAGGCATCGCTCAATTACTGCAAACGCCAACACCCAACACCATTCCACAGTGGGATAGATGGGCAAGACGACGTTTAACCTACAGTTATAGGACACCAATTCTAGCAAAGCTGCTGCCTCTGTTACCCATAACTCGAGAGCGATTGGGAGATACATACGATACGAAGACAGGCTATCGCAAACAATCGGCGTTAAGCAGCTCGGTTATGTATGAAGAAAATGCATATAATGAGTAGCTTTTCCGCATCCTGCTTCAGAGGGAGTGATAGGGAGATTGGAAATGAAGTGTATAATAAGATCAGTAAATGAATGTTATAGAATATAAACTGAAATTATTTTATAAAAACTATCCTATTACAAACCTTCACACAAAATTATGTTAGGTGTAGTATTCAACATAACTTACTAGCTCTACGTTGCTCCTACTCCAAACTCGGAGGTCACTGTAGTACAGTTGGTGACCAAAAGTGCCTTTTAGGCTCTTCTCAGTATATACCTCTACTAAACCCATAGTTGCCCGGGAGTTGGAGGAGTTATTCTCCATCAACACCGCAACTAACGCCATGGGAGACTTTAATGCAAAGAGCCCAGCTTGGAGCTCCGCTGTTCTCTACCATCGCGGAGCAACCATGGAACATTGCGTGCTTAACAGCAACTTAGCGGTGCTCTCACCATCGTCTACCCTCACTTACGGGAATCGCAGTTCCCCGGTCTGGTTTAACATAGTTTTAGTCGAAACTGTCCGGTGCCATCCCCAAGTGTTTTCCTGACCTTTCCTGAACACCACCCCCTCCTCTTGCTGATCACATCCTGCCCCTCCCTTAAAACACAACGCCTCCTTCCCAATCCTCGACGCGTCAACTGGTGAGAGCTTATTCAAACCATGGCAGAGAAGCCAATTGTCCTGGGCCTTGTTCCACGGAGCAAGAAGCCGTAGCGCTGACCTCAAAGATCATCACCTCCACAGCCTCTGCAATACATCAGGCATCAACTCATGCACGCTGTCAAGCCCAGGCAACATGGAACGTACCTCGCCATCTTTGTGAGCTAATAGCGTCTAAGAACACCGGATCACCCCAGGAGAGGAGGGGGTACAATAGGCTGCAACGATCCCTTAAGCTGGAAGTTGCGGACCGAGCCAATGATGAATGGAACGGCGATTATCCGATTCTGAAAATGAACCCCTTTGGCGCATGTCCAAATCCATGTTGCACATCCCTACTCAGGACAAACCCTCCGCTTGGGCAACCGCTTGGCATATTCAGTTAGGGAGAAGGTGGACTAATGGCTGAGGTCTTGAACCGGTCGTGCTATCGGGCGGAAACACGCAACGTCGACCACATCCATCAAGTCGAAACGAAGGTCCATCACTTCCTATCCAGATCATTTCACCGGGAAGCTGTAGCACCCGTTTCCCAGGAAGACATCTGCCAATTTTTTCCACCGTCACCCTCTACAAGGTAGTGGAGTATAACAACATACCATATGCGGCGCTACAGAATCTTCCGCGGAAACGTTTGGGGCTCATTGCACACCTATTGAATGGACTGCTTCGCCTGTCGCACTTCCCGATAGTCTGGAAGCATACCAAAATCATCACCATGACGAAGCTCGGGAAGGATTCCTCCTCCCCAGGAGGCTATGGTCCAATTATCCTCCTTCCGCCCATCAACAAAATCTTCGAAAATGTAGTGTAATAGAGACTCCAAAGAAACCTGGATAATCTTCAAGTGCCCTGACATGAGCAGTTTGGTTTGCGCCACCCTAACTCCTACCGTCCATCAACTGCTACGACTGATAGGCGAGATCATTAAAGCTTTCAACAGTAGACAGTTTCTTATAGCACTAATCAATCACCTTCACCAGAAGACTTGTACTAGATAACCTGCCTAACCTTCGACTAGCAGCTGGTGATGTGACCTGGTCCACGAAAGACAAATACCTGAGAGTTACACTAGACCACAAACTAACCTGGAAGGCCTTCACAGAGGAACTATCCTCCAAAGTAAATCGTAGGATGGCAATAATGTACCCATTGTATCACAGAAATTCCATGTCCAACAAAGTGCTCTTGTAGAAGTAGGTGCTCTGCCCTGCTCTAACACGCCTGTCAGGTCTGAGTAATAGCCGCCAAAACACACCTCAAATGTCTGCAAATCCTACAGAACCGTATCCTCCGCACTGCCGTCAACGCCGACTGGTATATCCCTAACAAAGGTATCCATCGAAACCTCCGCATTCCCACACTTACTGTTTACATCCTATCCCTATCCCCACGGCTTCAATACCCTCATTTGCAGATTCAGGAGTACGGTATGGGCCCTGGGAACGCTACAAACGCCCCAGACGTATGCTTGGCCGACAATAGTTTGATAAACAAACACTCTATCCAACCCACAATCTCAATCCAAGGGTCCCTTAACTAGCAACCACTATCTAACCATAGTCCCTTACACCAGACACACCATCCAACCAGCAAAATACATCAAGTTCTGGTACAGTATCTATCGTGAGACGCTACCTGGACCAGGCGACATCATCTCTCAGCAACCTCCTTGAAGAGAATTGTGACACCGTCCAGATTATTCACCATCTTGACATACAGCCCAACACTTCTCACCATGCTCCCAGACATGGCAACATGCGGCACTGTTACAACGACCCCTTTATGACAAGAAAACGCATCACTAAATCACAATCAAACACTCAGTGCAGAGTACAAATAAAAAAACCAGTCACAAAATAAAGAAATCATCCATCTCAAAACTCCCTGTGGCGGCAGCCAGGGCCCTAGAAAGATCATGGCTATCACTTTCCTTCACCCACTGGTGGAGCAATTGCTGGCAGTTACCCCACGCACTAACGGGTGTGCACAGCGGAAGCCTAACACCAAACCTTCATTCTCCTATCTACTCCTCCCCTTTAGTCTCACGTTTCTAAATCCCGAACTAAAAAAATTAATAAGAATGCACACAGACGCATCGACAACGCAGAACTTCGCACCACCACAACCACCTCTCACCGTCACACACACACACACACACACACACACACACACACACACACACATTTCAGACAACACAGCCGCTGTACAAGAACTTTGAGATACCTTGAGCACGCTCTAGAGAACGTCCAGGAAATCGCTCGCAACCTGCAAAGCACACTGCCGGAAGTTGTACGCATAGAAAACAAACACCTCCGAGAAACTCTTCAATAAACAGCTGGACAAGGCAGTCGCTTATATAAACGATTCTCGCGTCTACAAAGTACATAAACAGCTAGCTGAAATACTTCAAGAACACACTGCAGCACTGACCATAAGACTCAACCAGCTGGACAACCTTCTGAAACCAGCTAATCGCTTTCCAAGATGCCCAGAAACATGCGGGAGGTTCTTAGGTGATGTGTTTTACTGTGAGATGTTTCTTGTAAGCCCCATGTTTTTGGCGCCAATTTGCGGTAGATATAACCAGCTCCACGTTTGGAAGCCAATTTGCGGTTGTTATGATGATGATTCCACGTTGAGGCGTCAATTTTGCGGTAATTTATAGGTTACGTAAATATTATTACGTATATTTGAAAAATATATGTGTTGTTATGTAATTATTTAGATCCACGTTGAGGGACGCCACTTTGAGAAAATATTGTATTTGTGTGAGATGTGAGAATCCCCGCGTATGTGCGTCACTTTGAAGATGTATTTAACCCAACGTTTTTAAGATACACTTTGATGTTGTTTGATGCTTGGGACGCCAAACTTTATAGTAAAGATGATGCTTGTTTTACGTAATAGTATTTAAATTTGTCTCGGCTGCTTCAGTCGCACTATAGAAACATAAGTTCATTTCAGGTTGTGATAAGACAAAAATTAAAAGACGTCACAGAATTTACTTTTTAGTTTCACTTCTTTTTTATTTCTCTTTATACTTGCACATTTATAAAACAAAATACTTTATAAAAGAAAAACTGTGAGCACTTTATTCATTCTAGCGGAGAACACAATTTTTACCATCCGTACTCTACAACATCTTACCCGCGACTGACTGATCTTAACGGTAAAAACCTTATAGCTTCGGTAATGCCAGACTCTTATTGGCTAATTCTAGTCCAATAGAATTTAAGTATTCAAACTAAAATCTTTCTTTACTGTTGATTGGCTAATTCCAAACTGTAAGCGAAACTTACGTCACTACCGATCTTTTCATGACCAGTATTTTTTTAAATTCCAGACACATTATTGTCACCAAAATTACATTATTATCTCATTATTAACATCCTAAAACATATTATTCTCACAGTGTTTGCACTATTAGAGTGTATAAACATTTACATGACATTAATAAATACGTTTACAATAAAAATAAGTATTTACAATGACTTTACATACAATTTAAATAATAATTATATACATATTGTTTTCAAAGTGGGCTGTTATTGAATTTAATTATAATAAAACACAATTAATATCATTTAGGCATTAAAATACTGCCTCAAACAGAAGAGGAAACGCAAGCAGCTGCCCAGAGATTTTGGAACCACTGTGCATCCATTAAGCGGTCTGGGCGCTGACATCATTACCAGCAGATGCAGTCACTGAAGACTTCACCGAAGCAAGTAGGACCATGTCTGGGCTTTATCAAGGCGTAGATCCTACACTCTACACGTCGGACTTTGCCCGATCTGAACCTAGTTATCACTCGCAAACACCCGGTTTGCTTCGGCGTTAGCGGGCACCATGTCACCACAATAATCCCAACAAAGAGAGTTACCACAGTATAACCTTCCCTCCCTAATCCATTATCCTCCCAATATACCTATAGCTGTTATCCTTTATACCTTTATTCCTGTTAAAGAAAAGTTGCATCATTCAGCTACCCTGAAGATGTGAATGGTGTATGTTCCCGAAACGTTGGTTCCTAACCAACTCTACACCTAACTGAAAATTCAGAGTACCCTGAAGTTAATTCCATGAATTTCCAAGTCAGATTTTCCCGAGACAATTATAGATTAAACTAATAAGTAGACAAGATGTTATGTATAGGCTTTCGTTTAATCATATAGTAACCCAAATACAATACGATGCACTGCCAAGCGGTTGGCGCAGTTAAGGAATATCACATGTAAACCTTTGCTTTTGTGTATTGTGGGGCATAGAAATGCAATAATACTAATATTAATAATAATAACAATGTTTAACTGTTATGATTACACATGCCACTATGTATTTATTTTCCTGGAATCATTTTAATGAGCATGAGCTGGTGCTCATTTAGGTATCGAATTTTAATTAAAATCAAATTGATAATGCAATAATTATCATAAACAATGCAATACTAAAATTTAGGCTATACTGTTAAAATAATTTCCTTTCCTCGTCTTTGTCTTGCTACGCGTATGATAATGACAGTGGCGATAGCATTTAATGCAGAAGCATAAATAATTATTGCAGACCTATTTCGTTACAATTTGAACCACGTTAGCAAGGCAGAGTCCCAATAAAATTATATAGGTGCCTGCTTTTGGAGGAGGCAAGTGAACAATAGAAGTTTACAATTGACCACCAAAGGAGTTATAAATTCCAATTAAACCAGGAAAAGTCACACAAACGCAGGTCTTGTGCTTATTCTTGAGACAACATTTATAAAGAGCGACCAGTACATTCAGAGGAGATAAAAAGTATAATTTTTAAAGAATTCCTGTGGCCACATCTAAGTAATTAAAGAGACAAATTTTGCAGGAAATATTTTCTGAAAAGAAAATATAATTTAGAGAATAAGCTTTCCAGAAAATGCGTCAAAAGAATTTGTTTTAATTAGTACACAATTCTCTCCGATGATACCTACTTGTGTCCATAATTTCAATAATACGGGGGAATGTTTAATTTATTGTTATGCAATAAAATTGCTTTGAAAAACATACTATATTTTTTGTGCATGTGCATTAAATAGATTAATAGCGCAATAGAACATAGTTAAAATTCGAGTTTTAGCTACTACTCTGCGTCCAAAGCCAGACAGGTACAAATGCGGGTAGAGTGACTATTAACCACAGTGTGGACATTGTCCTGCCGGCTTTTATTGGCTACTATAGTCACGTGGTACAATCTCCCCATTAGGATTCCAAATAAACCGTAGAATATCATGATGTTCTTATTGAAGAAGCAGAAAATCGAAAATTATAGAAGATTTTCAGCTTTTTTTGTAGATATACCTCGAAGTTGAGCTCATTAAGTTACCTAGGCATGTAATAATACATGTGTTTCCGTGTTTTCAACATAATCTAGGTAGAGTTTGAGCTATAACAGAAAAAGCTGAAAGCACGTGTTTTATTCAAAGTTGTTATACATTTTAAATGCCGAATTAATACTTAAGGCTTGGTGTATATAGATGTGCGAAACTACGAGTATATTTTAGTATTTCAAGCCCCATTATTTTTATGCGTATTGATCGCCGTATGTAATATATTAGCAGGTTATGAAACTGAAGCTTTGGCGAAGAATTCAAAGGTTACGTTAGCTGTTTCCTTTGCTATTTTAGGAATTCAAATAGAATTTAAAGAAATTTGGGACTGCAAATTCATTCGAATTTAACTGGACTCTACTGCTAGTAATCTCTCCCTCTGCCAATTTCTCCACCTCACCGGTACTACTTCGATACAACTTGGAGCTCTGACAACACTTGAGGCCTGCTTTAAGCAATGAGCATTTCACCTTCATAAAATTTACAGTGTACTATTTTTTAACATTTCTCTTATTGTGGTGCCACCATATTTTGAGCATGTACGTTTAATAAAACTGAGTTTTATTTATGGACGCTCTTTAACCGCTATGGTTCTTATCGTCCCATTCTATATTGGGCGTGAAAGAACGAACATATTGCTCAGAAGCCTCTATCAGGATTGAGCTTCTTTTACGTGCCCAGCTGCTTTACTTTCCTTCCGAAGGAAGCCATTCTGACGCCCGAAAAAATCCATCGCCCTCCGGCGGGTTTAAATCCGCGATCTCGCAGACCATGCAGGACGATAATAACATATATAATATACTGCATGCGTATATTATTTCATGCCTGCTGTCTATTGCAGACATGGTAGGCTGTGCAGCCGTAGGCACAAATCCCTCAGAGAAGGGCTTTTTATTGAAGAAGTTCCCTATGGAGCCTGGGGGAAGGAAAGCCTGGACAGCCAAAGTCAGACATGAAGGATGGTCTCCTACAGTCGTTCTTTGCGAGGTACGTTTTGAAGACTGCATGTGGGAAAAAGTCAGAGAAGATGGAAGTCGCAGACTAAAGCATAATCCACTACCGTCTATTTTTACATTCTCTACCACGTATAGTAAGTAGGGGAAGTATTGCATTCCACTCAAAAATTCGATACCGAGAATTCACCGGAAATACATGTTTGAGGCCTCCTGAATCCAAAGTATTTTTGAAACATGTCCGTGTGTATGTCTGTGTGTGTCTGTCTGTGAACAGCATAACTCAGAAACGAACAGTCGGATAAACACCAAACTTGGTATTTAGGTTCAGTATCTTCCAGAGATGCCATACGAAGGTTTGCAACAAAATCCTCCCACCCCAGATTAGACTTTACATGGAACATTTTTCCAAAATTTTAATTTTATCAAAAATGTCTCTGAGTTTGATTAAAATATCACATATTTAAGATACTAACATGGCAAATAAAATGTATATCTCGAATTTTCTGAGAATGTCTGCAAAAGTATTCTTCATTGTGAACGACTTTTGCATAGCTAGTAAACCATAAAAGATAGACAAAATTTTGCTAAACAAAAAATGTAGATCGCGTTAAAATACACAATCTATCTCATATACTTATTTTGTTGAGTGAACCATTTTCGAGATATTGCTTGTTATTCCCTTAAATGTTCCAATACTTATAATTTTTCTCAAATGGGAATTCGTGATTCATTTTTTTGTCCTGGTAATGCAAAGAGAATGGAATTCTCCACATAGCAACCAGCTCTTAATATATTTGACTATCGCTTAAAGCCTACCAATTCCCCTTGTATGTACTACAAAACAGCAATAAGATTAACATCTTGATATCTCGATTAACATAAAGCATATGGAGAATAAGCGTTTGTAAAAATAGTTCGCACCAGAGTAGAGAAGTCTTGTGAGTGTAACACATAAGATTTCTATATTTACCCCAGCCAAGCTACAGTGGAAACCACCTAAGGCACGACATTTCCAACAAGATACGTGTTCAAATCCCGGCTGTGGCGCTGAATTTTTCAGTTGACTCTATGTTAAAAACTAACCTAAGACCAGGCTAAGGTCTATTAAAAGTATAATTGATTTATATAATAACAACAAAATATAATTAAAACCCTTAATAATAATAATAATAATAATAATAATAATATTATATAAACACTCAGCACTGAAGTACTTGCAATAGCAGGTCGCCGCTAAGTTTGTCATCTCGAGGGAGATGCCTTGGTAGGCATGTCTGGGAAAACAACTTGAGTCAATTGAGGAATTCAATGCACCACCGGCATGTTGTCACAGTAGTTCAATGGTTAGAGCAACCGCACGGAGAGCGGGAGAACCGTGTTCAAATCCCGGCTGTGGCGTTGAATTTTTCAGTTGACTCTATATTAAAAAGATACGTCTACATTACTAGTATCTAGACCTGAACCTGAGCCAATTGCTGGATCATCAAATTCAAGTGCATTGGCTTTACAACACTTTTTGGAGGCATCAAAGCCCTTAGAAGAGAGCAGAACTGAACGTAGTGCTCCCCTGACAAAGCATGATATGCTGTATAAGAAGCCATGAAAAGTGAAACCACACTTATAAAGAGAGCGAGTGAGTAGAGTTTAAGGACCTATCAACGTAGGTCATTTGAGCCCAGGAGGTCCTTAAAGAATATACATATGGCTACCTAAAGTAAAACACACTAAAATTTCTGACATGTTACACTCACAGGACTTTCTCTACTCTTGTACAAACTATTTTTACAAACTCTTATTCTCCATATGCTTCATGTTAATCGAGATGTTAATCTTATTGCTAATTTTCTTGTAGATGCAAGCGGAATTGGTAGGATTTAAGCGATAGTCAAATATTTTAAGAGCTGGTTGCTATGTGGAGTATTCCATTCTCTTTGCATTACCAGGACAAAAAAATTGAGAAAAAACATAAGTATTGGACAATTTAAGGGAATATCAAGCAATATCTCGAAAATGGTTCACAAAATGGTACATGACATAAATTGTGTATTTTAACGCGATCTACATTTTTTGTGTAGTAAAATTTTGTCTATCTCTTATGGTTTACCAGTTATGCAAAAGTCGTTCACAATGAAAAATACGTTTGGAGACATTCCCAGAAATTCAAGATATACATTTTATTTGTCATGAAAGTATCTTAAATGTGTGATATTTTAATCAAAATCGTTAGAGCCATTTTTGAGAAAATTTTCGAAATATGTTCCATGTAAAGGGTAATCTGGGTTGCGTGGATTTTCTTGAAAACCTTTGTGTCGCATCTCTGGAAGATGCTGAACCTAAATACCAAGTTTGGTGTTCATCCGACTGTTCGTTTCTGAGATATGCTATTCACAGACAGGCGCACACACAGACACACTGACACACACGGACATGTTTCAAAAACGCTTTATATGCATTCAGTGCACTTCAAAACATGTATTTTCGGTGAAATCTCGGTATCGAATTTTCGGGTGGAATGCTATACTTCCCCTACTTACTATACGTAGTAGAGAAAGCAAAAACATGGTCGTGCATAAGAGTATTGTCACGCGTAGATTATGTGCTTCTATGTTTCTAGGGTTGCAGTTTGTTATATAAAAGTACTTTCAAATGATTAAACTTTACGGTTCCAATAGGTATTAAAACACATGCAGCTATTTTCTGTTACTTGCACATCAAGGTTAGCAGATAAACCGAACTCTAGTACTCCTTGTTATCTTTGAAATTTTAAGTGAATTAGTAAACTGAACGAATGTCATGTGTTATATCCTATTGATTTTATAAATAATGAATTTGATCACATACTTCAGATTCACTAATATTCTCCTTGACAATGAACTTGTTCCTTGTAGCTATGTAGTAAGGCAAAACGTTTTATGTGTAAGAGCACACTGCTTTCTCTACCTTTTAACAATTTGGTGGTAATGTGCTATTCATATAAAAAGCTGAGTTTTATCTGCTTTATATTAATCAATACATAAAAATATATCCAATATCACAACTGCTTGATTGCATAATTCATTTATCTTGAGATCGTGTGAAGGGTGTAACTTAATGTTCTTATAATATTCATATGGAAAACAAATGAATCATTGTTTAGATAGTTATTCTGACAGCTTAATCGCCAGTATTTAAAGAAACAAAGGTACTTATCTCTGAAACGGTTCATCATATGAAGAAAAAGGCATACGAAAAATGTATGGTTTAATGTGAAATGCATTTGTCCTTCAGTAAGATTTTCCCTATCGTTTAATAGTTTCCTAGTTACTCTAAATTCTTCCAGAATACAAAGCGCTTATAACAGCATTTCAGGAAAATTCAAGATACACATTTTTGAGTTTCTCATTTTAACACAACTAACATAAAATCTAATTGGAATGCGTGAACCCGTCTTTATGAAAATAAAAAATGTTCCAGCACGTGTAGCTTTAGGTTGGGATAATTCAGGACACTCTTTCCCTTATATCCTTAGAGGATAAGATTTGTTTGATGTTTCTGTGACTTTTCAGACACGCGGACCTTTTTCTAAAACTGCCTCATTGGATTCAGGGGATCCCAAGACTGTATATCCACTAAAATCTCCATATTAAATTTTGAACAAATATTATACTTACTCTATTTAGGGTTCCGGATAGAAGCAGTAAAAAAAATCTGATGTGTTACACTCACATGACTTTCTCTACTCTTGTACAAACTATTTTTACAAACGATTATTCTCCATCTATTTCATGTTAATCGAGATAAACATTTGCAGACTCTATCTTATTGCTAATTTTCTTGTAGATGTAAGGGGAAAATATATTTACAAGGGCAATATAGAAAAACAGTAGCCTTTAAGCACATACATATCTCTTAATAGCTGGATGCTAGGTGCAGCACCATTCCCTTTGCCACAGATTATAACTCTTTGCATATCCAAGACAAAAAAATGAATAACGAATTCCCATTTTAGAAAATAAGTATTGAAAAATTTAAGGGAATAACAAGCAATATCTCGAAAATGGTTCACTCAACAACAAAAAAATGTATATGACATAAATTGTGTATTTTAACGCGATCTACATTTTTTGTGTAGTAAAATTTTGTCTATCTCTTATGGTTTACCAGTTATGCAAAAGTCGTTGACAATAAAGAATACTTTTGGAGACATTCCCAGGAAATTCAAGATATACATTTTATTTGTCATAAAAATATCTTAAACATATGATATTTTAATCAAAATCGTTAGAGCCATTTTTGAGAAAATTAAAATTTTCGTAAAATCTTCCATGTAAAGGGTACTCTGGGGTGGGGGATTTTCTTGAAAACCTTCGTGTCGCATCCTTGGAAGATACTGAACCGAAATACCAAGTTTGGTGTTTATCCGACTGTTCGTTTCTGAGTTATGCTGTTCACAGACACACACACACACACGGACATGTTTCCAAAAATGCTTTTTTTGGATTCAGGGGGTCTCAAAACATATATTTCCGGTGAAATCTCGGTATCGAATTTTTGGTTGGAATACAATACTTCCCCTACTTACTATGCGTAGTAGAGAAAGTAAAAAGTCTAACACTACTGTTCAAGTCACATAAGCAAATTGTTTGGACGCAAAAGAAAACGTAATCGTGGAAATATACCTAACCCAGCTGTCCGATTAAGCCTCGCACTATTTTACATGAACTTATAGGAGGTGCAAATAAAGAATACTGTACTGATTGTTACATATTTTAGATGTTACTTAAGGAAGTTTCGTGCCAGTAATACCAAGTAAATGAATAATTTCGGTTAGCGTCCCTAAGAGTAATGTGGCTGTTCGGATTCCTCGTGGCGGGAGATGGGCGTGTCCGCTTCAATGGCCACACTGTGGTTAATAAAGCCACTGTAATGCGAGATGCTCGTAGTGCTCCGAGCGAAAGATTCTACACCACAACGGTGACACCGCGTCACTATCATGCGTGTATAATGTAATAGAATCGGCCGACCCCGTTAGCAATGGTCGTTGGCGTATTTGGCGTTGACGCTCCATCGTGAAAGGGTCGCGGGTTCGAATCCCGCTTCAGGCATGGATGTTTTGGTAAATTGTGTTTGTGTCCTGTCTACGGTATCCCTCTAGCAG
The DNA here is from genome assembly GCA_030765065.1 of Deroplatys truncata. Lineage (NCBI taxonomy): Eukaryota > Metazoa > Arthropoda > Insecta > Mantodea > Mantidae > Deroplatys > Deroplatys truncata. The sequence goes on from JAUKNL010000244.1 coordinate 70,190, forward strand.
ATGGTGTGGCCATATAGCCTTCGATTGAGCTTAGGATAACCAGTGTGTGAATATTTAATGATTAGAAATAAAAAAAAAAAAACAGAACTGAATCGCTTACCATGTACCGAGAATGCGAGTAGTCGTATACTGGAAAGATTCATGAGCCAATGCGATAATGATTCGCATAGCTAGATATGCTTTAAAACATCACAATGCAACGTTTCTGCTAACGCTTTAAAAGAAATATCTACATTTAACAAGAATAATTACGACTGAGGTAATATTAAACCCAGTCCCCGTTTTTTCTTGTATTTTCAACAGCAACCTTTCCGTAACATTACCAAATTACAGATGCGTATTTTACAATTTGCAAGCATTGCTCCGATTTCTGTTCACTCACAATACCGGTATAAGTGTGTAGCAAAATCTATGACAACCTAACAACAGAACTGAACTATACCCTCAATATTTTACGGGCAAAGCAATCGAAGTATGCCCTTAATATTTTACTGGGAAAAGGACTAAAGTTGTTTACACATAATTTGCAAAAGCCCAAGTTACATGCAGGGCATTAATATTCCTTTCTTAGACCTGTAGTATTAATATTATTATTCAACGTTGCCTTTCGACTCCATCGGTGTCCTTGAAGTATCCATACACTAATCTATTGGTTTAATTTTAGGTTAAGACGAATGCCTAGCTAAGTACTCTTGGTTTTTTTTTAAACTAAATTTTCATTTTTACATTGTTTTAAATGTTGTAAAAATAATCTAAATACTTTCTGGGGGAGACAATTAAAATATTTGATAATTTAATAGGCCCGGATACCGTAGAATGGGGCAACTTCGGCCACCCGGGATAAATTCAGCCATCAATAGTTGGCGATACTTATTTGCTCCTGATAACTAGTGTGTAATAGAGAATAACAGTCGTTAAAAGTTGCCACTAGGATACTCTACAATTACATGCATGCTCAAAGAAATTTAGCGCTCTCATCACCGAGTCAGGCGATTTCCTTCGCGGCACTGAAAAGTTCACTGTTTACTGAGAGCAGGAAAAAAACTGTTTGGTGGCTCCAGTCGTCCAGTTTGACATTGAAACAAGGTTTTGAGTCACAAGGTATGTATATCTGTTCAACAATACATGCAATTTTATGTATGCTTTCCAAATAGTTTTTCCAGGAGAACGAATTATGTTAACTGTTGTCCTTTCACCGGGTAATTTCGGCCATGCGAAGAACCTACAAAACGGGCTACTCCATATACATTGAAAATACATTAAAAGAAGTTAAAACTGGTAGAATGTCTATTCGCCATGCTCTGGAGAAGTGTGCTGTTCCTCGGACAAACCTTCAGGATAAGATTAAAGGAATATGTCATCTATAGGTCCTTTCAGATGAGGTGGGTTATCTACTAATATATCACTGTTCAAAATAGGGGATATAGTGAATTAGGTTTATATATTCTCATCGGAAAGGATACCTGTGCCTCACATTAGATTGTTCTAGCTAGTGTGCTATATTCATTATATTATATTGATTTCAGGAGGAAAGTGGCCTCAACCATGGAATCACTACACGTGCCACGTGGAGTTTTCCTTTAATACCGTGAGACATTCGATCACTCGTAAAGAATTATTTTGACAGACAGGAAAAAACTATTGTTGCTTTTAATAACAACATACCTGGGGAATACTGGCTACAAGATTCCTTCGGAGATATCAGGAGCCGCCATACCGATTTGCAGAAAATACAAAACGTGCAAGAGCCTCTGTACGATCAGAAGAACTGAATGAATATTTTGACAATAATTTTGAAAATATCACTTAATAGAGTCTTTCCTGAAATCATTCTGAACTATGATGAGACAAATTTCGTGAATGTTCCAGGAAAAGTGAAAGTTATTGTGATAAGAGAGAGCAACATCCTGAGAGAATTGCTGACTTATCAAGAAGCGGAACTTCTGTCATTTGGCAGGGAAGGCTTCTGGAAAGCTATTGTCTCCGTATGTGTTGTATCCAGATAAACATTTATCTCGTACCCTGGCTGGACGGAGGGGGGAATAAAGGATACCCATCACAATCGAAATGAAAGAGGGTGGTTTGATTAAAGCATTTTCGAGGACTTGTTTTTGGTAGTTTGTCTCCCACATCTCAGGAAGTTATCGGGAAGAAAAGTCATAATTGGGGACAACCTGTCCATTTATCAGCTGTCCTCTTATCAGCAAACTCAACCCATCTCACAGGGTTTTAGATGTTACACTGTTCCGTCTAGTTAAATTGTCCTGGAAAAAGCGACCCAATCAATGGAACAAGAAAAATAGGGGACCTCTGCCTAAAATGGTATTTTCTGAATTCTGAAAGTAGCAATCGATGATATTGGCGAAGAAAAACTGTCAGCTAACCTGACATCAACAGGACTCGTTCCTCTAAACAGAGATGCTGTCCCCCCAAAACTTCTTGATTTCACAGACAATCGAAGTTCTGAAAATATATGGAGCGATTCCTTTACGGATCTTTTGAAGTCCTCTCGTAAGAGGGATAAAGGTAATTCCAGGTCCAAAGGAAGAGGTTGAATGAAAGCCTGGACGAAGCGTAACTACAAAACAGATTTTGGACCAATATCAGGAGGAGGAGGAGGAGGAGGAGGAAATCGACGGCAATGAACCTTACAGTCCAGAAGAAAGAGGTTATGAGGAAAGGAACGACTCTCTGGAAATGCAGGTAGAAGGGTACGAAAATGATAAGGTAGGAAACTTTATCCCTGTTGAGTTTTCAAGTTGTAGAATTCAGCGATTTTATGTCCTACAAATTAAAGAAACTGGTTATAAGTTACTTGTGAATTTCTTGAAGAAGAAAGGTGGAAAGGATATGTTTTTAATTTTTCCGGATTGTGCTGATAAGTATGAGATAGCGGACAACATTGTTAGAAAACTGCAACCTCGTACATCTGTCAGACGTGGACGATACACATTTCATGTATGGCCCATATTTCAGACATTTTTTTGAAATAATGTCAAAGGAGGTTATAAGCAAGAACTCTTGTTTATGTAAAGAGCATTAATTAGGTTTTCCGAGAAAAAAATCAGTAAATATTCTTTGTATATAGTCTATATTTAACGCAAAGAACCTAATAGTATTTTAAATCAATTTAAGGAGAACGAAGTAAAACTGGATCGGGTACACTTCGTTTTCTTAGTTATGTGGTGGCCGAAGTTACCCCCAAAACACGGGGTAACTCCGGCCATGTTTTGACACTTCTGAACTCACTTGTGCTTGATATTTATATTATTATTCGCACATAAAAGTAAACACCATATACCGAAGAACTTTTATTATATTTGTCGGAAATAATAGCGAGGATTTTCTACAAGAAATTCAAAAAGTATATAAAAAGTAGTAAAGTAACTCCGTTTGACGGTAAGCCTAATTTGTAAAATTTATTTAGTAAAATAATATCTCCTTCTTCATTATTTTACATGCAAATATCACATGTTCAGTGGATCCTGATCTGCCACAACTACAATATTAATCATTAGCTCGTCCAATTCTCTTTAGAAACATAGCGTTTATTGAGCCTGATTGTTGATATCGTGGAAACCTCTGTTCTATTAATTTTCAATCTATTGAACGAAGGAAGTAAACCTTTTGTGTTTCCATAATAATGCTCGCCTCATTTTCCTTGTCTCATTTTATAGAGGTTTTTAATAACTGCTATATAGCTGCATGTAGGAAGATAAATAGGTATTGTAAATTAGTCCCTGACGTTTTGTCCAGTTTGATTGATCGGCCATTCCATCCCCTTTTATACCAATTATGATCCACAAGCCATCTCTATTTTGGTGAGATTTATACAAAGGGTTTTTATTTCAATTTCAAGTAGTCCATTTTTTTGTCCATTTCTTGCTTATAAATTTTCATAAGCGAGCTTTTTGAATCCGTAAGAATTATACTATCGTTAAATTTGTTGTTATTAATGAAGCTTATAAGCGTCTTTATAGCTATAATTTCTGCTGAGTAATTTAACAAATCTTTATTTAATCTAAGTATATATCCCATATTTGAATTTACATGATACTTTGCAGCTCCCACTCCGTTTTGTTCGTCCTTAGAGCCATCAGTATAAACATATTGCCAATTTTTTAAAATTGGAGATAAACTCCGCAAAATGTATTTTGTTTTATTTGTATAATTTTTTTATCCAAATATTTTTAAAGCTATATAACACCAAGAAATGCACTAACCAATCCACACAGTGGTTGGGATAAAAATGTAGTGCCTTGAATTTCTTTAAGATGTTTCCAGCAATTCAACAAAGGGAAACTACACCCATTGTTGTCCTTAAGTATTTAAATCTGATTCCCTATAAGATTGTTTAATTGGATAGCTAAATTCTCCTTGCTGTGATTTCAATTTTAGTAACGAATCTTGCAGCTAATATACTTATTTTAAGATCCAAAGAGCTCCATCTGTTTTCTTTAAGCGTGGATGAGATGCTGGAATTCGCTCCTAAAATTAATTTTCCTATTTTACATATACACTACTGTTGATATATTTGAGTAATTTTTATAACATTGATTTAGTACAATGCAACCATATTTAACTTGCGCTTTCACTAAAGTATTGAAGATGATTAGTAGAGCTGAGAGGTGATCTCCCCACTTTTTCCCAAGACATCTAAAAATGTTGTTTGAGCATTTAATTTTAGTATGAATCATTTTAAATGCTTTTTTCAAGTTAATGTATAATCTAATGTCATGTCCAGGAATTTAGTGTAATTTTTTGGTTCCAGTATACACTTGTCTAAGGGTAAAGTGATATGTGTTGCTTTCTTTCCCGTTTTAAAAGTTATCCAATTACTCTTGCAGTCATTAATTTGAAGTCCTATTTGAAATAGAATTTCTCAAATTCTTTTACATTATTGACAAATTCCCTGTTGTCCTTCATAAGCTTCTTATAGTGTATAAAAGTAATTATAAGCATATGATAAGCATTTTGCGTTTCCTGCTATTTTATTGGATTGGTTTTCAAAATAAACGACATATAACATTGGACTAATGGCTGATCCTTGAGGATGACGTTTTGGTGTTATTCGTTTTTCATTGTTTCCAAATTTAGGGCGAAGTATGATTTCTCTATCTTGTAACAGTTTGTAGATAATTTGCATAATCTCTTTTTTTGGAATTTCTAGTTTTATCTGTTTTTATTAAAATGGATAAATGTACAGTCATACACTTGGGAAATATCAAGGCTAATTCCTTAAACTACTTCCTTCTTCATAAAGGCTGATAACATTTATGTTGTGATAACTGCTCAGTTATTTATTGTGCTGTAACCTAGTCATGAACCATACTATTCGGGAGACCATAATCCAAATCTTTCCAAAAAGAAACAGCTGGTTTGCTAATATTTTTCGGTACTTTCCTAAAAACTGAAGATAGGGCTCTAGGACTGCAAATGTTTTCACTTCTAGGATTCTTTTCAGCTTTTATAATAATCGGCATAATGTAAAACCTTATCAAAATATTTGGAATGAGTATATTCGTGGGTAGTTGATTATATCCCTTTGTTAAAAACTGTAATACATTCTTGTGGCAGATTTTTAGCATCTTGTGTGTGATTTCGTCAGGTCCGCAGCCGAATCTCTATCATTTGTCAAGATATTTGAAATGTCTTCTACTTTTATCGGAAAGATTAGAAACTGGCTATTTTCGTTTTTTATTTCTTTCTTTTCATGGTAATTTTCAATTGCCCTTTATGCATTCTTGTTTGTGTAATCAGGGATTAATTCGTGGAGAAATTCCTCCTGTAGTGTTCTATATTCATAAATGGGAGTATAATACTCTTTCATTTACTAGCGAAAATCTGTATACTTTTTTCAAATTTGAGACAAAGATCGACGTTCTAGATTTATCTTCTCACAATATGAAGACCATCCTTTTTTTATTGAGTACTCTTTTACATTTTGAAAATTGATTCTTGATTTTCAAATAATTATCTCAAGATCTGCTTTTTGAAAGAATTTTTAAAGCTTTCTTCAATTCTCCAAAGCATTATTACAGTTTTTATTCTACCAGCTGGATTTATTGCTTTTTTATAATTATTTATTGTATGTTGAAGATGAAATGTATTTAGATATTTAGACAACAACATATATTAATATTATATATAAAATATGTATATAGTGTATCATAATTAATAGCGCAAACTGAAACGGTTGAAATATACGACAATAGAAGCAAAAACGTTCCAGTAAACATGGTTCCGCAAACGAGCCATGTGCGAGATAACTGCAAATGTGTGATTACAAGCCACCACCGACTTCATTAAGCAACACCGTCCTAATTAGTACAAATGAATTTGAAAAGTTGACTTTTCGTTTAACAACTGTCATTCTAAGTTGCCTCAAATGCACTCATAGCTTAGCTTAACAAGGAATAAATTCTACTTTAGTATGTTACATGTTATTAGTACTGTACACTCTTCCCTGTTAAGGAAGGTGTTCAAAGTGTCGTCCTTGCATCTGGATGCAATACTGCACTCGTCTCTACAGTGAGTTTCGAATTCTTTCAGACACCCCCGGATCATCCCAATTCTTGACGAACACGAGCAATTCTCTGCTCCAATACTCAGCGGTATCAACGGGATTGCTGTACACTACACTTTTGAGGTGACCCCATACAGATGATTGTCGAGGCCAAGGTACAGGCTCTCCTCGACCTATCCATCTTAAACCATATCTCTACGTAGATGTCTTCTTAGAGTAGCTGCAAAATGTGCCGGTGCTCCATCATGCATGTACCACATACTCCGACGTTGCTCAAGAGGAACATCCTCATGCAATTCACGTCAATAGTGGCTCATAACCACACATTCGCAATAATAATTCTCGCAAATGGCTTGTTTGCGGACCCATATTTACTGGGACTTTTTTGCTTCTATTATCGTACACTTTCAGCCATTTCAGTTTTTGCTATTAATTATGATTCTCTCTCTCTCTCAGCTGAAGTCTTAGTTTCTTTGTATGAAGATTCTTTCTTAGATAAGATTTAAGCAATTCGTCTATAATTAGGGTTTTTTTATTTTTATTTCTTGAATCATATCTTAACTGAATTTTGATAAGAAAATGATCCCTTGATAACGAATCCGGCAATATGTTGATTGTGGTTTTGTTAATAATTGATTTAGAGGCAAAAATTAAATTAGGAGCAGAATTAATTTGGTTTAATATTCCCACCTTTTCGGAGTTCTATTGTTTAATAGGAAGATGTTTGACTTGGAAAACCAGTTTACCAATGGAATTTGAAGATCGTTTATAAATTTATCCTCTATAGAAGTTGGATTATTAAAAATCTCCACAGATTAATGTGTTAATGTGTCATAATCTTCATTTGAGTTTAACTTTAATGAATAATTTTTCCAAAAATCTATGGATACGGCTGAATTTGGAGTTTTATAAAATTCTATTAATCTTAAGTTCCAAAGTTTCTGATATCTCTTGACAAATTGGTCAAGTGATTTATTTTAATGATTGTTTAAGGGTATTCCTTTCCTTATTCTTACTACACTCCATCTCCCCTGATAGATTGATCACGATTTATTTATAAAAACTCTGATTTGGTTTTAACCAAGTTTCAGTGATCAATATCATGTCATACTGTTGAAGATTTTAAAAGCTCCTTTAATTCATCTTTTTTACTTTTTATGCTTCTAGCCATAATAGTAGTTTTAACATACTAATGTAAGAGAAATTTTCCAACATATTTTTTTTTCTATTGGTTTAACAGTTTGCTATTCTTTTCGTTTATTTTATTATACTATATGGGGAGACTTTAATTTAATATCTATATTTAAATTAAGTGAAGAAAATTGGATGATAATTTGACTTTATTCTGCCAAAATAGTTTCCTATTAATAAAATTCTATGTAGTTCTCTTCTGATGAACTACCCTTTTCACTGCTTTTCTTTTTCAGAAAAGTTACTTCAGATATACAGTATTTTTTCACCTAGATTATCCCTATCCTCTAAGTTTGTACTTTTTCTTTTTTTCTGAATATGTCAGTTGATTGCCTGATGGATGTCGAGTTTTGACTCTTGAAACCCCTTGCTTCTCTTTTAGATTAATTAATTGTTGAGTTGGTTCATGGCATAAGCTATTGAGCGAGAATTGGTTTTTTCTTACTACCATTTTACTACCTTCTCTCTTTAATTGATCTTGTAATAAATAAGACCTAATCCTTATCCAGTACTTCCTGTTCAAATTTAAATCTCTCACACAGTTTCTGGATAGCTTTATATTGCTCACCACAGTAGAAGCATTTGAAGTTTTCTGATTTACAATTAATAATGGTGATCAACAGCACAATTAATACAACTTGGTTCATTATTTGAATGTTTCTCCACATGGCCATTTCTCAATATATTCTTCCATTTCGCAAGTTACTCCATAAAGTATTTGTGTTCTAATAGTCAGTACTACTATTTGACTGGGAACAAATACATAATCCCCCTCATTATTGTGTTTTTTTGTTGTTAATTGTATGTGCTTTTAAAATTTCAAAGTTACCCTCTCCTTTTGTTATATCCACGATTTCTTTTTCCACTTAGTTCTGGGTCTATCCCTCTTACAATTCCTTTTGTAGTACAATTACAAGTAGGGATGAATTACTTCATGTTGTTTTCTATGTCATAACGTGAATTTAGAAAACCATTTGCTTCCATATAGTGTAAAATTTAATTTCTAATTGTTTATACCTACCATTATGATCTCTTTTGTTCTAAAATTCTTCTTTTACGGCATTTTACCATACTTCATAGAGTGGATTTTAAAAATATTAGCATTCAAGCTTCTGACATTCTTTATTTATGGACCACTGTCCCTGCACTTATAATTTATGTTAGCGTTATTTTTTGTATTATCTTCTGATTCCTTTTGGTTCATTTAAAAAGCTTACTTTAAGTGTACCATAGTATTTAAATACATTACTGTCAGATTCGTTAAGCTTGTTGACAAAACTGGAAGTGAGACATATATTCAGATATGAACAATTACATGCCTTTGACCTAGGGTTCCCAACCGGTTTGGGCGGGATTGACCAGGATTGGAAAGCATTGTATTGGAAGATATTTTTGATTCACAGGACGGGAAAAATCCTGGAATTACGGTTTTTCTTCTCGAACTTGCCATTTTATAATCCTGAATATACGGAGGTCTATGCTGACATAGAGTAAAACTGAATTTTCTTTTAAAATAGTTGAGGTATTTTTTCTTTCCAGCGACCAAAGAATGCCTGACAACACTTATTCAATTGAGAAATACATAGCGAGCTGCAACCCCGTTGCAACGTATTTGGTGGCATGTTGTTAAAATAATCGGTTGTAAATTGTGTAATTTGTAGAAAATAAAACGCCTTCTTTGAAACAAACCTCAGATTTGAATCCAGCAGAATCACCCAAGAGGAAGAAAGTTAAAAGGTACTGCGGTTTTAAGGATGAATGGTTAACAAAAAATGAAGAGTGGAAACAGTGGATTGTTAAGCTGGACGAATTTATTACCGAATGCAGGCTGTATATTTAAAGAATAAATGTAGAATATGAAAGAAAACGTGCAGTTGAATTTACTGTTGTACACACACAAAAAAAAAACACACTACAAGGATGGTTTGATCAGTGCGAGGAAGTCTTATTCTTTGTCAAAACGTTTTGTTAAGAATGAGTCAACAGAAGAAAATGCTATAACAGTACCAGAATTTGTGTCGGCTTATCATGCTATTGCACATGGTATTAGTTATAATGCCCAAGATTGTAGTAATAAACTCTTGCCAAAAATAACACCAGAAACAAAAATTTCCAACAAAATATCATGTGGAAGGACAAAAATTGGCAGTATGGTTGAGAATGTTCTAGGTTCTTATGCCCAGGAATATCTAATTCAAGATATGGTAACCAATGAGAGATTTTTCAGCATTAGTTCAAGTATTTCAAAATACGGAAATGAAAAATCTTTCCTTCTAACTGTGCAATAGTTTACTCCTAAAACTGGGTTATTTCTTGGTGTTTTAGACTTTTATAAAGATTCAAATGTGTCTAGTGAAGCAATGTTCCCAAACATTTCATCAATGTTGAATAAAAATGGTTTAAAGCTAACTCAGGTATTAGCATATAGAACAGATAGTGCAGCACCTAATTAGGAAACAAGGTTTCAATTTAACAAAAGCTCTTGATAATAAACATTTAATAAAAGCAAACTGTAAGTGCCATGTTTTAAATAACTGTGGGAATCTGTTGTGCAAGTGTTCAGGTTACTTGACATGGAGATGTTGGTCATTAAGGTCTACAATTAATTCTTATCAGCTGAAAAAGAAGTAAAGAATTTAAAGATTTTCCTAATTTTGTTGAAACAGAGTACATAACACCTTTAAGGTATGTACCTACTCGTTAGCTGTCACTGTACCCTGCTATTGAGCGATTTATTAAACTAGAAGGTTGTGAGGTTCCATTTTTTATGTCAAGAAGAAGAGTGTAACAATTCTTGTGGACAGTTTTTAGTGAAAATGAAGAAGATTCCGTAACCGCTGTACATTATGATTTCTTCACAATGTACTGAAGATTTTTCACACAACCATTGAGAAGTTGGAGAAAAAGTAATTCATGGCTACAGAGTTGAATTCTGTCATATGTAAACTGAAATCAGAACTTGAAAATAAACAAGCTGATGAATTCTATGGTAGTGAGGCTAAAAAAAATATAAAAGAACTTGAGTGATGGGGACACAAAGAAGTTTGAACCAAATACCTCTCGCTTCTTGGATAAAGCATTACATTATCTTTCAAAGTGGTATGATTTTGAAAATTCTATCTTTAAAAAATGAACGTTTTGTGTTTGATACCTCCACTAAATTGGTGCGACTTTGACATTTTGGTTAGTGATCTCTTGGGTACATTTTTGAAGAAGCTTCTGAATGTAGACGACTCCTAAAATTATAGTGATTTGTTTTGTCAGTGTCAGTATCCAATGCCTACTGCGAGAGAGTGTTTAGTATAATGGGTCACATGTGTACAGTCACCATGAATAGGCTAAGTGACCATCAGCTTAAAGCGGAAATTCAGGTTAAATTAAATTTCAACATAACTTGTGCTGAGTTTTATGACTACGGAAAGAATCACTATTATTTAATTAATAAAGCAATGTCTCAAGATAAGAATAGATTAAAAAATACATCTGAGGTTAAGGTGACCACGAACATCTCCCAGCCCACCAGCAGTAGTGATTTTGCCAGCAAGTGAATAAAAGGGCATCTATGGCGAGTATAGTATTATTTAGCATTTAATTAATAATGGTTTCCTTCAATGAATGATTTGTTCCATGCCCCGTATGTGTCCTGGAATTGATTGACCAAAGGTTGGGAACCCCACTTAGACCTTAATGTGGCATTATTTGATGTAGCTTTTGTAAACAATTACGTATTCCCTGGTTTTGATTGTACAGAATTTTTAAAAACAAAAGTCTCGTAAAGATCGGCATCCTGACGATTGTTTAAAAATAAAATAACTAATTTTCATAAAAATACACATTTTGTTCGTTGTCGATGCTCTCAATTGCCAGAATCATAACAGCGCCGCCGGTGTGCTGAAATTTCGTCCCGCAAGGGTTCTTTTGCATGCTAGTAAATCTATTGACATGAGGCTGTCGCTTTTAAGCACACTTAAAAACCATCGGTCTAGGCCAGGTTTGAACCTGCGACCTTATCAGAAGGTCAGCGGCTAACCGTTACTTTTCATAGTTGCTGTTCCAGTTTTAGAAAAATGCCTTGCACCCGTGTTTGAAAGTAAAATCAACCCTGCATTATAGGGATAAATAGAAATTAAGTAAATGCAACTTTTGATTAGCAAATTATTTATGCGTTAGTAATTTGGTGCTTATTCAACAATTACGACAGTATTTCCCTCCACAGGACATAATACTCCTAGTGGAGCAAAGCACAATTGACAGTCCATTCAGTATTCGTATAAATGATTTTTACTTTCTCTGCCACCTACATAGCACCCAAAAACTCGATACGCAGATTTCACCGGAAATACTGTTTTCAAGCCCCCTGAATAAAGTAAACAGCATTTAAAAAAAAGGTCTTTGTGTGTATGTGCGTGAGCGTGTGTGTGTGTCTGTGAACAGCATAAGTCAAAAACGAAAAGTCGGATCAACACCAAACAAAAAATCAGTACCTTCCAAAGATACGACACCTAGATCAACAAGAAAATCCCCCACCCCAAACTACCCATTACTTGGAACGCTTTTTGAAATTGTTAATTTTCTAAAACGTACTAACGATTTTGATTAAAGAAGCATATATTAAAGGTATTTACATAACAAATAAAATGTACATCTTGAATTTTCTGGTAATAGTCTTTGAAGTCCCCTTCATTCGGAAGGAATTTTGTATAATCTTGTATAACCGGTAAACGTTAAGCGATAGACGAAAGTGCACCACACAAGAAATGTAGATCTCTGTAAAACACACAATTTATTTTAAGTAATTTTTTTCGTGGCATCATCCATTTCCAAGATATCCGTTCTTAATGGTCCGAATCGTACAACACAGCCATTATTTTAGTTCTGTCAACATTCAGTTGTTTCTCGCGATTGCATGGAAACAGTATGAGATTTTAAGGTCAGCGTATAGAGTCCAGTTCTTAAACCTTTGGCTATCACAATTCCCTTTGTATCTATAACTAAGTATGAGTTATTTCTACAAAAGTTTATTTGGATCAAAATGAAGTAAGTATAAAAATAAGATTTAGTAGGAGTGGTCTGTATACTCACTAATAAACAATAGAGGATAGAGAAATTCGTGTGAATGTATCGCATCAGATTTTTTTAACAAGTGAGTAAGAAAGTTGAATATAGAAAGGATTTCACTTTCATTTAAGAATTGTATATTTACTTCCCCAGGCCTCAGCTGATCATTCTGCTTCTGGTAGCCAAAGAGTGTGGACGTCCGACATCCTCCTTCAACCGGGACTCAAACCCAGGGGGTTCTTTGAGTGGTCTCTTGTGGTTACTCTATGTGCATCCTGCGCTTTTCTTCGACTACTAGACCATCATATTCTACTAGACCTACAATAACAATGCCCTTTGCCCGCTGATTGGACAAAAGGGCCAAGTACCATGTAGTCACCACAGCGTAAGGTGGTTTTTTTTACATCAAATTGCGCTGCTTTTCTAGAAGCAGCAAGTTAATATTAGAACATTAGACTGCACAGCAACAGAGTAGCGGATGAACAAGGCCACAGCCATCTTGTCGTAAGACGAGGTTCGGGTACTTAAGTGTCCGGCCCTCTATTGTTCACCCCATTGGATCCCGTTGCCTGAAGGTGAGTGGTGATCTAAGTGTGATAAGAGTGCACTACGCAATTATGTGCAGCACACTTGTATTTGCCCAATAAATCTTCCTACATTACGAAGCCCCGCTCTCAGGAGCGGGATACCTAGGGGCCCTGCTGTACAGGAGCAGGAGCCAATACCGAGCACCACCACTGGTGTCACCAATGGCATTTCTCAGGCCTCCGGGTCTTGAAGAAGCCGACGAACTCTCAAGAGAACCCGGCAAAGCAACAAAAACAGCAAATGGGGACTCTACTCGTTCGGTCTCGACGGAAGGCTCTAACAACGTTCACCGCTGCCTATAGTCAAAACTACCGAGTCTGAGTACTCGGACTGTGACAGTGACGCCACAGAATTTTCAGGCTATTCGGACAAGGCTTCGGTCTTCTCCGTAGACTCCTTCAATATGGGGAGGAACGAGGATAGTCGTCCTGCTCTCCCTAAGAACAAGGACGACGGTTTTCATGCAGTGGGTAAAAAGGGAAAACTCCTAGTACTTGCAATCAAGAGTATGCCAGCATCCAGCATTTCCGCCTTTGCGGGACAACAGAGGCGCCATATTCCTTCCATCATCGTCGACTCCTTCCGGGATCGTGGGCTTCATTCGGAAGGTCATGCCGGCTCTGTGCCAGGAGTGCATGGTGACCAGGAGGAAAAGTCTAGGACTCTGGAAGACTACACGTTCTTGTTGAGTGCTCTTGAGAGGAAAGCCATTTCCCACTTCACGTTTGGCCTTGATAAGATCAGAGATCCGAAACGTGTTATCAGGGGCCTGCCTGTGGACACACCAGTGGGGGACATTGAAGAAAACCTGATCCGTCAGAGCATAACGCCCAAACTTGTGAAGCAACTCACAAAACCCACTTCAGCTGGTCAACAGCCCACAAAAATCTCCATTTCCTCTTTCTGGCTGTGGTGGAGTGGGTCAACCTCGACCTGTTACCTTCGGTTCACAATAGAGGCCTCCCGACGCCCTGACGACCCTGCACAATGCCATCGTTGCTTGGTTTTCAACCACTCAAGCAGCCACTACCACCATCTACTGCGCTGCCGTCGGTGCGGTGGTATGCACCCCAAAGAGGTTTGCTCCAGGTCCCTCGCAGATGTGCCTACAGGTGTCAACAGCAAGGGAGATCACATCGACTGCTACGGGGGTTTCTCTACTCGACTGAGGGTGATGGTCTCCTAGCGCTCGTCTTCTCGAGCCTTCCAGCTACTCATCACCAATCAGCATCAGCCAGTGATCGACCATCAGCTCCTTCTAGAAGGTTGGAAAACCAGAGAAGGGCGCCACCAACGGCCACCAGAAGTCCACCTTCAGCTCATCATCGGCGCGGCAGGCGCCAAGACTAGTGCCATAGACACCAACGTCGTACCAAAGGGCATCTCATACGCGCAGATGGTCTCTGGTCGGGGTGCAACACAACACGCCCCCATGCACAAACCCAAGGCCAACCACCTCAAAACAAATCTCAACCCAAGCAGAAGAGAAAGGCGACTGACCCCGAGACTGACTCGAATGAGGGGCCAGTGGATTTAGGTCCTGAACCTCAGCCATTGCGCGTCTCTGGGGACGAGGGGGTGGGTTGTCGCCAACTGTCTCTTCAATCATCTACCCAACCATCCGAAAACACACAAACCACTCCTGTTGCTGATTTCTCAGACCTGATATGGTGAATGCACTGCTGCTGCAAGACCATTGTCGTCGTGTCCGGGATATCATCACCAGGTTTATCCAGCCTTCCGATCCCACTAGCAAGGCGATGATCCTCTTTGAAGGCCTCACCTTTTTGCTCTCCCTCGCACCATTGCTCCAAAATGGCGGACGGAACTAGGTCTCGTACCTGCTTCGGATTCGCCTTTTGCAATGGAAATGGGGTGAGAAACCATAAGGATGAGCTTCATCACTTTATGCCACCCATTATGCATTGGACCTCATTTTAGTATTGGAGACACATTTGTGTCCTAACATCCCACCCCGTATACCCGTATCCGTTTATCATCGCATAGATCTGGTGACTGGCCCGGGGGCGGCACTGCGGTCCTTGTGAGGCAAAACGTAGTCCATAAACCCATTCCAATTCCTCCCCTGTAAACCCTTGAGGAGACAACAGTTTATGTTTAACTAGGAGGTACGGAAGTTATTATAGCCTCTATTAACCACCCACCTGTTCGGCTGTTTGTACCTGTCAATTACCATTCCACTTTAGCCCTTCACCCCTTCGTTATATTGGCGAGCGACTTTAATGCCAAACATCAGCGTTGGCATTCGCGACCCTGTGGAAATCCAAGAGGGTATGCAATAATTCGCATGATAGAGATCCGCAGCTTAGAGTAATAGGTCCCTGGCAACCGAGATACCATCCGCAAGGTTGAGGACTACCATATGTCATCGACTTTGCAATTATCAAGCACTAGCCCTACTACATTACGCTCACATCACTCGTGGCATTTCATTCCGATCACAACCCCGTGTTGGCGGAGATCAACACACGGATCGCCAGTAATGACCTCTCTGGACACATCAGAGAAATCGATTCAGAATGCGTCAAGTGTTTCCTCAACGCATCAATCCCACTAAACCCCAGAATAATAGACATTCCCTCCCTAGAGACAGCAGTCAAATCCTTTACAAACACAGTGGTGTGAACAGTTCCTAACCTCACTATCCAAACACCCCCTCCTTCTCATCCCGAGATCGTACCACTGGACCTCGAAAAACTCATCTGCCGGTTCTGGGCAGCCCTGCCAGTCCTGCCACCGTACGTCACACAATCGAGAGCTTCTGAGGCATTATCGCCGGGAAGTGACCGACTGCGTGCGCACAGGGTGCAAGCGTGTGAGGCCACGATGTTCCGTCAGAACCTTGAGGGTGGTGACGTCTGGAGGATAACTAAAAACCTCAGCTGCCAACGAAATCAATACGCCTCTCCGCTTCAAGGTAACCTAAGCCTTGTGCCCGAACACCTAAGCCACAGCAAATGTGCTTGCCAACTATCTTGAGGACACCTGCAGGCCTAGAGAAGACGATCAGGACGCTGATTTTACTGCCCGTGTTCACCAGTGGGTAGATCGCTACTTGCAATTACCGCTTGATGGAACGGTGAACCCCCTTTCAATCATCCGCCCCAGTAAAGTGCAAGGCGCTCTCCGGCGTCTCAACACAAAAAAGGCTTGCGGGCAGGATGGGCTGCCCCCCGCCATACTCCGCAACTTTCCTGTCAGAGTGGCGCTCTTCCTTACCAAAGTATTCAATGTGCGTGTCACCCTGGTGCACTTTCTGCACTAATGGAAGGTGGCCGAGGTGGTGTGCATTCTGAAACCTGATAAGGAGACGGTCTTCCCTTCAGCTAGCGCTCCATCAACCTCCTACCCACCCTCTCGAAAGTTTTCGAGAGGTTAATACTGCACACCACGTCAACGTCAACATTCAAGGCATCCCAACCCACCAGTTTGGTTATCGTCCTGGGCACTCGACCGCCCAGCAGCTGCTAGGGTGGTGGAAGCTGCTGCTGTGGGTTTCCAGGACAGGACGTTCAATCCAGCGGTATCTCTGGACGCGGAGATGGCCTTCCCGACAACCTAGCTTGAGGGGTTTCTATATAAATGTATCCAGCTTGGCCTACACAGTTAGTTATTCCACATCATACACAGCTTCATACACCAATGCTCCTTCACAGTAGTAGTTGTGGGGAAAACATCAACACTGAAACCAATACGAGGCGGAGTCCCCGAAAGCTCTGTACTATCTCCCACACTGTTTAGTCTGTATATGGCAGACTTCCCAGGGCTTCAATATGGCTGAGTTTGCTAATGACGTCCTACTGTACACAACCAAACGATACATACTCAGAGCCTTCAACCCCATTCAAAGTCGTCTGCGCCTCGTCCAACACTGGTGCAAGCATGGTGGATATCCGTAAATCCGGACAATAGACATGCTGTCCTGTTTACCAGGTGACGAATCCCCGCACAGGCTTACCAACATTCACCTATCAAAGCCAGAGAATAGAGTGGGGAACCTCCGTCCGGTACTTAGGCGTCACTCTCGATAAAGGTCTAGCTTTTCGGAACATGTGCAGGGAACAATGAACAGGACTAAGGGGGAGGTAGCCGCCTTATATCCAGTTCTGGTTTCCACCATGTCGGTCCACCTAAAACTACGCCTTTATAAAGAGCTCATATTACCTCTGATGCAATATACCTGCGAGGTGTGGGGTATGGCAGCAGATTCCTAGATTCTCTGGTTGCAGCGGATGCAGAACACGGGACTTCGATCCATCTCTTCTGTCTGCAGTCGCTTTTCAGTGATGCTACTACACAAAACGTCGGCCCTTCCATACCTGGAGGATGTGATTTAGGTTAAAATTCCTACGCCAGATTGGCCAATCATGAGAACACCCTTGTCAGATCCCTGGGGACTACTCATACAGACACTACCGGGTTCCCCGCATGACCAGACTAGAGTTGAGTTGCTATATCTTGAGGATTTTCAGTTTTCCCTTCGAAAAGCTTTAATCCACATATCTAAGACATCCCTGCTTAAATATGGAAAACTGTTTAAATATTAAAATGACATATAAACTATTAAGTACGCAGGTATCACGTTTCATATGTTAAATTAGTTATATAAAAGTTACAATGCCATATGCAAGTGTATGGTAATGATTTAAAAGATGCAGCGTAGCTGCGAAAACTTAAGCTTTTGTTCTCTGGCCTTTAGGTGTTAATACAACCATACGCTACAAAGTGGTTATGATTTGACCTCAAAATCCATTAAAATACACCATAATAAAATACTCCACAATAGGATCTACACGTCTCTCCTGTGCAAACAACGGCTCTATTTCATCCGTAAGATCTCGGTTTAGTGCTCTCTCTAGTAAACACTCTACCTCCATGGCCCAGCGCCAATCTTCTCGTCCATCTAAAGGAGAAACTCGACAGTTATTCTACTGAGGGGCCGCCATTCATTTTACCTGTCCAGCGCGATTATTCTCGCCCATCTAAAGCAGATGCTTTACAGATATTCTATTGAGGGGCCGCCATCATTTTACTACAGTGATTGTATTAAGAGACAGTGGCGAGAAATAGTGTGTCGATTGTTTATTGGTCAACGGGTGGTGTTATCCGCCATATTATTGCTGGTTGTGCACATATCGCCATTTGTCAGTGCAGGTGTGACCGAATGTAATCAGATTTCCTTGTTTATTTCATCGTAATAGCGATATAGCAATAAAAGATAACTACGTAAGCTTATTCAGCGTGTAAAATGCTTAGTTTTGCTAAAGTGGGTTGTAGCAACTCACCCAACAAGGGCATGTTAATGCGAAATTTCCCAAAGACCTGTTTTTTGACATGAACAAGTGCTTAAATAGAAATGGATAATGTTTTCCAATCATTCCTTGAGAAGAGTATTAGTTTGATTTTAAATAATTCAGTACTTCTAGCTACCTTGAACTCAAATTAAGATAATAGGTATCTTTCGAGACATCAAAAATAGTCATTAATAGTGCAAGAAAACTAAGTGCTATGCCAGTAAATCTCCGTGCTGAGATCTACATTTCCTATGAGCAATTTCAAATAGATGTTTAAAATATATTAGCGGAGCGGTAGGTTCTTTTACGGGAATTGTCCAAATGTTGTGTCTTCAGTCAGCGGTGATTATAATGCCAACTTCAAATCCGGCAAAGGGCTTTGGATTTTCGGGGTGCAAAAATCCTTAGCATGCCTTCACTGTTTCTCTATTTCTATCCCAGTTTCTTCCTACCTCTCTCACATTTCCGCTTGTTTCCCTCTACATATTTCTTTTTCTCTAGTTCCTTTTCCCGCTCTCTCTCTCTCCCCCTACGTCGCCCTCTTTCTCTCTGTGCAAAGCGCTGCATGCAGTCTTTTAAAACCAGATAATAAAAACAGCATTCTCGGGGTATTTATAACAATTGAAACATTACTTCCCAACTACACTGTTTACCACGATAACTGGCACGAATAGGTAAAGTAACGAAAAACAATTGTATAACTTCTTAAATACTCATTCTATACAAATTTTGTAACACTACAACTGTCAGAAATATTATGATTACAAATATTTGTTATGTAATATTCTCAAAAAATCAGTAATAAGCTATATAAGTGGATTTATTTATTTTGGACCCCACTGGAAGATCCTCTCCCCTTTGGGGAAAATTAATTATATGCCATATGACCTATTCTATAAGTGGAACCTAAGGTATGTTAATTTCCTAGTTTCATAACAATCAGTTCCGCCATTCTTGCGTAAAAACGTAACATACACGTAAATACATTTTAAAAATGTAGCTCATTATATCCGTTAACACAATTAATTCAACCAAAATTGAAAATTACGGAAACAATTATCGGCTTCAGTTTTACCACTTGTATAGATTTGTAACTAAATTTCGACAGCTTCACAACAAGCGGGATCTATTGCCAAAAGAGGAGAACAAGAAAAACAGCTAACAAAAGAACATTTGGAAGCCAATTTCACGAGTCACTCATCGGTTTTTATAAACAATGCAAAATACAAGTATTTATGCCTGCGCGTATCACATGTGGTGCACGATGTAATTTGTTTTCAACCCATAGATAAGCGGATGCTCGGTTTTGTGTCTAAAATGAGAACGTGTGGTAATCGTATGTCATTTTTATATCACGATATTATTATCATCGTAATTCTCTCCTCCCCTGCCCATTCACATTGCTTATCATGTTGATAGCTTGTATATAAAAAAGAATGACACTACAATTCGTAGTGTAGAGTAAGTGTGTTGTAGTTCTAAACGGCTTTGAGGCTACGAAGAAGTCTGTAAATGTAGATTTTAGTTTCAGAGTATATTCGAACACTCTGAATTTACAACTTAGGACTCTGTTCCATCATCTCTATGGATATATCCACAGCGCCTTTGCCCGAGTTAGTAAGGCTGAGTCGAGCTTAGGGCTTCTTGTCGCGACTGTCTCTAAATATAGTCACTGTACATTTTACCTATCCAGCGCGAATCTTCACGCCCATCTAAAGGAGAACCTCAGCAGTTATTCTATTGAGGGGTGACCATCATTTCACCTGTTCAGCGCGAATCTTCTCGCCCATCTAAAGAAGACCCTCGACAGTTAATCTACTGAGGGACCGGCATCATTTTACCTATCAAGCTAGAATCTTCTCGCACATCCAAAGTATATGCTTTACAGTTATTATACTGAGGGGCCGGCATCATTTTACCTGTTCAGCGCGAATCTTCCCGCCCATCTAAAGTAGATGCTCAGTAGTATGCTTATGAGAGAACCGGGATAATGGGTATTGTTTTTAGTTGATAATACTTGTAATTCCATTAACTGTAATCAGATATTCCTTTGTATCACACGCCGCCGGCCACACCCCCTCTTTGTAACTACTGACATGCCGCCCAGCAGAGAAATGGGACAATGGGCTATTGTTCTTGTACAGGACAATAGTGTATTGTTCCCTACGCTGGCCACGCCCCCTTCTTTGTGGGCCGGTCTGAATGCCGCCCGGTAGTGAGCTGGCACGATGGGGCATTGTCCTCGTCACTAATGGAGGTACTCTTTGTCCGCTACTGACACCGGCAGCCGGAGACCGTCGAACAATTAGCTATTGTTCAACAGGTGAGGTGTGAAACCACTTAACACTCCAGGCCGCAAACAGATGTCGCAGGCCAGTGAGCTGGGGAAAATGGGGTATTGTTTTCGTCGCGTGGCGCCACCGTCCCCGTTAAATCGATGGAAGAGGTGAGTTTCTAAATATCCGTGTCAATCAATCAGATAATGTTCGTCCATGTATAACATCATCTAATGTCATTGAAAAAAATCAGGTGTTTATACTGCTAGCAAAGGCTATACTGCGTTCAAACGTCCCGGTATCACGATCCTAAAGGGCTAGATGCAGGCCGTCGATCGAAGTACCCCACCACATGTATTTTGATTGATTAGTGTAATTAAACACTGGTCGTCGAATGATAAATACAATTATTCCAATTAAGTGTTTTTATTGTTACTGCATAAACATTCGTCGATAAAGTACCCCGCTCACCTTCACAAATATTTTTTCTATAGCGTAACTAGGCGATTATTACGCGCGTATAATTATTACAACTATTAACATTTCTTTAATTCTCCTTTGAGGGAAATTTTTGGGAGCTTATAAGAATATTGCATCACTTAGACGAATTAAAAATACATGACTAAAAGACAGAGTTAGCGTAAATAGCTAACACAAAAACAGAAAAATTACGCGACAGGCTAACGTATTTTAAAACAGATACTTTTTCGTAAGCATGACATATAGCTCTGCCCTCGTTGCTATTTCTCTCACGGAATGAAGCAGATCCTATCGGTGCGTTTGTTTATACCATGCGCCAACCAGTTCCTCCCTCTTCTTTTCCGCTCTCTGGAAGCCGGTGAGGGAAAGTGCGCTCAGCTTGTCCGCTTCCTGTCTGTGAGGTAAAAAAGACGGAAGTCGCCATGATGGGTTTTTAAACACACGAAGGCGACCACAATAGGTCTTTAATATCCCAAGAAAAAAATAACGAGCGTAAATTATATGAAAGGGTGATAAGCAACTTCGCGGTTCAAGATTTTTTATTTCTAAGGTTTGTTTACACGTAGGGTTGGCTCTGAAAAAATAAATAATTAATTAAATACGGACTATTATAATAGTTAAATAGTACATGCAACACAGCCCAGCATGCGCAGACATTCAAGCTAAAAAACACAGGAACTTCAAAATATGCATTCCCTCTTACAAAATATATAATAACACTCGAGGTAAAATACCTTCATGCATGCAGTCTTCGATAAGTAAAATAATACACCCTAGGACATTTCTAGGACATTCTTTTAAATATATTCAATAGGGACGACCCAGAGCCTGATGGGGAGATGTTTTGTTTCGGAACGGACCTCATATTTTAGTCTTGAAGAAAGAAGATCCGTAACTAGAACATTCTGTAATCAAGATGGTACTTTAAGACGACTACGCAACTAAGGCCATTTGTGTGTAACACACTAACTAATCGAGAGGAATACTCCAGGTGGTAACGTCTGTGGACCGCATTCATAGGTTGTGAGTTCAATTCCCAGTAGCTGGCACTCCTGACCCAGGTTTTTTTTCGGGGTTTTCCATGGTCGCTATATGAATGCTGCGAATGTTCATTACACCCGCGAATTTTCCATCCATTCTGCTTCACCTAAATTCTCAGTTTACTCCACCTTTCATCTTCCCGGCTCTCACCGGTAATATTTAATACTGAAAACCAAAGCTCATGCGATACAAATTCTTTATGAATAAAGAAACGTAGATGCATATTGCATTTAGCTAAAAGGATAGGAATGGTTTAAAACAGGCTTTTCCACACCCTTTAGGTAATATACAGGAACGCCATCAAAACATGCATTTCTTAGAAGATAAGGTGTATAGGCCCTGTATATAGAGTACTGTCCTTAAACAGTCGTAGAAGGAAGGGAAAGGCATTCGAGTGTGTGGTGTTTACTCCTCTTTTGATGTGACAGCATACACAGGTAGTAATAATGCGTGCTTAAACATGCCGGACGGTGACTAGACCGTCTGTCTCTTGGTGTGACGTCATATGGTGGAGATAGTGTATTGTCACGAGTGGTATACAACAAACTCGTTTTACGGTATGGTTCAGGCAGTAACATCTGTGGTTCGCATTCGAGATGTTCCGGTTTGATTCTCATCTGTCGCTCACTCTAGCCCCAGATTTTTCGCGGTTTTCCCTAGTTGACAAAGGTGAATGCCGGAGTGGTGTATGCTACCTCGATTTCCTTTCCCTTTCATTCTATTTTATTCGCATCTTCCACGTGTGCTTCTAGGTTTCGGGACATATGGTGAATGCTTGCTCAAGGATACTTGTCCCTTGCTCGGTTGACGGATCGCTCATCACGCTCACTAGCTAGCTCGTGTCTCCTCACACACACGCACACACACGTACACGCATGCACGCACATATACCCAATCATGCATACATAAATACCTCTGAACAACTCACCAAGCACCCGAATCTGAACGAAGACCTACGAAAAATACACGAACCTTCGCAAACACTTACTCTAAGCATCCGAACCTGTACGGAGTTGCCCGAACACATTGATACATGCTCACATTCTAAAGCTTCGTTCAAGCACACGAAGTTGTACTAAGACCTACGAATACATACAATCAAAAAAATATCTGAGAGCCTCTCTAAATATTCGAACATGCACGAAGAGCTACGGAGACGCTGGAACACATTGGCATACAGGTTCACTTCCTCCAAGCACACGAAGTTATACGACGTCATATGCATACGCGCAATCACACATAAACATCTCTGAGCGCCTCTCTAAATACTCGAACATGCACGAAGGCATAAGGACATGCTCTTACCAGAGTCCATAATCAGATTGGAATGCCATACTTTATTGTAGATATTTATTTACAACTATAACACAAACACATCACATCTAAAGTGTCTTAGACAGGAAGTTTCTCTTTAAGGTACGCTATGTATGCTATTTGCTTGTTTAGGCACAATAGAGGTCCTAAACTATCGGACAACATTCGTAGGAAATTTAGGGTACTCTTAAAGTTAAGATAATTTTATCGAGGATTCTCCTAAAGGAACGCACAGCAGGCAACACTTGTAGGAGTATGCTTCTTATATCTGCTAACAATTTGGAGTTGGCGACTTCAGATGCGCGTATCCAACAATAAACTAATTTGTTCATGGTTTTGCTCAGACGCCTGATAAATACCGGTTATATATTCAATAAGGTGCCCCAGAGCCTTATAGGGAGATGTCCTTTTGTTGGAACGGGCTTCATAGTTTAATCTTGAAGAAAGAAGATCCATAACTAGGACCATCTGTAAACAAGATAGTGCTCTAAGACAACTACACAACTAAGGTCATTTGTGTGTAAAACACAAACTAATCGAGTGGAATGGCTCAGGCGGCAACGCCTGTGTTTTGCATTCGGGGTCGAAGGTTCAAGCCCAGAAATCTACACTCCTGATCCGTGAGTTTTTCAAGGTTTCCGGTCGTAGGCGAATGCTGTGAAGGTTCATTCTATCTCCGAATTTTTCCTCTCTCCGTTTCACCTACATTCTCATTTTTACTCCAACTTTCATCTCCTTGGTTGTTTCAGGGTAGAAAGTGTCGTAGCGAGTCTCGGCATACGCATAGCATGGGAAAAGGATGTTCTCTGTAACATTAACCCTCGGAATGAGTGTGGTTTCCGAATCCTGGAACTCTCAGGAGGTGTGCAACCCTGGAGCCCTCGAGAGGAGCCTCCAGATTGCAGCAACTACCACCAGGGATTTTTTTAATCCGTGAAAGTTAGTGGCCGTGACCTCTGCCCATGTAGATGTCCTATGTCTCCACTCGTCTCATTCCTCCCACCCGTGAAATTAAACATCCCAGCAATGTCTAGGTAATGTCTTATACCAGCCTCTTTCGAAGCCATTAGTAACCTCAATGTATTTACCTGTCTATTCGGATTTTCAAGCGTAGATATCACCAAATTATCATCATATGGAGAATTCAAATTCTTAAACACACGACTTTTGCTATATCCAAATTCCTTAACCGCAGTAAACTCAAGTGAAGGACAGAGACCCGATCCGGTACAACATTCCCCTCTATACATTGTCGGATCTTCAAGGGTAGATGTCAGTGAATTCTCACCCTATGGAAACGTCAAATTAGTAAACACACGACATCCGCTGTATTCCGATTCCTCGGCTACAGGAGACTCAAGTGCAGGAAAGAGAGTCCATTCAGTATAACATCTTGCTCTATGCATCTTAAGTCTTGACAAAGAACGATTCATTAAAATCTGTCCACATATGCACCATTTTCCTCCATGTGTAATGTGTGAAAAATTAAGCATCTCATAAGTTAGTTGCACCAATTTTCTCTGGCAATATCTCATGCTAAAGCTGTAAAAGAAGTTAAATGAATACGTGAATGCTAACGCTCGAAGGAATTAAAAGCAAATGAATGAATGAATTCATAACATGCGACTATGTATATCTTTCGGTTGAGAGCGTTGGAGGGAACCTCGAAATTTGCATAGCAGCAGGAAAGCATGCTCTCTGGAAACATTAGTCATCCAGACAGCGATTGGTCTCAGGATCCGTTGACGTGAGGTTGGTCGGAACAACTTTAAACTTTAAAAGGTAGGGACACCGCCCTTTGCCTGTCATGTCTCCTGGACCGTTCTAAACACGTAACATCACGTAATGTAGCCACGTAACACCGCGTAACATCACGTAACCGGTATACGTAACCAACTTAACCAGTAAATGTAACCAACGTAACCAGTAAATGTAACCAACGTAACCAAACTAACCATTAAACGTAACCAGCAGACGTAACCAGAAGATGGAGCCTGGAGCAGGGTAAACGGATGCTCTCTGGAAACATTACTCATCCAGACAGCGATTGGTCTCAGGATGCTTAGACGTGAGGTTGGTCGGAACAGACTGCAGGTTTGAACCTTTAAAACGTAGGGACCCCGCCCTTTACCTGTCGTGTCTACTGATCTGCGTATGACGAGACTTCCCTCCGACAGATTCAACCCTGAAACAACCAAGGAGATGAAAGATGGTGTAAAAATGAGAATGTAGGTGAAACGGAGAGAGGAAATATTCGGAGATGGAATGAATGGCATTCGCCTAGTGACCGGGAAACCTTGAAAACCTCACATATCAGGAGTGTAGCTTTCTGGGCTTGAACCTTCGACCAAGAATGCAGACCACAGGCGTTACCGCCTGAGCCATTCCACTCGATTAGTTTGTGTTTTACACACAAATGACCTTAGTTGTGTAGTTGTCTTAGAGCACTATCTTGTTTACAGATGGTCCTAGTTATGGATCTTCTTTCTTCGAGATTAATTTATGAAGCCCGTTCCAACAAAAGGACATCTGCCTATCAGGCTCTGGAGCACCTTATTGAATATATAACCGGTATTTATCAGGCGTCTGAGAAAAACCGTGAACAAATTAGTTGATTGTCGGATACGGCATCTGAAGTCGCGAAATCGAAATTGTAAGCATATATAAGAAGCATAGTCCTACAAATGTTGCCTGCCGTGCGTTCCTTTAAGAGAATCCTAGATAAAATTATCTTAACCTTAAAGAGTACCCTAAATTGCATTCGAATGTTGCGCGACAGTTTAGGACCTTTATTTTGCCTAAACAAACAAATAGCATACATAGCGTACCTTAATGAGAAAGTTACTGTCTAAGGCACTTTAGATGTGATGTGTTCTTGTTATGGTTGTAAATAAATACCTACATTAAAGTATGACATTCCAATCTGATTATGGGTTCTGGTAAGAGCATGTCCTTATGACTTCGTGCATGTTCGAGTATTTAGAGAGGCGCTCAGAGACATTTGCGTGTGATTGCACTTATGTATATGTCTTCGTATAGCTTCGTGTGCTTGGAGGAAGTGATAATGTATATCAATGTATTCCAGCGTCTCCGTAGCTCTTCGTGCATGTTCGAGTATTTAGAGAGGCTCTCAGATATGTATTTTTGATTGTATGTATTCGTAGGTCTTCGCACAACTTCGTGTGCTGGAACGAAGCTTAGAATGTTAGCATGTATCAACGTGTTCGGTCGTCTCCGTACAGGTTCGGATGCTTAGAGTAGGTGTTTGCGAAGGTTCATGCATTGTTCGTAGGTCTTCGTGCAGATTCGGGTGCTTGGTGAGTTGTTCAGAGGTATTTATGTATGCATGATTGGGTATGTGTGCGTGCATGGTGTACCTGTGTGTGCGTGCGTGTGTGTGAGGAGACACGAGCTAGCTAGTGAGGGTGATGAACGATCCGTCAACGGAGCAAGGGACAAGTATCCTTGAGCAAGCGTCCCGAAACCTAGAAGCACACGTGAAAGATGCGAAAGAAATAGAATGAAAGGGAAAGGAAATCGAGGTAGCATACACCACTCCGGCATTCGCCTTCTTTCAACCAGGGAAAACCGCGAAAAATGCGAGGATAGAGTGAGCGACCGACGGGAATCGAACCGGAACATCTCGAATGCGAACCACAGACGTTACCGCCTGAACCATACCATAAAACGGGTTTGTTGTATACCACTCCTGACAATACTCTACCTCCAACGTATGACGTCACACCGGGAGATAGACGGTCTAGGCACTGTCCGGCATGTTTAAGTACGCATAATTACTACTTGTATATGTTGTCGCATCAAAAGAGAAGTAAAACCATACACTCGAATGGCTTTCCCTTCCTTCTACGACTGTTTAAGGACAGCACTCTATACACAGGACCTATACACCTTATCTTCTAGAAAATGCACGTTTTGAGGGCGTTCCCTATATATTACCTAAAGGGTGCGAAAATGCCTGTTTTAAATACTACGCCATTCCTATCCTTTTAGCTAAATGCAATATACATCTACGTTTCATTATTCATAACGGATATGTATCGCATGAGCTTCGGTTTTCAGTATTAAATATTACCGGTCAGAGCCGGGAAGATGAAAGGTGGAGTAAACTGAGAATTTAGGTGAAGCAGAATGGATGGAAAATTCGCGGGTGTAATGAACATTCGCAGCATTCATATAGCGACCATGGAAAACCTCGAAAAAAAACCGGGTCAGGAGTGCCAGCTACTGGGAATTGAACTCACAACCTATGAATGCGGTCCACACGCGTTACCATTTGGACTATTCCGCTCGATTAGTTAGTGTGTTACACACAAATGACATTAGTTGCGTAGTCGTCTTAGAGTACTATCTTGATTACAGACGGTTCTAGTTACGGATCTTCTTTCTTCAAGATTAAAATATGAGGTCCGTTCCGAAACAAAACATCTCCCCATCAGGCTCTGGGTCGTTCCTATTGGACATATTTAAGAGAATGTCCTAGAAACGAAGAGGTGCTTATTTTGAATTCTTTCTCCCATTTTAATTCTAAATACCATACTCTTCTTATCACCCTGTCCAAATAATATTTCTTTGTTTAGTATTCCATAAAATTCAGATTATTATCGGTACCATACAAACAATCCTTGTATTTGACAGGTGTATAAATAAAATGCGACTATACAAGTTAGAAGATTTACAGCATCATCGATGTGGAGAGGTTTTTCTCTGTAAGTATGGTCTTTTCATACAAATGAGAAATCATTTAAAAAAACACGCAATATACACCTGCTCTTATAAGGACGCATAATGGGAGGGTTCGCCCTTATCCGGTAACTCGCCTAACCGAGATTCAAACTTGGGACCTCTCGAATATGAAGTAGACACGCTACCCCGCAGAGAAGCTTGCTATTTAATTATTATCAACTTGGAGCGATGTGGGCACCCTATAATTTTTAGACATAAAGAAAGCGCTGGTATGTCAAATGTTCCTGTCTAAACCTGTATACACCTGTACCATCAGGTATTATAGACAAACATAATTCACCTTCTAAATTTCTTTAGAAACATGGTTTGTTACCCCTGTCAGTTTATGGAGACTCATATTTCATTATTTATAAATAATGTATTTCATGATTCATTTAACTATAATTTTACCGTAAAACAATGAAAAAACTATTGTTTCTCTTGATATAATTTTCCTGGAGCTGTAATACATTTAAAAACAGGTTGGAGGAATTTCCAGAGTCATGGAGCTAATATGTCGGTAGGGAAATCATCCTGCGTGTATAAGGCTGGGACTATTGTTTGAATACGTGTATTGCTAAAAACCCACTCAATTGTTATATTTGAAGATTTCACAGATACATGGCAATGTTATCTCTCCTCAAAGTGTGCTATTAGGAACCCATCCATTAAGCCGTAAAGACGTGCATCTATGAAGACCTTGAAAGCGGAATTTCCGGAGTGAGCACTGGTTTACCCAACGTCGGAGAATTATACAACATATTTTCCAAGGGGTGTACAACTGTATAATTTGTTATAGAATTTCTCGATGACCTCTGTGTGCGTTTTTAGAAAAAGGGTATCAAATTTATATTTGAACCCTTTCCCAATGTTTCGAATTCTTAAAAGTATTTGTTTCGCTTGAGTTCAGAGTTCGATTCCCACCGGTATTCAATGCCGCTTTAGACACTGCATGTTTTGAAGACCCCTCGACCTATGTTATTTACATTACACCGAGTTCTGTCTTTCGGGGTGTATTGTTTTCCTTATCGAAGACTGCATGCATGATGGTCCGCTGTATTTTACCTTGAGTGATGTTATATATTTTCTAAGAGAGGAATACATGCTTTGAAAGCTCCTGTAGTTTTAGCTTGAATGTATGAACATGCTGTAGCTGTATTGCATGTATTATTTAACTATAATGTTAGTCCGTATTTCATTATTTATTTTTATTTTTATTTTTTTCATATTATTTTACTTATCGAGGACTGCATGCATGAAGGTCCCCTGTATTTTACATCGAGTGTTATTATATATTTTCTAAGAGGGGAATGCTTTTTGTAAGCTCCCGTGTTTTTAGCTTGAGTGACTGCGCATGCTGTAGCTGTATTGCATGTATTATTTAACTATAATGTTAGTCCGTGCTTCATAATTTGTTTCAGAACCAACCCTACGTGTAAACAAACCTTAGAAATAATAAAAAAAATATTGAATCGCGAAGTTCCTTATCGCCCTTTCATATAAATTTACGTACGTTAGTTCTTCCTTGGAATACTAAAGACCTATCGTTGCCGCCTTCATGTGTTAAAAACCCATCATGGTGATTTCCGCCTTTTTTACCTCACAAAGGAAGAGGACAAGCAGAGCGCACGTTCTCTCAGCGGCCGCCAGAGAGCGGAAAAGAAGTGGGGAGGAACTGGTTGACGCCCGGCGGGGGCCGGGTATAAACAGACGCACCGATAGGATCTGCTTCATTCCGTGCAGGGGGGCCTCTTCCCGCTTCCCGCGCATTCACTGCTTGTCGAGCTGTCTGCTAGTGACGTCATGTGGAAGGTAGCTGGAATCGCTATTCCCATGTGGAAGCTCGGGGTTTACGATATAATTCAAATCCTGACATGCTTTCTGACATGATATGGTCACCTCAAGCAAATTTATTTGAAACAAAACTCTCATTCCGTAACATATAAAATAGAAAAATAATACAGAGGAAGAAACAAAACTATCCATATACTCTATCCAACAGTTTGTCTTGTTAAACAACACATTTTTTTTGCTTTAAATTTTTCAACATTTAAGTTATAATTGCAATGCATTTCTTGCAAAAGATAGCAAGTATTATTGACTTTTAAACACGTAATAAACGAATAGAGGGAGGGAGAGAGAGAGACAAGGGTGAAGCAAACCTATATTACATTAAAATAAAATAGAACCTTCAGGCTCTGCAATATTTCTGCAATTTTGCTTTCCCTCCTATTTACTTATAGTAAGTAGAGGAAGTATTGTATTCCACCCAAAATTTCGATACCGAGATTTCACTGGAAACACATATTTTGAGACTCTTGAATCTAAAAACCACGTTTTTAGAAAAAGGTTGTGCATGCGTGTGAACAGCATAACTCAAAACGAAAAGTCGGTTAAATACCAAACTTGGAATTTAACTCCAGCATCTTCCAAGGATGCGACATGATTTTTTAAGAAGATTCCGTATCACGAACTACGCTTTACATGGGAAATTATCCATTACTTTTCTGTTCTCAAAAATGACTAATACCATTTTGATTAAAGTCCATATGTTTAAAACATTTGCATGACAAATAAAATGTATATTTCGAATTTCCTGTAATTAACCTGTGAAAACTTCATTTGAATGGCTTGTATAATTTGGTAACGGTTAAAAGATTAAAAAATAACTTTAAAAAGAAATAGATCTCGTTAAAGCACACACTTTATGCCAAATAAATAATGTTATGGCGTTAACCATGTACAAGGTATTCTGTGTTACTTGTCTGAATGTTCAAATACTTAAACTTTTTTAAGTGGTAAGTCGCTATTCGGCTTTTTTCCCTCGTGGTCATGCAAAGAGCATGGAATTTCAAAGCCATCACATAGCGACACGCTTTATAATTTGACTACTGGTTTAGCTTTCTAAATCGTTCTTACGCATACAACTAAATATGTAATTACAGTTCATCTCTCTTTAACAAGTTAGATAGAAGAATAAACTTTTTTATGAATATTTTGTAGAAGAGTGTGCAAAGAAAGTCATGTGAATGTAGAAAATCCGAGTTTTATAATTACAGTATATATTGTGCATATTTTCACACTTTAAACAGCTATAAATAATTTTAGTTATATATGTTACGCGTTTTCAGAGATGACCACAGAGATAAAAGTAAGCTATAGAAACTCCTTATTTGATGTTGTAAAATAATGTAATTTTATCGCAGATTACACTTTCTAGTTGAATACCATCACAATGTTATATCATTGCAGTGATATTCCTCAGCATGGACCGAGTGTTTTTTCCCTTATAATGGCAAAGAAAAGGGTTTTCTTATTTCGGATTTTAAAACAGCACTTGCATAGGCATGCAAAAGTGTCATCAGCCTTTTGTCCACGTTATACCCGAGTTTCCAAATGATTTGGTATTTAAGGCGGTATATTACCCTAAGGCAAAGCGAAAATTATTACATTTCGCCTTCTGTTATCTTTCTGTTGAACTTCTTGAAAGTTTTGGAGACGTTGTGTCCGAGTCCTTGTGCATTTGAAACAGCGTGAACAGGTATCATAAAGCGTGCCAAATTACCCTATTAGGTGCATTTGATTGCACGTGTTCACGCACTAATTTCTAAAACAGCATATTCCCTATTTTCTGGGGAAAAACCATTCTTAAATAACGCCTATATAATTATTTCGTGGAATCGCAGAACAACTCTTTAAATAATATTTTTCTGTAATGCGTTGTACTGACCAATCATGAGCAACAATTTTGTACCCCACAGCTGCAAACGTTGTTTGGTAAGCAGAGTTGCTCACTAAATAAGAATGCTCTATCCGATTACTTAGAAGTTAGTTCTAGTTGTGGATGGATTTGGAAATACAAGTGTGGTGTGCATTCGTGTTCAAAATGAATGTTAAAAAAATGTTAGCTGTGCTGTTGCGTAATGTTCTAATATAGGAACAAAAACCGCTGGAATTATGTATCATAGATTTCCTAAAATAATAAAGTAGGGCGCATATGGGTGTGTTGCTGTAAACGGAATGATAAATTCAACACTGATAATGCTCGAGTCTGCTCAGTATATTTTCGGCCTGAGGACTATGAATGGAACTTAAAAAATGAATTACTTGGCTTACCTCTACGGAAAGGTTTACGTGGTGTGCAGTGCCGTGTCTGTCTCCCGATGATATGATTCCATGGCTTTCATATTTAAAATGTGTTAAGAGTGATGAAAACACTTAGCGACATAATTTTCTCTAAATTCCCTGATTTCGACAAAAGAATTGTTTATATATACGTCAGGACCTGCACATTAATTAGGATACGGCATATGAATACAAAATTAATTGCTGCAACCGTGGAAAAAAGAAATACAAGGAAATGTCAGCAGTGGGTGACATCTATTTCTTCTACAACAGCAGCATGGCCAGCCACTTCTAAATTTAAATCTACTTTTAAGATTAAACAAATAATAATTTGTTACTTTTTATTTTAGTAACAGTTTGGATGGTGGTGTTGATAAAATTGGTCTGTAAATAGTAGAATGAGTTGAGAAAAGTTTCCTATGCATTTTCAGTTAAAGCATCTTTCATAACATATGCCATTGCATTATGTTACACTTCCTTAATTACTGCTTAACCATTTACACAATGGGTATAACAATCTGTGCCTTAAATTGTACGTGTTAAAACGGGTTTAAACCGTTCTCTTTCAATTACTATCCAAAGAGCGCGCGTGCTCTACCTTCCAGATGACGTCACAGGCGCGCAGCCAATGAGAGCGAAATGGCCGGAGTGGCCTACCTTCCCTATACTCAAGTTACCTTGATTCCGTGAGAGAACGGCAACGAGGGCAGAGATATATGTCATTCTTCCGAAAAAGTATCTCTTTTAAAATACGTTAGCCTGTCGCGTAATTTTTCTTTTTTTGAGTTAGCTATTTACGCTAACTCTGTCTTTTACTCATGCATTTTTAGTTCGTGCAAGTGATGTAATATTCTTATAAGCCCCCAAAAATTTCCCTCAAAGCAGAATTAAACAAGTGTTAATAGTTGTAATAATTATACGCGCGCAATAATCGCCTAGTTAAGTTTTAGCAAACATATTTGTGAGGGTGAGCGGGGTACTTTATCGACGAGTCTTTATGCGGTAACAATAAAAAATGCTTAATTGAAATAATTGTATTCATCATTCGACGACCAGCGTTTAATTACATTAATCAACAAAAATACATGTGGTGGGGTACTTCGATCGACGGCCTGCATCCAGCCCTTTAGCATCGTGATACCTGGACGTTAGAACGCAGTATAGCCTTTGCTAGCAGTATAAACACCTGATTTTTTTCAATGACATTAGATGATGTTATGCATGGCCGAAAATCACCTGATTGATTGATACAGATATTTAGAACCTTACCTCTTCCATCGATTTACGGAGGCGGTGGCGCCACGCGACGAGAACAATACCCCATTTTTCCAGCTCACTGGCCTGCGACATCTATTTGCTGCCTGGAGTGTTAAATGCTTTCACACCTCACCTGTTGAACAATAGCCCATTGTTCGACGGTCTGCGGCTGCCGGTATCAGTAGCGCACGAAGAGACACCTCCATTAGTGACGAGAACAATACCCCATTGTCCCAGTTCTCTACCGGGCATTCAGACCAGCCCACAAAGAACGGGGCGAGACCAGCTAGGGAACAATACCGCATTGTCCTGTACAAGGACAATAGGCCATTGTCCCACTTCTCTGCTGGGCGGCATGTCAGTAGCACACAAAGGGTGGGGCGTGCGGTACAAAGGGATATCTGATTACAGTTAATTGGATTACAAGGATTATCAATTAAGAACAATACCCATTGTCCCGGTCCCTTATAAGTATACTACTATGCTCGTCAGCTACACTACTGAAGGGACGGCATCATTTTAGCTGTTCGTTGTGAAACTTCTCGCCCATCTAAAGTAGATGCTCGTCAGCTATTCTACAGAGGGGCGCCATCATTTTACCCGTTCACAGCGCGAATATTCTCGTCCATCTAAAGTAGATGCTCGACAGTTATTCTAAAGAGGGGCCGGCATCATGTTACCTGTTCGGTGCGAATCTTCTCATCTAAAGGAGAAGCTCTACAGGTATTCTACTGAGAGGACACCATCATTTTACGTGTTTAGTGCGAATCTTCTCATCTAAAGGAGAAGCTCTACAGGTATTCTACTGAGAGGACACCATCATTTTACGTGTTTAGTGCGAATCTTCTCATCTAAAGGAGAAGCTCTACAGGTATTCTACTGAGAGGACACCATCATTTTACGTGTTTAGTGCGAATCTTCTCATCTAAAGGAGAAGCTCTACAGGTATTCTACTGAGAGGACACCATCATTTTACGTGTTTAGTGCGAATCTTCTCATCTAAAGGAGAAGCTCTACAGGTATTCTACTGAGAGGACACCATCATTTTACGTGTTCAGTGCGAATCTTCTCGCCGTTCTAAAAGAGAAACATAATTTGTCAAGCCTGTATTTATATTTTTTCAATGTGTTTTTACACAAATCTAAGAAAAATACTCAAACTTATTCAATCTATTCATCTCTGTCTCACTCTCTCTCTCTCTCGCCCTCCTTGCTCAATCTATTCATCTGTCTCTCTTTCTCTCTCTAGTTTAAACGATGACACCTGTACCAATTTTAACTAGTATGTTTATTTTAATATTATGACACTTTTTATCATAATTGTTTTTACTATTCTGAACGTTAGTACAGAATCAATGGCAATGAAAATATATCTCATTTGTTAGCAAATAAATGTTTGTTAATAAGGTAGTTAATCTCTTTTGTAAGACATAATCACTTATACTGTC
Source organism: Deroplatys truncata (assembly GCA_030765065.1). Lineage (NCBI taxonomy): Eukaryota > Metazoa > Arthropoda > Insecta > Mantodea > Mantidae > Deroplatys > Deroplatys truncata. The sequence goes on from JAUKNL010000244.1 coordinate 105,551, forward strand.
GTTTTGTACACACGTTTATCGTTCATCATATTACGCATATCCTTTTATTGTTCTGCTGTTTAGTTTCTCACTTCGCTCTTAGGATTAGGCATCAATGCAGCATTGTTCCACAGCTTCCTTTCTTAAATAACACCGGGTTATTTGTCTAGATAAAGGAGTAATAAAATGCTCCGATTTGTTCATCTCCCATGGTTATAACTTTTTGTATGTAACACAAGAATCGAATCATGTAACAGAGAAGATTTAAAATAAGAATATTATTCATGAGCAGAAACAGGAAGTTGAGGCATTATAAATAACTAAAATAGGCAAACAAAAACTCATTATAAATAAAACTACATATATTAGGTTATTTATGTAGTATATTACACTGTTCAGTGTATTTTTATTAACATTCTCTAATTTTATAGTGAGTTTTATGTTTTAAGAAAAATTCTACTTCCATTAGAAAACATAATGAAAATGTTTCTTGTAGGCCTATGTGTAACAATGCCTTGTCGGCTTATTGTCTTCTCATTATAACCAAGTGGTTTTTTTTGTTATGTTTTCTGGGGTCATGTCGAATCTCCTGTCGGATAATACATTTCTCATTGAGAAAATTACCTCTCAACATCAAGTGAGCTTTATAGAAGGGGCCAATTCAACTGTTCAGCTGCAATAGAATTGCTGTAATGTTTCTAAGTTTGTCGAGATCATAATTTTTCGAAAACTCTCTCTTACACCTTTTCCTTAATAAGACCCCCCCCCACTGTTCCCCTGCCACACTCAATAGCTGTTGCACTACATCATCCACAACGCTCACTGCCTTCACCAGAGACTGTCTTGAAGCCTGGCAGATCACTTGCGACAGGAAACCCGACCTCAGCCACAATAAAGGTTAGACCATGTTTCATTTCGAAGATTTGATGAGTATCTGGCTGCTACGATCGAAGATGCGTCATCCTCCAGAGCGTTGTCCCCCATGGCCATACTCGGGAAATTGAAGCGTAGTAAACTGCTGCTGTTGTCTAGGTCCCCATCTCGTTATGATAGGTCGAGAGGGAAGAGGCACACGCTGATAAATGCATGACTCCTTGACGGCTTTCAGAAACATCTTCTTAATACCAGAAATCAATTTGTTTACATCCGTAAATAAACCTCCAACCTCTTCTGACACTACATGTCATTAATTAATTATGGCAACCCTGCATGCTGCCTTTATAGGAGTCCAAATACTTTTAAACAGAAACTACACTGCCATCCAGAGGTGGTAATAACAAGATATGCATGAACCTCACTTTTCTTTTAGATACGGGAAGACATTTGCCAGATATTTTATTTAGCAATGATAAACGCATTTCTATGTGAGTTCCTTATAGCATGATTAAATATGTTTACTTTTACTTACCAAGTTGTTTTATTGATATCAATATTCATAATTCAGAGTTTGTCCCTTTTTATATCAGCTGCATGTTGTTTTCTATGCGTTCCACACCCTTTTATAATGGATTTCCGCAAAACAATGTTTTTGTCAGTCCATCCATTTGTTTTTACCATATGATAAGCAAACAATTCAGGGTATTCCAACCATATTTCAAATTTGTAGTATACCTACAAAAGTAAAGCATTAACTGTATGGTATCCTAATTAGTAATTACTTTCCCTAGAAGAAATGTTCTAACTGGATATCAAATCAAAAATCCGACATATCGCCTTTGAAAGAAAAATGTTGCACAACGAAGGTAATAAAGATTATCTCGAACAAGTGTTGTTATATCGGCAAAGAAAATTTCAGTAGGATGGGCTTAAGAAGTTAAAACAGTTTTGCTCTTTTGTCACTCGGCTAGTAAATCTCCGTGGCAAAAAACCCAATACGATCGCTTAGCAAACCATGAACAACGGGGACAAGTTTGTGTATTATTTACTGTATTTTAATTATTACTACCACCATTCAAGTCTTCCATTGGATATATTCCATTTCAGCATTTCTTTTCCTAAATTTTTCCCTTCAGACAATCCCATATGTTTTATTCTTTTCAACCCACTTACACCCAAGACATCGCATATGTAAATAAAAAAACACGTCCTATTCACTGCCATTCACTTTTACTTGCCAATCATTTAGCCCCTCACTTAAGAGCTCTTCTTAACTTTCAAGAGTTTTAAAATTAAGGATTAAATCCATCTATAAGTATTCTTCACACCTTCACCTTCTCATTAGGCTAGTATCGTGCCACGCTACTGATGCCCGCCTTGTGTTGCATTTAGTTCCTGTTATGTTGCGATTGTAGGACAGTTTTTGTTTCCTAGTGTTCTGTGAGGTGTTAGATGGAGAATGCCTGCGTCAGTGCTTGGTTGTGCACATAATTCCCGCGTTGCAGAAATGTTGGTTACTACTCATTCCCTGATGGAGATAAGAATCGACATGTGTACAACAAATGAATTGCTGCTCTGAAGCACAAAAACTATGTGCCAACCAAAAATGCTAGTGTGTGGAATTCATTTCGAACAAAGTGCTTTAAATGAGAATGGTGTTATAAAAATAAGAATAATGAAGAACGAGAAATTCAAAACCCTAACTAAAACCTAATGTGGTGTCTACAACAATTTTAACCGGACCAGAGGAAAAAGGCACCCCCCCCAAAAAATTCTCAAATCTTAAAAGAAAGCAAGTGCTACAGCTAAGGATTCAGTAAGCACTTCTCAGCAAGAAAGTGAAGCTACACTAGTTTCTGAATCCTTACATGTGGAGTTGAAGATGAAGCTGAAATACAGTGTGAGTTGGGAACTGAAACTTTTAGTGCTATAAACGGGGCTGATGCGAACCAAAGTTTGACTGATGAGGAAAGCGAATCTTCAACTGTAACTGATGAAGATTATAAACCGAATTAATATCTGAGGGAGTCCAGTGAACACGGAGAAGAATGTGTGGATATGTTCAGAAAATATTCTTTTGTATTTGTATGTGTAAATGCTCTCCTGGCGCTATTCAGTATTTGTCGCACACGTGGTGGCCTGTCACTGAAAGAAAATCTAACACATGAGGGGCATTAATGCGAATTATAACTCATTGTGTGAACGGGCACACTTATGAGTGGCTCTGGAGGCGAAAGTGAAAGTCTGAAAAGTAATGTGTGCCGGTATCTTTGCGGAGTAACATTTAACTGTTTCTTGGCATTCTCAAAAGCAATAAAACTATTATTTCTTTCTGAGCCTTATTTTTATAGACTTGTTAAAAAAATTGCTTTCCCTTCTGTACACAAAAACTGGTTAAAACAAAAAGAAAGTAATTTTGCAATTGCCATGAATGATTCAAATTTATATTTGTGGGTATGGACAGTATGGTTCTCTAGAATTTTCTGCTAAATGTTTGACAAGTTCTATAATGAATGTAGGACCAAATAAAACGTTAGACTTCATAATTGTACAGAGGGGAACTGTAAGTGGTGATACTGAGAAAGCTGCTTGCGAAAATATACTGACTTCTATGAATGAAAACCTTCCCTGCCCATAAAACTGTTTCTAACAGACAGACACACGGGTATTAGAGCTTTGATAAAAGGAAATTTCCGCATATACATAATGAATTTGATGTATGGCATCTTGCTAAATCGCTTATGAAAATATTCAAGGCGCTACAGTGAGTACACATTCCTGTTGAAGATTAACGCTATGACTGATCAGCTGCTCCGGCAGGAGATACTTACTTCAAGAACGTTAGCTTGACATCACCACAGTGCGCTGCCGGTGTGGAAAATACCGTGCAAATCCTGAATGGTAAGTCGTAAATTGTTCCGGTTTTCAACAATCCTAGCTCTTGTAGAATATTAAATAAAATATACATGTAAATTTTTAATTCAGTCCTCCCTTAGGTAACATTTTCGCAAACTGGAATCACAAGGTTCATCCATATACTTCTCCAATACCCGTCTCAGGAATTGATGCTCAATTTTATTTTATGGACGCTCTTTAGCCACTATGGTCCTTAGCGTGTACATTAGGCGTGAAAGAGCGGAAATTTTGCTAATAGGCCTCTTTGTCAGGCTTGAGGTCCTTTTACGTGCCGTAAATCTACAACACGGGACCACCGGCTTTGCTTCCCTTCCGAAGGAAGCCATGCTAAGGATTTTTACGCCCGAAAAAATCCATCACCCACCGCCAGATATATCTCGGGAACTGGAGGCTAGCATTGTACCTCTAGATCACGGAGGACGATAAATGTCTCAGGATTCTGCAGTTTTCACAAAGGGATTCTGGCATTAGGAATAGCTGTGGAAATACAAAAGCAATTCAACTATGATTTTAAATTCGATTTTGTAATTGCTGTTAGAAGAATACAAATTCTCTTCTTTCCAGTAGACCTGTAAAGTGCATTTCTGTGTATGGTTATACTGATATGTTGAGATACGAACACTTATTTTCATAGTTCATTGACTTCTCACATATTTTGCACAGAACTTGTTGCTCTTGCAAAACAACACGGCAATGAGAACTGAATGAAAGTAAGTTTAAAAGAAGAATAAGATATTATTTACCGAATATTTTTCAGCTGCTTTTGAAGGAAGCATGAACCTATCGGAAGCCAAGGAAAAACTCGTGTTAATTAAAAGTTTTCGTTTTACATATTTACACGGCAATCCTCATTGTTGCTATTAAACGAAATATTGTGACCCAGCGGCTATGGCCCAAGGTTATCGGGAGGTCGGAGATAAACAAAGATATGTCGTGCTCTGGTCCAGCGTAAACACCAAAAGCGCTATTGGCAGATAATCAGAATCTTCTGAATGTTTCTTTCACCCGTCTTCAGAACATGTGTCCAGATAGTTCTAGAATGCTCTGTGGCTATATAAGCGAGCGTTATCGCGAGAGGAGTGAGCCGAAGAGTCGGCCAGTGAGTGAGTAAGCGAGATGGTAAGCTGCGACATCAAGTGCGGTTCTCCGAGCGAGTTGGTGACGAATGCTGTGACTGCAGCGAGTGCTACTGCGGAGCGAGGGAATAGAAATCTTGTGTTCGACCTCCAGCGAGTGAAGTGAACCATCCGGACAAGAGGCTACGTCACTAAGAAGGTGAAGTGATGGGAAAATTGAACTAGTTCACATTAGTGAAGTGAAAGCGTGAACTAGCTGAAGTTCCAGTGAAAGTTGAAGCAGACCAAAACAGTGACAGTGAGAACTAAGGGAAGTGACGGTTGAATAACTGGAAAAAGTCACAATATGAACTAATGGGAAGGCAATAATTTGAATGCAGTACAATCATTCCCATAGTAGAGATTACAAAAATAAATTAAAATACACATGTAGATAACTTTAATAGTAAAGAAATAAACTAATCAATAAAAAGTTTTTTTTTCAAATTAGGGGTACATGTTTAAAAAGGCAGAATTAGGCAACATAAAACTTAGGCGTCTCAATCTCAATGATTTAATTATTACAGGTTCATTTTAAATCTTAAAGCACATCAAAAAATTTAAATCATTTTGCCAAAGTTTCGGGCTCTGATTCACGAGTTTCTATGCGTGATTAGATTACTGATCATCTGTTTTAAGACACTTCATTGGCCTTCTTAGAATTCTCCGCCAGCGGTAAAGGGCGGAGGTTCGCGTGTTTAACAACCAGAACTAATGTATAAGGGTACGTAAAGTTAACAATATATTTAATTCGAATTTTGTTCTGATACCTAGGGATGTCAATAAATCCCGGAACTCAGGTAATGTATTCTCGGTTAACTTCATCATGTTAGGCATGCATTCATTTCAGTGTTTGACACTAGGTCACAAGAAAAGTAAATGTTATCGAAAAACAAAAGTGTATTCTGGACTGTACATAGGTGGAGGGAGACAAGGTGGAGGGAGAGAAAATCGAGGAGACTATATAATGTAATTCTTTTCATATGTCATTAAATAGTCAAGGCGTTAAAGAATGTAAAATATTTATTTATATGACAGGTTACACATTTATGCTTAGTGACCCAAAGCATAAGCGGAAGAATAAACCAGCCAATGAAAAGAAGCTCAAGGCGGTACAAATGCCCCGTAATCACCACCTAGTCGTGTAAAATACTGTCAGTATCTAATGTACTAATCTGCATAATAAGCAGCTATTTTGATATACGCGAAACAGCACACGCGTTCATTTAGTGCTTAAAATCACTATCCTTTCACTAAAAGCACACGCTTAAGTAGCTGCTTAAGTCAAAGGAATGAAAGATGGAGACTCTGCTCTAATCAAAATACCCTATCATGACTAAAATGGGGAGATGGTTTGAACAACGTGGAAATAAGATCTGAGTTTTAAAAGTAGAACTCATCTGGAGTGCGTTAAGCGCGATTCAGCAACCTCCACTGGACACTTCGACACATCAATAGCATTCTCATCCTGCGATGTCTCTCCTAGAGACTGTTAAGTAGATGAATCTTCCCTCGACCGGAGGGATGGAATCTTAATTAGCACTGTCCCTTGTAAGTCGTTCAACCGGTCTCCTGTTTCATAGTAGATTCCCGTCCATTGACGATGAAGATGGAGCAATATGGAGGTGGTTGATCCAAGTTTAAAATGGAATCATAGCTGGGCGGCAGTTCTGTAGACACCAAAATATGCATTCGACAATCACCACCATCTCGCGACCCCTGAAACAGTAAGCGATATTCCGTTAATACATTCAAATTGAAGTGAAAATATAAACTAATTGGAGCAAATATGATTTTCTGATAGCTTTGAATGGTTTTATATATATATATAAGCTTAATAGAGTACGTCCCTTTATTTTCTTTATTTGTGTCTAGGCATTAATCAAATGATATTAGCGTAATCCCACTTAGTGATTTCTCAGCGAATGAATTGCGTCTAATGACAAGTAAATGCCCAACGAAAATCTAACTACACTAACAGTAGACAATGGTCGAATACTGGCCGAATACTGCACTTCTGGTATATTTAGCTATGAAATCAGTTTTAATTGACAATAGCAATTTCCTAATATGAAAATGTATTGCTGCTATATAAAACTATTACAAATGTTTCATTTATTTTCAAGAATCGTTCGTTTTTCTCAGCAATAAAATTATTCTTCAAACTCTAGCTATTGAATGGATATTGAGGTTTCGCCGAAAATATGTTTTGAGATCCACCGAACCCCAAAAAGCATTATAGAAAGGTCCGTCTGTCCATCCGCGCGCGTGCGTTTGTTTATGTATGTGTGAACAATATAAACCAAGAATGAAAAGTCAAATGAATGGCTAATTTCATACTTGAGTCAAACACTGTTTAAGCATGTCAGAGGAAGACTTTCAAGAAAATTCCAGCACCGTAACCTGTTATTAAAAAGTTCTTTATTGTTTTAGTTTTCTCAAAAATGGCTCTAACAATTTTTATTAACGTATAATACAGAGAAAACCAAAAAGACTACGAACCAGCTGCGCGGTGTTTTTCCTGCCCGCGTCCTCGGCGCTCGTTGCCGTCTGCAGCTATCATAGAAAGGCGCAGATGAAACCATACAACATTTTTAAAACTATTTTTAAAGGCTTTACTTGCCAACTTTATAAAAGGAGATGCTGAAACTGGGCACCGTCATTGTCCATACATTTTTGGCACCTTTTTAGGAAACTATCCATTACTCTCGTAGTTCACGGTGAGAATTGCTGGCAATTTCCTGGTGGACATTTTGTTTTAATTCTTCCAGGGTGTGTGGGTGTTCTTGTACACTTTATGTTTTAAGTTATCCTGGAGATAGAAATCGCAGGGTTTAGATTCGGGGACTGAGGGGGCCACAAATCTCTACTAATAATTCTGTCCTCAAACACACTTTCAATTGTTCTCATCGAAATATTGGCCGCATGAGCTGTTGCAGAGTCTTGTTGAGAAAAGGCAAAATCACGCTCCCTGTCTGTTAATTCTCTAAAAAAAGGGATGGGGGGTGGGAAATTGCATTCATGTATGTATGGGTGTCAACTGCTGACTCGAAAAAAATGGCCCTATAACTCTTTCTCCGCTCTGGCGCACCATACTCAAATTTTTTCGTCATGAAGTATTTTTGTCAGAGCTCCAATAACGAAGGTGGAACCAGGCCTCGTCCGTGAAATATATTAAGTATGAATCTATTTCGCCATTGTGTACACTATTGAGACTCCACTCACAAAATGTGCGCCTAATTACAGGATCACCTGGTTGAAGAGTACGTGCTACGGTTATTTTATATGGTATTATCTTCAGCATTTTGGTAGCTTATCGGGCAGAGCCATAAGAAATGCCTGCCTGTTGTGAAAGACGCCTAAGTGATTTTTGGAGGGAATTCTCAAAATTATGATCGATGTCGTCTAAAGTTTCTTCAGTAAGTACAGTAAGCCGTCTTTTAGATTTCTTAGCCTGAACACTTCCTATGGCCTGAAATTTATTGTAAAGTTCATGGATTGTTGTACGGTCTGGAACTTTTACACCTGGAAATCTTTCTGTAAATCGTACTTTCACTTGGAAAGCTGACTAAGATAACACATACAAATCATAAATAAATGACGCTGTGCAGTAGAAAACATATACTGAGCCATAATATACTTTGTGACTAAGTACAGGACAAAATAATAAATAACTCGTAATAACTGTACTACATCACATCGCCGTCAATTCAATATTGTACTTCATACTGCAGAGCAAAACCACGTCAAGAGCGTGACCTTGTTTATAGCAACAATGCGTTATGTTTCCACGCGTTCAGTGGAAAAACACCGCGCAGCCGGTTCGTAGTTTCTTGGCTCTCCCGTTATATCGAGATATCAATATGTACATCTAGCATTTGAGGCAGTAATTGTCGCTCCAAGGTAATTAATTATTAATTTTAACATATCATTTGTCACACATGAGAAAGGTACACTTTTAGGTGGTCCAAACAAGCTGTCTTTTGCACTTTTATGTTTCTCGCATACACAAATGCAAAGGAAGTTGCCGCGTTACCTATTTTCAAAGGGACGGTGCAGGAATGAAGCAGAAGTTCACTGAGGTAGCGCTTGCTCTCTGCATGTGTTTACTTCATGGTTTCGTACTGATAAGCGCCGCGTGGTCGCAGTCTTTTGCAGTTCGGTTATTGCCAATATTGTGAAATTAATACAAGTGTATTAAGACGGAAGTTGCAAAACACCTCAACAATATGTTCTTGTATCTCATATCCCGACAAGTTAAAATAACTAATTCCCGGTAATATAATTAAATATGACTTAAACTTCAAGGCAACAATAAGTATCCCTTCGCTATTACCAAACAGATCTGTTATATCCTTAGTGGATTTTTTTCCATAAATGTGCATGCTCTACTGAAATCCCAACTTACTTCCTGTACACATAACCCAAAAATCCTATAAAATACAGATGGCCGAGGGCTAGGAAAACAGGATCCACAACAGCGAAGGATGGCAGTTAAATATTGACGAGCGACTACGCGGACGATAACAATGAGCATCGTCCAGCACACCGTCAAGGATAGCCAACATGTGACATCACGGCAAGGGAGCCTCAAATTTTATGTGAATATTCTGTTAAGTCTCTTTCATACTCTTTGAACTTTGTTTAAGTTTGTATAATTGCGAAAACCATAAGATATAGACAAAACCTTACTAGAGGAAAATGTACAACTCATTAAGGCAGACACCGCCAGGGTTTACCCGATCGAGCTCTGCTCTTGCTCACCGTTGGCTGAGATCTCATCACCTAAGGAGATTTTTGTGCCTAGACCCCTAACGGGGCGCCCCCGGGATGGAGAGCTGAGGTGTGAGGAGGCAGAGGCGGCTATATCAGGAGGCAGACAAAGTAGAGGGCAGGGACCCTACATTTTCCAGGTGAAACTCCCCGGTGGCAGCTGGTAAAATCGGCTCCCCTGCCCCCTGCAGGCTTGTACATTCCAATGGGAGTCCTGCAACTCGGAGACCAACGAAATTCTGGGACGAAATTTTACAGAGAGCATCCTTTTCCCTGCCATGCAACGCCGAAACTCCCACCGACACTTGCAACCCAGAAATAACCAAGCAGGTGAAAGGTGAAGTGAAATGAGACAGGGACAGGAAATTCTTGGGAAATAAGTAACCGTCCTGGCAATCGCCGGGGAAACACCCGAAAACACTCGAGTCATGACGGTCGGACGCGACAATAGAACCCGCGACCTCGCGAATGCGAAGCACACGCGCTACCGCTTGCGCCACATCGCTCGGTAGTGAAACTGTAACTTGAAATAAATGTTTTATTCATTTATTTATTTTTAAGATGTCCCTTGTCCAAACTGTAATTATATGGGTAATATTTTATGTTGCTTTGACTCTGAGAACTTCTTCAGATTCTCATCAAACCGTCTGCGTTTTCTTAATTTCAAACCGGAGAAGAGCTGCTCACACAAAGGTGGTGCCGAATGCATAAGAGGTAATTGCAGAAATACAAGCTTGTACATGACGATGGTTCTAAATCTTAATATTGGATACTACCCAAGACGTAACCAAACATGATCACTTGATCATTTAAGTTTAATTTTGAAAGGTGGATGTAACTAACACACCTTTAGAGCTCACGATACAGAAGTTTTCTAGGATTTGTTAGAGTTGGGGATGGAAGTGCACAAGGATTGGTTACTAAGTTTCAGAATTAATTGAAAACAATGGAATTTCCGTACAGCAATGCAGAAATAAAGATAACAATGCAGTGAAAAAACATGAGTGGAGTATACTTGGGAGTGCAAGAGCGCATCAAAAGACTGGAGCCCACTGACAATTATGTATATACATTGTGCTGCCCGCAACTTGAACTTATTCCTAAGAGACGCAGCTAAGATACCACAGATAACATCCTTATACAACTGGCTTGAAAGAATATATAGGTTTTTCAGTTCCAGTGTTAAAACATGACAATTATTAAAAGAAGTTACATTTGGAAAGAAAACTCCAACTATCAAAAGACAAGATGCTCTTCAGCTAATGACGCTTTGTTTTCCGTCCGTTTCCGTTATCGAAATATCATGAGGACTTGAAGCAATATGACCTCTAAATATTTAAATGAGCGTAACGAAGCAACTTCCGTAAGAAAACAAATGGAATCTTAGGGTGGCGTGCACCATGTTAGAGTAAATTGCTTCGGGAGTAACGTTTACTAAAGAAGTCCCCACTACGGAAGTAGGTTACTCGGGAGCAATTTACTCCAGAGTAACGTCGGAGAGCTCAATTACAATTCACTCTTTTAGTTATGACTACGAAAGTAAGAGCTCATTACTCCCGGAGGTATTGTTTTGTTTGTGCGATTTACTTGATGCGATCATGAATAAAAGTATGTGCGTTAGGAAAAATGGAGAAATGTCAGCGAAAGAGATAAATGTTTGTTGGTAGAGATAAAGAAAATCCATTTAAACAATATGAGTATAAAAAACGTGTTATAAAGATACTGGGAGAGAAATGCTGGAAAGCCGTGATTGACGAGTTTAATAATTCGAGCGAGGGAAATGTACTGAAGAGGAACTTAAAATTCTAGAAACAATGTTTCTAATCTTCATTTTGCACCGCAGATCACTTGCGTGTTCGAGAAATACCCTTTTTGATTTCTGAAAAGTTCACCATATTCACGGATGGGCACAAAATAGTAACATGCGTGCAGTCAATTCCGCACACAATGTGTTGGAAATCTGTAAAAGTGAAGAAGAATTGCCTTTTATTTTCTAAACACTCGTGTATACTTATATGTGTAGGTACCTTGCTCTTAACCTCAAAAGCGCTCTGACAACGCAATGAAATACACGACCAGCAAAAGCATGGTGAACGTTTATTTATAGGACCGCCTGTAATACCGGGATTACGTGAACTTTACTTAACGTGACATGAAAATGCTGGTAAGCTAAAGGTATAATTGGCATGCACTTAACGTAATGGGAATGACTCCTGATTGATTGTTCTTTTATTATTTCGAGCTAGTACCGAATGGTTCTAATTATCATGTGAAATCAAACTTGACGTAACGGGAAGGAAAAGTTTGACATTGTCAAACTTTTAAGTTACATCGCGTTAAGTCAATTCTAAATATCTGCTTTTAATACAGTGTAAGACTGTCACACTACGTTAAATTCATCGTAATGTCGGCTCAAGTATCTGAAATATTCCTGTACGAAACATTCATACAACGCATAACAATAATAGCAGTTTGGATTATAGAACTGAATTTGTGTCCGAGTTTTGTTGAATGTTCTCCAAACAGGTTCAAAACGGGTGTATAAGATTCTTTGCTAATAACGAAATGTTCATTGAACTTTCTCTGTCTCTGTATAAGCATCATATGGTTCTCGCATACCACTATCGCATTCCCGTTGTTTTTCCGTCGAGATCACCAATGTAACCTAAGTGATCGCTATTTTCTTCACCCAGATCATCAATGAAACCTAAGTAATACATGAACTCGTCAAAAATATCTTCCTCCAAATACGATACGGTATTCTAGTTCAATCGACAGGTTAGTTACTCCATCCAGGTCGCAAGAGAATATTCTAACCTATATTTGTGTTCTATTTAATTCCGTAGTAACATACTATAGCACGGTGCTCTCCGACATTTACTTCTGTTGTAATTCAGTCTGGGAGTATTTGAAAGAAGTAAAATACTTCGGAAGTAGTTTACTCTCGTATGGAAGTCACCGAATGTTGACTTGAATATATTAGTTTACTACGAAAGTAGAGCTTACTCCAGGTTGATGCACGCCGGCCTTAGAGTCTGTAGTTCAGACGGTATTACGAAGCAAAGTGTTACAAAATATCAATATACTTTGAAAAAATATGCAGTCGCCTAAAGAAGATATACAACGTTACAAAATGACTTCACTTCACCAATTTAGAAATTGCTTTAACAAACTAAAACAAGACGCTGAAGAAATGGCAAACACATGGGGAATCGAATGTCGTTTTGCAAGAAAACGCACAAAAAAACAAATAATGTTTTTGATGAATTGTGGGCAGGATAGAAGGCTGAGTGATCCCGAACAGTATTTCAAATATAATGTGTTATATGGTTATTTGGGTATCGTGTTAGGTAAATTACGACACAGATTTAAAAGCATGGTGGACATCACTGAAAAGCTGGAGTGTTTTCAGCCCAATATACTCATGGATAGTCGTGACAGTGAACTTCATTCAGTCAGAGAAAAACTTGCAGTGAGCTCTGCGAAGGATATTTCACCACAATTTCCTCACTAACTACTCATGGTCCGTAATGCACTTCAGAGCGACATTTAAGGTATTAAAAGTGGATCAGCGAAACTTTTAACAGATCTAATATTATATTTTAAAAAATCACAATTGTTTCTAGTATCCCTGATTTCTCAGTGGCGTTGAAATTAAATTAATCAGCATGTGTGCAGTTCGATGAAGCAGAAGCGTTTTTCTCCTTTAGTATGATAAGCATTGAAGGCATGCACATTAAATCTTGTTCATCTTATTGTTACAATCATCATCATTATCATAGACTTTTGATACTTGAGTCTCTACTTGATTCTGCAGGGAACCCAGAGCAGTCGCTACGCCACTGGTTATACCACGACAAAACATTATAATGATGGCTTTGCCTAGTATAAGTAACTAAGAACTTATTTAAGTTGAAATCGTTGTGAATTAAAATTATTGCAAATAACGTAATGCCGAAAGAAGAATCACTTTTTCTAGAAATACTATAGTACAGACACCGGCAAGGTTTGCCCGATCGAGCTCTGATCTTGCTCGCCATTGGCTGAGAGTCACAACGCGGCTCTTGGGTTCCGTGTTTTATCGATGACGGAACTAAACACACAGCAGGTCAAATTATCTAACTTGAAAGTCTAATAACAGTGAAGCAATATTTTACATTTACAGCATTACAAAGTACATGCATGGTGGAGACATATTTGTTACAGTTGGTCAGAACATTTATCTCTCCTTATTCCGCGTTATACATACAATAGAAAATTTTATTTCTGACGATTTATTTTATCAATATAATTATGTTACTATATATATATATATATATATATATAGAGAGAGAGAGAGAGAGAGAGAGAGAGAGATTGGTTAATCAGAGGGAATAAAACAGAAACACAGTTTCACGTTTAAATGATCAACACTTAACGTAGCAGCAACAAAGTTATATTTCAGAATACAAAACCCAAGACAGATAAGACAAACAGAAGAATTTAAGGAGGAACCTACTAAGTTTTTACCTAAAATGGCCCAACATTCGAAGTTTGATTTTTTTTTTTTTTTTTTGCTTAAACTCATGCTCCAACCCTTCTGGAATATGACTAGTTGTATGTGCGGCAATTTTAAAGATATTAGCGGTCATTTAAATTACCCTGCGTGCCTGCTAATTGGTTGCGCCCGCATAAAATTGGCCTTTTCTCTAAACAACATGTTTACTAATTCAAAATCCTCCCATCTCTTTGAAACATTACTTATATTTTAAAATCTTATGTTGCGCATAAATTTTACTATGGCCATTAGCATGACTCAAACAAATAAATTGCACACTTCACCAGCACATTCATGATATTGTTTGCTGTGACGCAACGTGTAATGACATTTAAAATTAAAATACTTCAGTTGATTTCATGTTTTGCTATATATCAAACACTTTGCATCGCCTTCTATTGAGATAAAAGTAGAGCCTCCCACTCAGGCTTATAAAGGAGTACTGGATCGCTTTGTACTACCGCTAGACTCGGCCATCTCTTCACTACGAACGTTGAAACCCCACTGCATTGGTAAGCTGTCCACAGCTGTAATGTCAACGTCCGAAGGACGGTCCCTTGGCTCTGTCTGCTGCCCTTTGCTCAAAAGTAATGTACTTGCCGATACCTGCTATAGTACCGAGAGAGCCACTGAACTATGAACCGACTGCGCTGTGTTTTTTCACTATGCGTGTGGACACATGATTCCGCACTGCTGCTGCAATCAAGGTCACGCTACTGGCGCGGCTTTGCTCTGCTCTGGCTCTGCAGTATTGGGTTGACAGTGATATGGTGTAGTTCAGTTATTACGAGATGTTATTATTTTGTCTTGTATTTAATCACAAAGTGTAGTATGGCTCAGTACATGTTTTCTACTGCGCAGCATATATATATATATATATATATATATATATATATATATGTCAAATTCGCATGTATTAACCCAGTCAGCTCATCAAGTCAAAATACGATTTTCAGAAAGTTTTCCGGGTGTAAAAGTTCCAAGCCGTACAACAATACATACATTTTATAATAAATTTCAGGCCATAGAAAGTGTTCAGTCTAAAAAACCTAAAAGACAGCGTAGAGTTCTTACCAAAGAAACGTTAGACATCTTCATCGTTTGTAAATTTCCCCCGCTTAGGCGTCTTTGACCACAGGTAGACATTTCTTATGGCTCTGTGCGAAGAGCTACTACATTGTTGCAGCTTTTTTATTAGTTTTTATTTTTTGAACCTTTTTAAAAGTTTTTGAAAAGTTAAAACCATATAAACTAAATGAGGCACATGCTTTTCAATTATGTGATCCTGTAATTAGACGTACATTTTGTGAATGGAGTCTCAATAATGTATACAGTGGCGAAATAGACCATATTTAATATTTTTCAGGACGAAGCTTTGTTTCACCTTCATGGATATGTGTATACGCAAAATAATTCTTATATGAAGCTCTAGCAGACCTAACACTGCTCATAACGTAAACAATTGTGTATGGTGCGTCATGAGTGAGGAAAGAATTACAGAGCCAATTTTTTTTCGAGTCAGCAGCTAACACCCCTGCATATGTGAATACAATTTTTCCCCCTGTTTTTAGAGAATTAACATACAGGGAGCATGATTTTTTCAACAAGACTCTGCCACAGCTCATAAGACGAACATTTTGATGAGAACAATTAAAAGTGTATTTGAGGACAGCGTTATTAGTAGAGATTTGTGGACCACTCGGCCTCGACCTAAGCCCCTGAGATTTCTATCTCTGGGGTAAATTAAAACATAAAGTCTACAAGACAAACCCACAGATCCTGGAAGAATTAAAGCAAAATATCTGCCAGGAAATTACCAGCATTTCTCAATGTAAACTACGGCGAGTGATGGATAAATTTCTAAAGAGGTGCAAAAGCCAGTAGCCAGTTTAAGCACCTCCTTTCATAAAGCTGGTAAGCAAAGCCTTTAAAGGCAGTTTGAAAAATGTTGTATGGTTGCATCTGCGCCATTCTATGATAGCCGTTGACGGTGAACAGTGCCGATAACGCTAACAGGAAAACCGCTGCGCAGCTACCTCTTAGTTCATTGGCTCTCCTGGTATTTAGAGGTTGAATTTGTCATGGATTAAAGAAAGTCATGTGAGTGCTTGTATTACATTCTCTTTTCTTGCCTTCTTAACTTAGAAGTACGGCTTGACAGATCCTAGTAAGCAGGCTAGGATTTAAGATAGCTTTAATCCCTCCACAATGAATCCACCTTTGGTATTGTTATCAAGGCGAAGTCGTGCACCTTCCAGTTTCTTTCGTTGATTTAATCTTGGTGTGAAGCTTATGCTTATTACTGTGGCAATTGCAACTCGATATTGCTCTCGAAATAATTAGCACACCAACGCTTCCGGGAGGTCAACAAATAATTGACATAATATTAAATTGACTAGATACTACTGTTGAAAACCTATTGGATTTTTATTATGTATATTTTATTACAAATTATTTTATTATATTATCATTTTAATATATATATATATATACTGAGCCCATTACAGTGTACTATTTGAGGCAAAACGGTTTAAACAGGCGGTAGATATTAATAATTTTAAGAGCATGAATTAGTTACCTACAAGATAATGAAACGGTGGGTTACGGTACACCCATAGGGAGAAAAATAGTGATGATTGTCAGTAAACAATTTCAGCTATATTTTAATGCGTCAATCTGACAAAAGCAATGTAACAAGACAGTTTGAAACAGTAGGAATCTTGAGAAACGCAACTGACTACTGATGAGCACACATTCATAATCGCAGATGAAGAAAATGATAAACTAATATGCGACGTCACTAATTAATATTACATTTAGGAATCATATTTTAAGTGTAGTACAATTGTTTTAGTAAATCTCTGCTTTAAAAACCGCGACGTGTTACACTTAACATAAAGTATTTTACTTGAAGCATAAAGCTCTAGTTAACTTCAGGCCATTTTTGTCAAGATGTAGAAGCTCCTCCGCAGCTTGCTTCGAGTTAACTTTATAGGATGCTAACTAATTCGTGCACTGACTCTCTAAATCACATTCTATTGACAAAACGGAGACAGAATTATTATTAAAGAAATTATGTGTGATAGTTTTCCTACAACAGTGGTAAAAAGTTAAATGGAAAGTGCGAATTCCTTCGTATTCTCCCACCAAGCATTTCCTAGCTTGCTGCTGAAGTTTGCCTCAGTCCGGATGAAGAAGTTGGAGGTCAAATTTCAGCCTTACGCTCCCTGCCCACAGTGGTTGAGTTGACTTGTTGAACTTGTCGGCTTGAGAAACTGTACGGCCAGGAACGAAAAGCGACAAGTTTACCTTCTGTCGGTTCGCCTGATCTGAGCGCAAAGTAGGGTGCAATGAGATTCGCAGCTACAAATTCTACAGCAGCTACAATATGTAGGTTGTTTCATTTATAACATTATTTATTCAAAATCTTTGTCTCGCATTTTTTTCGTACAATAGTCACATTCTAACATTGTGCGAATGCGTGAACATCCTTGATAAGGGACATATAAAGATTGAACGAACACAACTTATAATGACCCTGTTTGATAATAGCCGAGCTATGGTGCCATGTCTATAGGCTATTTATTAACTTACATTATCGGATTGGACGCTGAATCGGTCGTAGTGAGATGTGTGCCATAAGCAAATTCCCAGTCGATGTGTCACGTACACACATACAAACAAAGATATGAACAGCAATGACAATCCGAGGACCAGAACGTGCCATCGCGCACGAGGATCTGTTATCCAGTCACCACTACGCATGTTGCTCTCCAATAGCACGCCGAACATGACTAGGAGTGGTATTGCTATCAGCGCTACTGCGGCATCCACCGCTCGCTGCGTGCTGCCTGCCGATGCTACCTGTTGGCAAAATCAATAAATGTTTTTAGTATTAGTCAAATTAATATATTAAGTATTATTGTAGAAAGAATAAACATTAGTGATTGGTTTAATTTAAGCTTGTGCAGAGCAACTTAAGATCTTGCACCAGGTGCAAGAAATAACTAAGGCTTATAATAATGTAACCGTTATAAAAACAACGGGAACAGAAAGTACTCATAGTTGCCTTCAATAGTAGGCATACGTATTTTATCGTTCTGTTACATCTGGCGACAAAAATATAATTAGATACTTTGTAACAACATGGTATGATTCATGTGTAATGTAACGATTACAAAAATAATGGAAAGAAGAAAAAGTAGTTGTTTTATTCACTTTTCCTTACTGCATTAACTGCGAATGGCATGCGTAGGTGGGTTTTGCCGAGCCATTACGAGGGTGGATTGATAAGTCAGCGATTTTTTAAAGAGATAACAAAGTTCCAAACAATCAATTTTATTTTTCAACATCTTTCAATTCACTACACGTTGTCCAACGTTTCTCCAATTTTATTAACCCTTCCACAAAATTAGATTTCTCATAGTCTGTAATATATAAGGTTATTTCTCCCATGAGGTGTTCACTGGACGTCAATTTCTTCCCAGCGAGCCAATTTTTCGGATTTGTGAAGAGGAAGAAGTCGCTCGGAGCCATACCTGGAGAATATGGTGGGTGAGGTAGCAGTTCATAGCCCAAATCCACAGATTTGGCGATGGCAATGGCTGACTTGTGTACGGGTGCATTATCCTGGTGAAAGAGAACCTTTTTCTTCACCAAATGGGGACCTTTCGTAAACAATTCCTTGTGAAACTGATCCAGCATTGCGGCATAAGTAGCATATTATAGAGAGAGCGAGGCCACTTTTATGTTTATATGGGAAAGGATAGGAAAAACGAGGCTAGATACGACGGTTCAAGGAGGAAAATGCGTTTATATGGGAGAGATAGGGACAACGAGGGTCGATGCTAGGTTAGACGGGGTTGAAGGAGTGAGGATGCGCTTTATATGAGAGAGGTGGGGGAATATGAGGAGAAGTGCTAGTCTAGACAGAGATTAAGGAGTAGAGTATGCGTTTATATGAGGAATATATGGGAAACGGGGAGAGATATAGGCTAGACAGACACTGAAGTAGGGGAATTAAGTTTATACATTATATAAGTAAGGTAGGAAACCAAGGAGAGATGCTGGGCTAGACGGATGCTGAAGGAGGAGGGGATACGCTTTATACGGAAGAGATAGGGGAAACGTGGAGAGATGCTAGGATAGACAGAGTTAAAGGCAGAATGTGTTTCATGTGAGAGAGCGATAGCAAACCGAGGAGAGGCATTAGGTTAGGAGGGCTTGAAAGGCAGAGTATGCGTATACATAGAGAGAAAAGAAAAACGAGGATAGATGCTAGGTTGAGAGAGCCTTCAAGGAGGAAAATGCATTTATATGAAAGCAGTAGCGAATACGAGGCTAGATGCTAGTCTAGACAGAGGTTGTGGAGCAGAGTATACGTTTATATAGGAAAATATGGAAAACGGGAGAGATGCTAGGCTAGGCAGAGGCTGAAGGAGAGAAAGATACGCTTTATATGAAAGAGATAGGGGAAACGTGGAGAGATGTTAGGATAGACAGAGTTAAAAGAGGAAGAGGTTTAGACTGCAAAGACAACACCAATTAAAGTTTACAAATATTTTGACACCCTTTGGCGGTATTTTCTGGACACTGGGGTGAATCCCCCGGCGCTAATGTTCTAAAATATCTGTGTCAGGTAATGCTCGTCCATGCATAACATTGTCTAACATTATTGAAAAAGAATCAAGGGTTTATACCGCTAAGTCCTGGCATCGTGCCTCTAAAGGGGTGGACGCAGACCGAAGCATCCCTACGCATGTATCTTGATTGATTAATGTAATTAAGTATATATGTAGGATAAACCGGGTAGTATCACAAGTGTTCATGGTAATTCAGTGCAGCAATTCGTACCAGAGCTATTTAATGTAATTTTCATATGATTTGGGTAGAATGTAGCGTATTTAAGTCGTTTTAACACGTAATTCAGATAGCGTCACAGATATTCACGGTAATATAGAGAGTAATTGGATTATAAACATTTCTCATCCAACGTTACAACACTTTTACATACTTTTTTCTAAATCTTGCAAACTTTTATATGTTAAACAGTTACTGCGCGAGACGGAGAGGGACAAGCTGTATATCGGTTTACAGTGAAGGTTTATAGAAGTATACGCCCTAACCTATCCCTAACTTGTATGCTCTGGTTCATCTTCTCATTATCTATTCAATCCTATCATCGTCTAACCAGACCAACGTAACAAGACGTAACACCACGTAACATTATAGCGTAACACAACGTAACGTAAGCACGTAACCACTTGACAAGACGTCACACTACGTAACATAAGCACGTAACCACGCGATAAGTCGTAACAAGATGTCACACTACGTAACATAAGCACGTAACCACGTGACAAGGCGTAACAACACGGCACACTACGTAACATGTAACCAGAAACATAACACGACGTAACAATACGTAGCAACCATGTATCCACGTAACAAAATTTAACAAAAGACTACGACAACATGCTGCAAATGACTTCGAAGTGGGTCTCTACAAACTGTTTGACAACGCCATGTTTGGAAAAACAATGGAATACCTACGTAATCGTATATATATACGACTGGTTACATATGAGAAGACTCTAGAGAAGCTGATCGCTATGCCTACGTTTATCGATAGGACAATATATGCTGCTAATCTAGCTGCTGTACATATGGCCTCGCGACAGATCGTATTGAACAAGCCTATATACATTGGCATGAGTGTTTTGGACATCTCCAAGACATTAATGTACCACTATCATTATGATGTGTTGCCGCCATATTATGGAGCTGAAAACCCGAAGCTTATGTATATGGACACTGATTCGTTCATTCATCGTGTGACAACTGAAGATGTGTACCGGAACAATTACGTTTTTTGGAACACCTAGATACAGCTGATTATCCTACAAGCCGCCATATATGCTATTCAGCTCTAAACAAGGTGTTGGGAAAATGTGAAGATGAGCCTAATGGTAGAATCATCCAGCGGTTTGTCGGACTACGACCTAAGATGTACGCCTTAGATATACATGGCTCAATGATAAAAAAGATTAAAGGCATAAAACGTAGTGCTATTAAGCAGTACATCACATTCGAGACTTATAATGACTGTCTTTAATACCGGAGAAATTATCAGAACGCCCATGAACCTGATCCTGTCCCGGGAGCATGCCATTAGGAGCAATCTTAGTGCTAGTCTCAAGCCTAGATAAAGGGGAGAGCCACCTACAACGAATTAAAATAAAGGTATGTTGACGCAAAACCTTTCAGTTAAGACTCTCAAATAATAAAACCTGAATAAAACATCGCAATTTCACTAAACGAATATCAAGGTTATCTCTGGTTAGCCAGATTAGGTTAGACGATGACTGAGTAAAATAGATGATGAGAGGATGGTCTGGCGTTGGTTAGGTTAAGCTAGGCTAGTCTCGCGTACTGATTGTCCAAGTTATGAAGGATGGGTTAGCTTAGATTGGCTTAGCAATGTGTTGGTTGTTCTTACGTTTTGTTACGTGGATACATGTTTGCTACGTGTTGTTACGTCATGTTACGTTTCTGGTTACATGTTACGTAGTTTGACGTCTTGTTGCGTCTTGTCACGTGGTTACGTGCTTATGTTACGTAGTGTGACGTCTTGTTACGTCTTGTCACGTGGTTACATGCTTATGTTACGTAGTGTGACGTCTTGTTACGTCTTGTCGCGTGGTTACATGCTTATGTTACGTAGTGTGACATCTTGTCATGTGGTTACGTGCTTACTTTATGTTGTGTTACGCTATGTTGTGTTACGTGGTGTTACTCTTGTTACGTTGGTCTGGTTAGACGATGATAGGATTGAATAGATGAGAAGATGATCCAGAGCATACAAGGTAGGGATAGGCTAGGGCGTATACTTCTATATACCTTCACTGTAAACCGATATACAGTTTGTCCCTCTCCATCTCGCTCAGTAACTTTTTAACATATAAAAAGTTTGTAAGATTTAGAAAGAAGTATATAAAAGTGTTGCAACGTTGGATGAGAAATGTTTATAATCCAATTACTCTCTATTTTACCGTGAATATCTGTGACACTATCTAAATTACGTGTTAAAACGACTTAAATACCCTACATTCTACCCAAATCATATGAAAATTACATTAAATAGCTCTGGTACGAATTGCTGCACTGAATTACCATGAACACTTGTGATACTACCCGGTTTACCCCACATATATACTTAATTATATTAATCAATCAAGATACATGCATGGAGATGCTTCGGTCTGCGTCCACCCTTTTAGAGGCACGATTCCAGGACGTTAGCGGTATAAACCCTTGATTCTTTTTCAATAATGTTAGACAATGTTATGCATGGACGAACATTACCTGACACAGATATTTTAGAAATTAGCGCCCGGGGACTTCACACCAGTGTCGAGAAAATACCGTCAAAGGGTGTCAAAATATTTGTAAACTTTAATTGGTGTTGTCTTTGCGGTCTAAACCTCTTCCTGCTTTAACTGCGTCTATCCTAACATCTCTCCACGTTTCCCCTATCTCTTCCGTATAAAGCGTATCTCTCTCTCCTTCAGCATCTGTCTAGTCTAGCATCTCTACTAGGTTTCCTACCTCGCCTGTATGAACCTACATTCCCCTTCCTTCAGCCTCTGTCTATCCTAGCATCTCTCCCATTTTCCATATTTTCCTATATAAATGTATACTCTGCTCCACAACCTCTGTTAGACTAGCCCCTAGCCTCGTATTCCCTACCGTTCTCATATAAATGCATTTTCCTCCTTGAAAGCTCTCTTAACCTAGCATCTATCCTCGTTTTCCTTGTCTCTCTCTGCATACGCATACTCTACCATTCAAACGCTCCTAACCTAATGCCTCTCCTCGGTTTGCTATCTCTCTCTCACATGAAGCACATTCTGCCTTTAACTCTGCCTATCCTAGCATCCCTCCACGCTCCCCCTCTCCCTTCCGTATAAAGCGTATCCCCTCCTCCTTCAGCATCTGTCTAGTCTAGCATCTCTCCTTGGTTTCCTACCTCACTTGTATAATGAAGAAACGTACATTGCCCTCCTTCAGTATCTGTCTAGCCTATCATCTCTTCCCGTTTCCCATATATTCTTCATATAAACGCATACTCTACTCCTTAACCTCTGCGTAGACTAGCACTTCTCCTCGTTTTCTCAAACCTCTCTCATATAAAGCTCATTCTCACTCGTTCAACCCCTGTCTAATATAGCATCGACACTCGTTGTCCCTATCTCTCCAATATAAACTCATTTTTCTCCCTGAACCGACGCATCTAGCCTCGTTTTCCCTATCCTTTCCCATATAAATGCAAAGTGACCTCAGAGTCTCTATAATGTACTACTGCCATAATATGAACCTGCGATCGCTTTACCTTTTTCCAGGTAGTGGATGTCTATCAACCCTTATGAATCCCTAAAGACAGCTTCCATGATTTTTCCTGCCGACGGAATGGCTTTCGCTTTCTTTGGAGCAGGTTCGCCGAAGGAAATCCACTACTTTAACTGTTGTTTGGTTTCAGATTGATAGTAATGGGTCCAAGTTTCATTAACCGTGATATAACGCCGCAGAAACTCTTTTAGGTTGCGCTGGAACATGTTCAAACATCCCTGTGAAAAGCTCACACGATTCCGTTTGTTCTCAACTGTGTGCAGTCGCGGCAGCCATATTGCTGACAGATTTCTCATACCCAAAAATTTGTGCAGAAGGTTATACACTCGTTCACTCAAGATGTTAACGGTTTTGGTTATCTCACGGATTTTCACTCGGCGGTCATCCAACACAATATCGTGAACTTTGTTCATAATTTATTCTGTTGTGACCTCAACCGGCCGTCCTGTGCGCACGGCATCTCTTGTGCTCAAACGCCCACATCGAAGCTCTGTGAACCACTTATGAACCATGTCATGTGATGAAACAGGGTCCCCATGATACTTGTTCAGATTTTTTCTGTTTCCTTCACCGTCTTGCCACACATTTTCTCCATTTTCTACGAAGCAACACCCATCTGCTTATTTTAAACGCTCTCAACTAAGTTCTAAGAAACAAACGACGACGAATTTCTGCGATTATATCCAGAATATATGTAAGACTTGGGTGCAAACAAGAAAGCTGTGATTAGAATGTTATTTCTCGTCAAAGTCATAGACTTATCAATCCGCCCTCGTACTTAGCGTTATAATGGCTCACATGATATTCTCTCTGGGCTAAATGGGAGATCTCCCCTGTTTAAACTTGAGTCATAACACACACGTGTACGTACTTGCAACTCGGGCGTAAGTTTGCATTGCATTAAGATTGAATGTTCTCACGAAGGCTAAAAGTGCACAATGTTTTTGTGGTGATTGCTCAACCACGGGTGACAGAATTCACGGGTACATTAGAACTCAAACATCGTAATTGTGCTGTCAAGAAGGGAAAATTATCTGGGAGAAAAGGTATTCAGCATATGTGAGGAGTATTCTTAACCAATGTGCATATCATGTACATATCCTTTTATTTAAAAATGAATTCCCAACGATAAATAAAATTTAACACTGGTGAATCTGGCCCAGAGTTAAATTTCAAAAGAACTGCCCTTTACATGCTGCTTAGGGAAATTTGAAATTTCCAAGATGCAGATCTTAAAGCCTATGTATAGTTGTGAGTCATGCGTTTGCTGCATTTTTTGTGTTTATCATGGACGTTTACCCCTTGCATTACTGAGGGCCAGCATGGGTATCACAGCGCTAAATGAATGAGTAGGACGTCACCGCCAGAAAAGGCACACTTATGGCAGGAAGAACGAGCGAGATGCCTCAGGCGGTAACGTCTGTGACCGCAATCGGGAAGTCGTGGCTTCGATTCCTACGGCCGACCTTCCTGGCCCATGGTTTATCGGGGTTTTCCCGGATTGCTAGACGAATGCTGGGAAGGATCATTACATCACCCGAATGTCCTGTTCTTCCGTTTCATCCCCATCCTCATTTCACTTCACCTTTCATTTGTTCGACGGGTGGTCTCGGCGTGTGCATGGCAAGGTGAAAGGATGCTCTTGATGAACCTTGTCTCCGGAATGTCAGCGGTCAGCGGTCTCCGGGTCCCGGTCCCCCAGGAGATGTAAGCCCACAGGGAGGAGGGGAGCCGGCTGCACCATTTGCAATCCGGGGAGTTTAAATCTATAAACGGTAGGGATCTGCTAACTGATTGTCATGCCTCATGGTCCGACCGCCCTCTGTGTCCTCTCACATCCTCCCACCCGGGGCGCTCCGTCAGAGGGCCCTGATACAAAGGTTCTGAGTAGGTCGAGGTGCTAAGGCCCATTTCGCTCCTTGTCCTAGCCCATGCTAGTAGAAATATAAAGCCGATTCTGGCGCACAGAGAGATGCCGAAAAACTGATAAGCTTCTTTGATCTATGCCGCTAGCCCCTCCCCCTCCCTTTGTGCGCTACTATTTGCCGCCCGGTCGCGTGCCGCTAGCTCCGCCCCCTTCCCTTTGTGCGCTTACCTAATGCCGACAGTGTCTGTGCCGGCAGGTCCTCCCCCCTCCCCCTGTGGTCACGTGCCGGTGACCCGCCCCCTCCCTCCCCCATACGCGTGTCCTCCCTCCCCTTTGTGTTCTGGTTGGTTCCCTGTGGATAGGTGGGAGAGTGTGTATTGTTCCTATACGGTGACTACATTCCCGCCCCCCTCATTGTGACTTGTCTAAATCCCTGCCGTGTGATTGGCTTGGGGTAGGGGATGTGCCGCTCGGGGTGAGGGGTTATATGTGGGGGTTCTCGGTGCGTGACGTTGGCTTGGAAATCCATCCTGGCGGTGTGGGAATGCGATTCTCGATGCCTGCCGCACATCGGCAAATCGTTTGAGTACATAATTGTGTCAATCAATTAGGTAATGTGTGTTATTGAAAAAAGAATGCCCATCATATTACTACTAATGCAATTAAACGCTGTTCGTCGAGCAATTAAGTATTTTTGATTGAATCGCGCACACCTTGTCCTAAACCCCCCCTTATATTACTACTATTGCAATGAAACGCGGCTAGTCGGTTGATGAATACATTTAAGTATTTTTTGAATGATTAATGTAATTGACTCGCGCGCAACTGTTCGTTATCGTATATGTGTGGTAGCATGTGTATAATTATTACGAGTAATAACATTTATTTAATTCTACTTTTGAGGGAAAATATATTTTGGATTTATAAGAATATTACAACACATAGATGAAAGGACAGACTTGACGTAACACTCGTTATCGCGTGATAATTGCGGTGGAACACCGACCGCAACCTTCCACTGCGAGACGTTTCGCCGGAATGACTGGCTCCGATACTTCCACGGGCGAGTCAACTAGCGCATCCCCTCCACTTGCGTTTCAGTTCGCCAGCTACACTAGCGCACCAAGTGGTAATATGAGTGAAACTCCAGCGAGTGTTTGCTCACAGCGCCCCTGGCGGTCATATCCGAAAGTTGTGAATTCACCATATTTAAACTCATTATGGGTGCAAGACGGCCATCTTAACTCTATATAATTCTGCGAAATATGATTCTGGAAAAAAAATAAAGGTGAATTAACATTTTATTTAAATAATACTCGTTTAACATGCGAAGTGCGTTCATGTTGGCTCCGGGGGAATTGATTATGAAATAAATGAAAAATAAATAAGGCTCTCACTGATCGATGAATACAATTAAATATTTTTAATAATTAATGTAATTGACTCGCGCACCTAGAGATATCTCACCCAATTATTCATCTACCATGAATATCTCACTTCTAATGAAACGACGCACTCTATCGATTAAAAACAATTAAGTTTTTTTGATTGATTAATGTAATTGAATCGCGCGCAACTGTTCGTTATCGTATATGCGCGATTATTACGCGTATATAACTATTACGGCTAATAACGTGTGTTTAATTCTTCTTTTGAATTGCGGGTTTATAAAAAATATTACATTGCTTAGATGAATTAAAAAGCAACTTAAAGCGAAATTGCAAATAGCTTGTATGAGACGTTAACACGAGAACCCTTTACGAAAAAACAAGACGCAATGTGACAGCAATGCCCCGTCCATCATGAGAGGCGGTTAAACCAGGACGCGTGGGTTTTCCCCACTACCTGCTCTTAATGGCTAGGGGTATCCAGCACATAGGAGTACGCTTCAACAAAGCCCTCTATGTCTCTTCTCACACGAGAGAAGTAATAATTACAATTCAAAACAGGCGTACCTGTAAGTAACACGCACGAAGACTTCAAATATAAATTTTATATTCGTTTTAAATGTTCTTTCTAAAGACGTAGCGAACTTTGAGAAATTCAACGAATTATTCACTTGCGAACACTGCTTGAAAGAAATATGGTGTACACCCCTGAAGAATGCATATGTAGACCCATTAGCAGACAACGGCAAACTCTTCCGCAACATTAATTTTCGTCAGAAGAATGTAAAAACAAGGTCTTGTATAGAGCTCTTAGTGAACAATAACACCCGTTTCCAATTCATTAAACAGGCTAAGTGCTCTGAAAAACCACAGACCCTCGGGGTAAATAACAATTACCGGCACAAAAGATTTTCTTAAGAGCTTCCTCTGTCCAGAAATTCCATGATACACTGCTGCATCACCCTGTCTAGACATGTTTTAAGCTTACCACAAAAAATGTTTTCCCGATAATTAATATAATTCTACATGAAGAATATTAATGATTAAGTTTTTTCAATTAAACGTATACTGTATAGATTCTGTACTTAAACATTCGATTGTATCTTTGTCATTATTTAAATACTCGCGTACAAGAAATGCAAACATGATATCAAAAAATTAAACTGATTTTTTTCGGAATGTTAAACAAAGAAATATGATTTGGCGAGAGTAATATGAAGAATAAAAAGTATTCAGAATGATAGATATTACATACGTTATTAAAATAAATAAGACTCTCGCTAATCGATGAAAACAATTAAATATTTTTTTATTAATTAATTGTATATGAATTGACTCGCGCATTTGCTTGCTGTCGTATGTGTATGATTATTACGACTAATAGCATTTGTTTAATTCTAAATAATGAAATATGGAGCCTTGCCTAAACAATCCTCGTTACTCTTAATTTATTCCATTTTTAAAAAGATTGGGCTTAGTAAACATAGGACGAGTACGATTTTAAATACCCCATCCATTCGAGAGATATTTTTCGAATATTCCAGCATGTTAATATAAACTTAATACACACACACACGCACAAATTCATTTCAAGTAATCTAACGATATTGAATAAAATATTAAATGTTTAAGATATTGTAATGAGAAATGAATTGTATATCTCGAATTTTCTGGGCCGCAGGCTGCAGGATCGCTCATCAAATACCATAATGATTCAGACACCCGAACACCCGAATGGTAAGCATTCTTCAGAGTTTTTAAATAAGTAATGTAACAATTCATATTAACTTCTTGCTCATATTCTTTATTATTATTTGTATTATTATTTCCAGGAAGTGGACTTTATTTTGGTATCGACCATCCATCGAGCGCTGCACAGGCAGCGCCAGGCTTCCAAACCTTCCTGGTACCAAATCATCATGGAGACGGCTCTGCCATCCGTACATGCAGCAACACTCGTAAGGTGAGAATTTACAGACGGGTGTTTGAGGATTTTAACTAAAAAATTACATGATAGTAGACATACAATGTCGATTCTGGCACACAAAGGCATGCCTCCGACAGCATAGAGTTCTGGATTGTATAAGGAGAAAAGGATATATTTAAGGGGAGTTTCTCACCCATATGCAGTCACATAACTCTTTCGGTCTCCCAGAATGCTATGTATTTTTCACGAGGGTGTTTAAAACATGTATTTTTTTTCACGTATAGAGTGTAGATTCTTTAGAACTCTGTACTTAAACATGCTATACTATTATTATTTATTTATTTTTTCCAGGAAATGGACTTTATTTCGGAGGCGGTATCGGTCAACATGCGACCGCTGCACCGGTAGCATCAGGCTTCGCGAGCGTTGTACCAGCAGGCTTCGCGACCGCTGCACCGCCACCTCCAGGCTTCCAGACCTTCCTGGCACCAAATCAGCAGGGTGGGGGCCCTGCCCCATACATGCAGCAAGCACCGAACGGTAAGAATTTTTTCAATATTTTACGAAGTTCTTTTTACACATTCTATATTATTATTAATATTGTTATTATTTTCAGGAAGTGGACTTTATTTCGGAGGCGGGTTTTTTCTGGGAATGTCTCCAAAGTATTCTTCATTCTGAACGACTTTTGCAAAACTGATAAACCATAAGAGATAGACAAAATTTTACTACACAAAAAAATGGAGATCGCGTTAAAATACATAATTTATAACATATACATTCTTGTTGTTGAGTAAATCGTTTTTCGAGATATTGCTTGTTATTCCCTTAAAATTTTCCAATACTTATACTTTTTCTCAAATTCATTATTCTTGTTTTATGTCCTCGATATGCAAAGAGAATGGAATGCACCACATAGCAACCAGCGTTAAAATATTTGACTATCGCTTAAAACCTATCATATTCACATTGTATCGTCATGAAAATTACCAATAACATTGACATCTCGATATCTCGATTAACATGAAGCATATAGGGAATAAGTGCTTGTAAAAATAGTTTGTACAAGAGTAGAGAAAGCCATGTGAGTGTATCACATCAGATTTTTTGATATTGGTTTAAATTTTCAAATACTTTTAACTTTTCTCAAGCGGTAACTCGCTATTCGTTTTTTCCCGTGGTAATGCATAGAGAATAGAATTATAAAGCCATCACATAGCATCAGACGTTCTTTAAACATCTGTAACGTGTCTATTCACAATCGAAAGGTTGCTGGTTCGAGGAAAATTATATCTACAGAAACAATACATTATTTTCGCTCTGTGATTAATTTGGTAATGTAACAATAATTAACAATGAATTTTTAGCGGTAAATGTAAAAAATAAAATATATTTTTTATTTCCTAGCGTCATACGCAGAAGCATTCCCCTTAAGGAACGCTGGCGTGAGCGATGGTTTCCCCCATAACGGGTTTAGACTTGCTTACGAAATGTCCCTGTGCGAGGCTAGCATTTCCCTCTCCTTCTCGAATTTTTGGAGTAGCCAATCAAAATTGCTGTATTATATAACGTCACACCTCTCACCCCTTCAGATTTTTATCAGGCGAAGCGATATAAAAGCAGTAGCTTCCCCAGCGATTTCACTGTATTGTGACAACACAGCGAGCTAAGATCTCTGCAAACTTTTCTCATTCAAAGTGAAATTTCAACGAACATCATGTCTGGTAAGTTGTAACAAAACACTTCATTTACTTTAAAAGTTAAATTATTACTCTGTACATTTAACTTATATTCGCGTTCTTGTTTTTAATGCATGGCATTTATATGCGAATAGCTGAGCATTCTAAAAGTTAATAGCTAGACAAGTGAATTTTCTGAAATGTGAACAGTTTAGTTAAGTATTCATTTTAGGCAAGCTTATTCTACATTTAATAGCTAACTGCGCGAATTCTCAAAATGGGAACAATTTAGTTAAGTATTCACCTTGTTGAGTAATTATTATTCCAGATATTTAAATACAGAATTTCACAGAGTGAATTATATTCCTTTTTGGAGAAAATACAATTATTTGAATACCTTATTAACGTTTTTGCTTTAGAATATTACAAAAAGTCTGTTGCGCGAATCATTCGCTCTAACAAAGTAAATATCTACATTATATTAAAACATTTAAATTGAAAAATACAGTACTTAATGAACTTCATTAGTGAATCAGAACCTCAATTATATTTACACATATTATCATTTTCAGAAAAAAGTTAATAAGTTTGTAACTTTCAAATAAATGAAATTTTTGTTATGCAACACATTCTCTAATAAAGAATATGTTTTTTTCTCTTCCTAATGCAGAAAGTTTGACATCTCAACTTAACACATTGGCTGAGGGTAGCATTTACCCAGCCGTTCAAAGACTACAAGATCTTCAGCCAGAGGAGCCTTATAATATAAAATCCTTAAGAAAAATTGATACTCGATACGGTGCTAGAGTCGTTGCACTTTTAGAGAATAAGCAAGTGTTTCTCCCGACAAGATATTCAACCCTAACAAGCCAACAGTTGGAGGAAATGCCTGGGAAGTTTCAAATGGTATATCATGGAGTAGTACCAGCCGGCAAGTTTAAGACATGTAAATTGTCTTTTCTTCCTATTAAGGTTTGTAGAAATAATTCAGCTATCCTTTCAAAGCTTCATTTAGAGTTACATTCGTTGAGTTTATAAATTCGCACTTCAGTAGGATAACATTTGTCTAAAGTATACATCAATATGTAAAAAAAATAACGTCCAGGATGTAGCCTGAGCGAGGATCTGCAGAAAGAAGTTTAATAGTCTATTCACTGATTCTTTACCTCAAAGCAGATACCTACAGTAAGTTTCAAATAATTTCCAGCACGATAGCAGTTGTCAAAAGCAGGCATCACTGTATTAAAAAAATATGTGTAAATAATGTCTAGATTGTACTCTGTGTGATTTCGTGCAGAAAGAACTTTAATACCCCTTGCAGTGATTCTCCACATCGAAGTATATACCTACAAGAAGTTGCAAATAATGTGAATGTGTGTTACAGGAATGCCCAGCTGAATGTAAATGAAGAGGAAGAACGAGATAGCTTAAAACATCATAAACAGAAATGTGATAGGAACATTCTCAACACCTCCCAGTAACCTCAATCAATGAAGAATTGCACCAGTGCGGAACATACATGGAAAAAACATCCGCGTGTGTAGAATATAACAATAATATATATATATAATTATGTACTCATTATTACTGCTATACCAGCCTATACCATTGATTTCATAAATAATTTCATAATTGTTTAAGGAGAATGCCTATCTTAAAAACATTGATGCTACATGAACTATTACTGAAAGAGACTTGAATAAATGGGAATCTAGAAGCCAGAACCATCTTAATATTGGGCTGTATGATATGAGGTGTATAAAAAGATTAATAAAAAAATGAGGTCTATGTAATATAAACAACATTTATTTTTTATAAACATTTTCCTATTACATTCCTATACAAAAAACATACATATTTCCTAAAGACAAAGGTGATAGTCTAGACATTCTAAAACACTCAGTTATATAATCATATACATCACACAGAAAGAGACCTGCATTATCCATAAAAAACTAAACATCTCAAGAATGTCTGGATGATGTATTTTATAAGTACAAGGTTTTGATATTTCAAAGTTCCTGTTAACCATGACTGTAATTGATTAACACAATTTCTCGATCCTGTCATGCTATAACTTTAGAAGCTTTCAGCTTACTTATAATCTCCTCAATCTCTTGTGTGTGACTATTATTACCAGCATTCCTCGATGCAATTAGTAACCTCAATATATTTACTAGTCTATTTGGATTTTCAAGCGTAGATATCACTGAATCATCATCATATGAAGATTTCATATTCTCGCGACTCCCGCTGTATCCAGATTTTTCACCATCAGTAGTCTCCAGTGAAGGACAGAGGCTTGATCCGGTATAACATCCCCCTCTATACATCTTCGGATCTTCGAGTGTAGGAGAGAGAGTCGATCCAGTATAACATGTTGCTCTATGAAGCTTAAATCTTGACAAAGAACGATTCTTAAAAATCCGCTCGCATATACAGCATCTAATGACGTGTTTTCCTCCATGTGTAATGTATGAAAAATTGAGTTCCTCATCCGCTAGTTGCACAGATTTTATCCGGCAGGAGCTCATGCTAAAACTAAAAGAAATTAAATGAATACGGGAATGCTAACGCTCGAAGGAATTAAAAGCGAATGAATGAATTCATAACACGCAGCTATGTATATATTCAGTGTGAGGACGCCGGAGGGAATCGCAATCTTCGCATAGCAGCGGGAAAGGATGCTCTCTGGAAACATTTGTGGAGAAGGAGGCTCTCAACAGAACATGGCGAATGCGAGCATGGAAAAAGGATGCTCTCTGGGAACATTCGTGGAAAAAGGATGCTCTCAACAGAACATAACGAGTGCGAGCATGGAAAAAGGATGCTCTCTGGAGACGTTTGTGGAAAAGGCTGCGTAACAAAGGAATCGCGCCATGTAACAAACGAATCGCGCTATGTAACAAAGGACTCACGGTATGTAACAAAGGAATCGCGGTATGTAACAAAGGAATCGCGCCATGTAACAAAGGAATCGCGCTATGTAACAAAGGACTCACGCCATGTAACAAAGGAATCGCGTCATGTAACAAAGGAATCGCGCCATGTAACAAAGGAATCGCGCCATGTAACAAAGGAATCACGGTATGTAACAAAGGAATCGCGCTATGTAACAAAGGACTCACGCCATGTAACAAAGGAATCGCGCCATGTAACAAAGGAATCGCGCCATGTAACAAAGGAATCGCGGTATGTAACAAAGGAATCGCGCTATGTAACAAAGGAATCGCGCTATGTAACAAAGGAATCACGGCATGTAACAAAGGAATCGCGCTATGTAACAAAGGAATCGCGCCATGTAACAAAGGAATGGCGCCATGTAACAAAGGAATCGCGCTATGTAACAAAGGAATCGAGCCATGTAACCAAGGAATCGCGCCATGTAACAAAGGAATTGCGCCATGTAACAAAGGAATCGCGGTATGTAACAAAGGAATCGCGCCATGTAACAAAGGAATCGCGCCATGTAACAAAGGAATCGCGCCATGTAACAAAGGACTCACGCCATGTAACAAAGGAATTGCGCCATGTAACAAAGGAATCGCGGTATGTAACAAAGGAATCGCGCCATGTAACAAAGGAATCGCGCCATGTAACAAAGGACTCACGCCATGTAACAAAGGAATCGCGCCATGTAACAAAGGACTCACGCCATGTAACAAAGGAATTGCGCCATGTAACAAAGGAATCGCGGTATGTAACAAAGGAATCGCGCCATGTAACAAAGGAATCGCGCCATGTAACAAAGGACTCACGCCATGTAACAAAGGAATCGCGCCATGTAACAAAGGACTCAAGCCATGTAACAAAGGAATCGCGCCATGTAACAAAGGAATCGCGCCATGTAACAAAGGAATCGCGCCATGTAACAAAGGAATCGCGCCATGTAACAAAGGAATCGCGCTATGTAACAAAGAACTCACGCCATGTAACAAAGGAATCGCGCCATGTAACAAAGGAATCGCGCCATGTAACAAAGGAATCGCGGTATGTAACAAAGGAATCGCGCTATGTAACAAAGGAATCGCGCCATGTAACAAAGGAATCGCGCCATGTAACAAAGGAATCGCGGTATGTAACAAAGGAGTCGCGCCATGTAACAAAGGAATCGCGATATGTAACAAAGGAATCGCTCTATGTAACAAAGGAATCGCGCTATGTAACAAAGGAATCGCTCCATGTAACAAAGGAATCGCGCCATGTAACAAAGGAATCGCGCCATGTAACAAAGGAATCGCGCCATGTAACAAAGGAATCACGGTATGTAACAAAGGACTCGCGCCATGTAACAAAGGAATCGCGCCATGTAACAAAGGAATCACGCTATGTAACAAAGGAATCGCGCCATGTAACAAAGGAATCGCTCCATGTAACAAAGGAATCGCGCCATGTAACAAAGGAATCGCGCCATGTAACAAAGGAATCGCGCCATGTAACAAAGGAATCACGGTATGTAACAAAGGACTCGCGCCATGTAACAAAGGAATCGCGCCATGTAACAAAGGAATCGCGCTATGTAACAAAGGACTCACGGTATGTAACAAAGGAATCGCGGTATGTAACAAAGGAATCGCGCCATGTAACAAAGGAATCGCGCTATGTAACAAAGGACTCACGCCATGTAACAAAGGAATCGCGTCATGTAACAAAGGAATCGCGCCATGTAACAAAGGAATCGCGCCATGTAACAAAGGAATCACGGTATGTAACAAAGGAATCGCGCTATGTAACAAAGGACTCACGCCATGTAACAAAGGAATCGCGCCATGTAACAAAGGAATCGCGCCATGTAACAAAGGAATCGCGGTATGTAACAAAGGAATCGCGCTATGTAACAAAGGAATCGCGCTATGTAACAAAGGAATCACGGCATGTAACAAAGGAATCGCGCTATGTAACAAAGGAATCGCGCCATGTAACAAAGGAATGGCGCCATGTAACAAAGGAATCGCGCTATGTAACAAAGGAATCGAGCCATGTAACCAAGGAATCGCGCCATGTAACAAAGGAATTGCGCCATGTAACAAAGGAATCGCGGTATGTAACAAAGGAATCGCGCCATGTAACAAAGGAATCGCGCCATGTAACAAAGGAATCGCGCCATGTAACAAAGGACTCACGCCATGTAACAAAGGAATTGCGCCATGTAACAAAGGAATCGCGGTATGTAACAAAGGAATCGCGCCATGTAACAAAGGAATCGCGCCATGTAACAAAGGACTCACGCCATGTAACAAAGGAATCGCGCCATGTAACAAAGGACTCACGCCATGTAACAAAGGAATTGCGCCATGTAACAAAGGAATCGCGGTATGTAACAAAGGAATCGCGCCATGTAACAAAGGAATCGCGCCATGTAACAAAGGACTCACGCCATGTAACAAAGGAATCGCGCCATGTAACAAAGGACTCAAGCCATGTAACAAAGGAATCGCGCCATGTAACAAAGGAATCGCGCCATGTAACAAAGGAATCGCGCCATGTAACAAAGGAATCGCGCCATGTAACAAAGGAATCGCGCCATGTAACAAAGGAATCGCGCTATGTAACAAAGAACTCACGCCATGTAACAAAGGAATCGCGCCATGTAACAAAGGAATCGCGCCATGTAACAAAGGAATCGCGGTATGTAACAAAGGAATCGCGCTATGTAACAAAGGAATCGCGCCATGTAACAAAGGAATCGCGCCATGTAACAAAGGAATCGCGGTATGTAACAAAGGAGTTGCGCCATGTAACAAAGGAATCGCGACATGTAACAAAGGAATCGCTCTATGTAACAAAGGAATCGCGCTATGTAACAAAGGAATCGCTCCATGTAACAAAGGAATCGCGCCATGTAACAAAGGAATCGCGCCATGTAACAAAGGAATCGCGCCATGTAACAAAGGAATCACGGTATGTAACAAAGGACTCGCGCCATGTAACAAAGGAATCGCGCCATGTAACAAAGGAATCGCGCCATGTAACAAAGGAATCACGCTATGTAACAAAGGAATCGCGCCATGTAACAAAGGAATCGCTCCATGTAACAAAGGAATCGCGCCATGTAACAAAGGAATCGCGCCATGTAACAAAGGAATCGCGCCATGTAACAAAGGAATCACGGTATGTAACAAAGGACTCGCGCCATGTAACAAAGGAATCGCGCCATGTAACAAAGGAATCGCGCCATGTAACAAAGGAATCGCGCCATGTAACAAAGGAATCGCGCCATGTAACAAAGGAATCGCGCTATGTAACAAAGGAATCGCGCTATGTAACAAAGGACTCACGCCATGTAACAAAGGAATCGCGCCATGTAACAAAGGAATCGCGCCATGTAACAAAGGAATCGCGCCATGTAACAAAGGACTCACGCCATGTAACAAAGGACTCACGCCATGTAACAAAGGAATCGCGCCATGTAACAAAGGAATCGCGCTATGTAACAAAGGAATCGCGCCATGTAACATAGGAATCGCGCCATGTGACAAAGGAATCGCGCTATGTAACAAAGGACTCACGCCATGTAACAAAGGAATCGCGCCATGTAACAAAGGAATCGCGGTATGTAACAAAGGAATCGCGCTATGTAACAAAGGACTCACGCCATGTAACAAAGGAATCGCGCCATGTAACAAAGGAATCGCGCCATGTAACAAAGGAATCGCGCCATGTAACAAAGGAATCGCGCTATGTAACAAAGGACTCACGCCATTTAACAAAGGAATCGCGCCATGTAACAAAGGAATCGCGCCATGTAACAAAGGAATCGCGGTATGTAACAAAGGACTCACGCCATGTAACAAAGGAATCGCGCTATGTAACAAAGGAATCGCGCTATGTAACAAAGGACTCACGCCATGTAACAAAGGAATCGCGCCATGTAACAAAGGAATCGCGGTATGTAACAAAGGAATCGCGCTATGTAACAAAGGACTCACGCCATGTAACAAAGGAATCGCGCCATGTAACAAAGGAATCGCGCCATGTAACAAAGGAATCGCGGTATGTAACAAAGGAATCGCGCTATGTAACAAAGGAATCGCGCCATGTAACAAAGGACTCGCTCTATGTAACAAAGGAATCGCGCTATGTAACAAAGGAATCGCGCCATGTAACAAAGGAATCACGCTATGTAACAAAGGACTCACGCCATGTAACAAAGGAATCGCGCCATGTAACAAAGGAATCGCGGTATGTAACAAAGGAATCGCGGTATGTAACAAAGGAATCGCGGTATGTAACAAAGGAATCGCGCCATGTAACAAAGGAATCGCGCTATGTGACAATGGAATCACGCTATGTAACAAACGTTTCCAGAGAGCATCCTTTTTCCATGCTCGCACTCGTTATGTTCTGTTGAGAGCATCCTTTTTCCACGAATGTTCCCAGAGAGCATCCTTTTTCCATGCTCGCATTCGCCATGTTCTGTTGAGAGCCTCCTTCTCCACAAATGTTTCCAGAGAGCATCCTTTCCCGCTGCTATGCGATGATTGCGATTCCCTCCGGCGTCCTCACACTGAATATATACATAGCTGCGTGTTATGAATTCATTCATTCGCTTTTAATTCCTTCGAGCGTTAGCATTCCCGTATTCATTTAATTTCTTTTAGTTTTAGCATGAGCTCCTGCCGGAGAAAATCTGTGCAACTAGCGGATGAGGAACTCAATTTTTCATACATTACACATGGAGGAAAACACGTCATTAGATGCTGTATATGCGAGCGGATTTTTAAGAATCGTTCTTTGTCAAGATTTAAGCTTCATAGAGCAACATGTTATACTGGATCGACTCTCTCTCCTACACTCGAAGATCCGAAGATGTATTGAGGGGGATGTTATACCGGATCAAGCCTCTGTCCTTCACTGGAGACTACTGATGGTGAAAAATCTGGATACAGCGGGAGTCGCGAGAATATGAAATCTTCATATGATGATGATTCAGTGATATCTACGCTTGAAAATCCAAATAGACTAGTAAATATATTGAGGTTACTAATTGCATCGAGGAATGCTGGTAATAATAGTCACACACAAGAGATTGAGGAGATTATAAGTAAGCTGAAAGCTTCTAAAGTTATAGCATGACAGGATCGAGAAATTGTGTTAATCAATTACAGTCATGGTTAACAGGAACTTTGAAATATCAAAACCTTGTACTTATAAAATACATCATCCAGACATTCTTGAGATGTTTAGTTTTTTATGGATAATGCAGGTCTCTTTCTGTGTGATGTATATGATTATATAACTGAGTGTTTTAGAATGTCTAGACTATCACCTTTGTCTTTAGGAAATATGTATGTTTTTTTGTATAGGAATGTAATAGGAAAATGTTTATAAAAAATAAATGTTGTTTATATTACATAGACCTCATTTTTTTATTAATCTTTTTATACACCTCATATCATACAGCCCAATATTAAGATGGTTCTGGCTTCTAGATTCCCATTTATTCAAGTCTCTTTCAGTAATAGTTCATGTAGCATCAATGTTTTTAAGATAGGCATTCTCCTTAAACAATTATGAAATTATTTATGAAATCAATGGTATAGGCTGGTATAGCAGTAATAATGAGTACATAATTATATATATATTATTGTTATATTCTACACACGCGGATGTTTTTTCCATGTATGTTCCGCACTGGTGCAATTCTTCATTGATTGAGGTTACTGGGAGGTGTTGAGAATGTTCCTATCACATTTCTGTTTATGATGTTTTAAGCTATCTCGTTCTTCCTCTTCATTTACATTCAGCTGGGCATTCCTGTAACACACATTCACATTATTTGCAACTTCTTGTAGGTATATACTTCGATGTGGAGAATCACTGCAAGGGGTATTAAAGTTCTTTCTGCACGAAATCACACAGAGTACAATCTAGACATTATTTACACATATTTTTTTAATACAGTGATGCCTGCTTTTGACAACTGCTATCGTGCTGGAAATTATTTGAAACTTACTGTAGGTATCTGCTTTGAGGTAAAGAATCAGTGAATAGACTATTAAACTTCTTTCTGCAGATCCTCGCTCAGGCTACATCCTGGACGTTATTTTTTTTACATATTGATGTATACTTTAGACAAATGTTATCCTACTGAAGTGCGAATTTATAAACTCAACGAATGTAACTCTAAATGAAGCTTTGAAAGGATAGCTGAATTATTTCTACAAACCTTAATAGGAAGAAAAGACAATTTACATGTCTTAAACTTGCCGGCTGGTACTACTCCATGATATACCATTTGAAACTTCCCAGGCATTTCCTCCAACTGTTGGCTTGTTAGGGTTGAATATCTTGTCGGGAGAAACACTTGCTTATTCTCTAAAAGTGCAACGACTCTAGCACCGTATCGAGTATCAATTTTTCTTAAGGATTTTATATTATAAGGCTCCTCTGGCTGAAGATCTTGTAGTCTTTGAACGGCTGGGTAAATGCTACCCTCAGCCAATGTGTTAAGTTGAGATGTCAAACTTTCTGCATTAGGAAGAGAAAAAAACATATTCTTTATTAGAGAATGTGTTGCATAACAAAAATTTCATTTATTTGAAAGTTACAAACTTATTAACTTTTTTCTGAAAATGATAATATGTGTAAATATAATTGAGGTTCTGATTCACTAATGAAGTTCATTAAGTACTGTATTTTTCAATTTAAATGTTTTAATATAATGTAGATATTTACTTTGTTAGAGCGAATGATTCGCGCAACAGACTTTTTGTAATATTCTAAAGCAAAAACGTTAATAAGGTATTCAAATAATTGTATTTTCTCCAAAAAGGAATATAATTCACTCTGTGAAATTCTGTATTTAAATATCTGGAATAATAATTACTCAACAAGGTGAATACTTAACTAAATTGTTCCCATTTTGAGAATTCGCGCAGTTAGCTATTAAATGTAGAATAAGCTTGCCTAAAATGAATACTTAACTAAACTGTTCACATTTCAGAAAATTCACTTGTCTAGCTATTAACTTTTAGAATGCTCAGCTATTCGCATATAAATGCCATGCATTAAAAACAAGAACGCGAATATAAGTTAAATGTACAGAGTAATAATTTAACTTTTAAAGTAAATGAAGTGTTTTGTTACAACTTACCAGACATGATGTTCGTTGAAATTTCACTTTGAATGAGAAAAGTTTGCAGAGATCTTAGCTCGCTGTGTTGTCACAATACAGTGAAATCGCTGGGGAAGCTACTGCTTTTATATCGCTTCGCCTGATAAAAATCTGAAGGGGTGAGAGGTGTGACGTTATATAATACAGCAATTTTGATTGGCTACTCCAAAAATTCGAGAAGGAGAGGGAAATGCTAGCCTCGCACAGGGACATTTCGTAAGCAAGTCTAAACCCGTTATGGGGGAAACCATCGCTCACGCCAGCGTTCCTTAAGGGGAATGCTTCTGCGTATGACGCTAGGAAATAAAAAATATATTTTATTTTTTACATTTACCGCTAAAAATTCATTGTTAATTATTGTTACATTACCAAATTAATCACAGAGCGAAAATAATGTATTGTTTCTGTAGATATAATTTTCCTCGAACCAGCAACCTTTCGATTGTGAATAGACACGTTACAGATGTTTAAAGAACGTCTGATGCTATGTGATGGCTTTATAATTCTATTCTCTATGCATTACCACGGGAAAAAACGAATAGCGAGTTACCGCTTGAGAAAAGTTAAAAGTATTTGAAAATTTAAACCAATATCAAAAAATCTGATGTGATACACTCACATGGCTTTCTCTACTCTTGTACAAACTATTTTTACAAGCACTTATTCCCTATATGCTTCATGTTAATCGAGATATCGAGATGTCAATGTTATTGGTAATTTTCATGACGATACAATGTGAATATGATAGGTTTTAAGCGATAGTCAAATATTTTAACGCTGGTTGCTATGTGGTGCATTCCATTCTCTTTGCATATCGAGGACATAAAACAAGAATAATGAATTTGAGAAAAAGTATAAGTATTGGAAAATTTTAAGGGAATAACAAGCAATATCTCGAAAAACGATTTACTCAACAACAAGAATGTATATGTTATAAATTATGTATTTTAACGCGATCTCCATTTTTTTGTGTAGTAAAATTTTGTCTATCTCTTATGGTTTATCAGTTTTGCAAAAGTCGTTCAGAATGAAGAATACTTTGGAGACATTCCCAGAAAAAACCCGCCTCCGAAATAAAGTCCACTTCCTGAAAATAATAACAATATTAATAATAATATAGAATGTGTAAAAAGAACTTCGTAAAATATTGAAAAAATTCTTACCGTTCGGTGCTTGCTGCATGTATGGGGCAGGGCCCCCACCCTGCTGATTTGGTGCCAGGAAGGTCTGGAAGCCTGGAGGTGGCGGTGCAGCGGTCGCGAAGCCTGCTGGTACAACGCTCGCGAAGCCTGATGCTACCGGTGCAGCGGTCGCATGTTGACCGATACCGCCTCCGAAATAAAGTCCATTTCCTGGAAAAAATAAATAAATAATAATAGTATAGCATGTTTAAGTACAGAGTTCTAAAGAATCTACACTCTATACGTGAAAAAAATACATGTTTTAAACACCCTCGTGAAAAATACATAGCATTCTGGGAGACCGAAAGAGTTATGTGACTGCATATGGGTGAGAAACTCCCCTTAAATATATCCTTTTCTCCTTATACAATCCAGAACTCTATGCTGTCGGAGGCATGCCTTTGTGTGCCAGAATCGACATTGTATGTCTACTATCATGTAATTTTTTAGTTAAAATCCTCAAACACCCGTCTGTAAATTCTCACCTTACGAGTGTTGCTGCATGTACGGATGGCAGAGCCGTCTCCATGATGATTTGGTACCAGGAAGGTTTGGAAGCCTGGCGCTGCCTGTGCAGCGCTCGATGGATGGTCGATACCAAAATAAAGTCCACTTCCTGGAAATAATAATACAAATAATAATAAAGAATATGAGCAAGAAGTTAATATGAATTGTTACATTACTTATTTAAAAACTCTGAAGAATGCTTACCATTCGGGTGTTCGGGTGTCTGAATCATTATGGTATTTGATGAGCGATCCTGCAGCCTGCGGCCCAGAAAATTCGAGATATACAATTCATTTCTCATTACAATATCTTAAACATTTAATATTTTATTCAATATCGTTAGATTACTTGAAATGAATTTGTGCGTGTGTGTGTGTGTATTAAGTTTATATTAACATGCTGGAATATTCGAAAAATATCTCTCGAATGGATGGGGTATTTAAAATCGTACTCGTCCTATGTTTACTAAGCCCAATCTTTTTAAAAATGGAATAAATTAAGAGTAACGAGGATTGTTTAGGCAAGGCTCCATATTTCATTATTTAGAATTAAACAAATGCTATTAGTCGTAATAATCATACACATACGACAGCAAGCAAATGCGCGAGTCAATTCATATACAATTAATTAATAAAAAAATATTTAATTGTTTTCATCGATTAGCGAGAGTCTTATTTATTTTAATAACGTATGTAATATCTATCATTCTGAATACTTTTTATTCTTCATATTACTCTCGCCAAATCATATTTCTTTGTTTAACATTCCGAAAAAAATCAGTTTAATTTTTTGATATCATGTTTGCATTTCTTGTACGCGAGTATTTAAATAATGACAAAGATACAATCGAATGTTTAAGTACAGAATCTATACAGTATACGTTTAATTGAAAAAACTTAATCATTAATATTCTTCATGTAGAATTATATTAATTATCGGGAAAACATTTTTTGTGGTAAGCTTAAAACATGTCTAGACAGGGTGATGCAGCAGTGTATCATGGAATTTCTGGACAGAGGAAGCTCTTAAGAAAATCTTTTGTGCCGGTAATTGTTATTTACCCCGAGGGTCTGTGGTTTTTCAGAGCACTTAGCCTGTTTAATGAATTGGAAACGGGTGTTATTGTTCACTAAGAGCTCTATACAAGACCTTGTTTTTACATTCTTCTGACGAAAATTAATGTTGCGGAAGAGTTTGCCGTTGTCTGCTAATGGGTCTACATATGCATTCTTCAGGGGTGTACACCATATTTCTTTCAAGCAGTGTTCGCAAGTGAATAATTCGTTGAATTTCTCAAAGTTCGCTACGTCTTTAGAAAGAACATTTAAAACGAATATAAAATTTATATTTGAAGTCTTCGTGCGTGTTACTTACAGGTACGCCTGTTTTGAATTGTAATT
Organism: Deroplatys truncata; assembly: GCA_030765065.1. Classification (NCBI taxonomy): domain Eukaryota; kingdom Metazoa; phylum Arthropoda; class Insecta; order Mantodea; family Mantidae; genus Deroplatys; species Deroplatys truncata. The sequence continues at coordinate 149,221 of JAUKNL010000244.1, forward strand.
ATTACTTCTCTCGTGTGAGAAGAGACATAGAGGGCTTTGTTGAAGCGTACTCCTATGTGCTGGATACCCCTAGCCATTAAGAGCAGGTAGTGGGGAAAACCCACGCGTCCTGGTTTAACCGCCTCTCATGATGGACGGGGCATTGCTGTCACATTGCGTCTTGTTTTTTCGTAAAGGGTTCTCGTGTTAACGTCTCATACAAGCTATTTGCAATTTCGCTTTAAGTTGCTTTTTAATTCATCTAAGCAATGTAATATTTTTTATAAACCCGCAATTCAAAAGAAGAATTAAACACACGTTATTAGCCGTAATAGTTATATACGCGTAATAATCGCGCATATACGATAACGAACAGTTGCGCGCGATTCAATTACATTAATCAATCAAAAAAACTTAATTGTTTTTAATCGATAGAGTGCGTCGTTTCATTAGAAGTGAGATATTCATGGTAGATGAATAATTGGGTGAGATATCTCTAGGTGCGCGAGTCAATTACATTAATTATTAAAAATATTTAATTGTATTCATCGATCAGTGAGAGCCTTATTTATTTTTCATTTATTTCATAATCAATTCCCCCGGAGCCAACATGAACGCACTTCGCATGTTAAACGAGTATTATTTAAATAAAATGTTAATTCACCTTTATTTTTTTTCCAGAATCATATTTCGCAGAATTATATAGAGTTAAGATGGCCGTCTTGCACCCATAATGAGTTTAAATATGGTGAATTCACAACTTTCGGATATGACCGCCAGGGGCGCTGTGAGCAAACACTCGCTGGAGTTTCACTCATATTACCACTTGGTGCGCTAGTGTAGCTGGCGAACTGAAACGCAAGTGGAGGGGATGCGCTAGTTGACTCGCCCGTGGAAGTATCGGAGCCAGTCATTCCGGCGAAACGTCTCGCAGTGGAAGGTTGCGGTCGGTGTTCCACCGCAATTATCACGCGATAACGAGTGTTACGTCAAGTCTGTCCTTTCATCTATGTGTTGTAATATTCTTATAAATCCAAAATATATTTTCCCTCAAAAGTAGAATTAAATAAATGTTATTACTCGTAATAATTATACACATGCTACCACACATATACGATAACGAACAGTTGCGCGCGAGTCAATTACATTAATCATTCAAAAAATACTTAAATGTATTCATCAACCGACTAGCCGCGTTTCATTGCAATAGTAGTAATATAAGGGGGGGTTTAGGACAAGGTGTGCGCGATTCAATCAAAAATACTTAATTGCTCGACGAACAGCGTTTAATTGCATTAGTAGTAATATGATGGGCATTCTTTTTTCAATAACACACATTACCTAATTGATTGACACAATTATGTACTCAAACGATTTGCCGATGTGCGGCAGGCATCGAGAATCGCATTCCCACACCGCCAGGATGGATTTCCAAGCCAACGTCACGCACCGAGAACCCCCACATATAACCCCTCACCCCGAGCGGCACATCCCCTACCCCAAGCCAATCACACGGCAGGGATTTAGACAAGTCACAATGAGGGGGGCGGGAATGTAGTCACCGTATAGGAACAATACACACTCTCCCACCTATCCACAGGGAACCAACCAGAACACAAAGGGGAGGGAGGACACGCGTATGGGGGAGGGAGGGGGCGGGTCACCGGCACGTGACCACAGGGGGAGGGGGGAGGACCTGCCGGCACAGACACTGTCGGCATTAGGTAAGCGCACAAAGGGAAGGGGGCGGAGCTAGCGGCACGCGACCGGGCGGCAAATAGTAGCGCACAAAGGGAGGGGGCGGGGCTAGCGGCATAGATCAAAGAAGCTTATCAGTTTTTCGGCATCTCTGTGCGCCAGAATCGGCTTTATATTTCTACTCATGCTAATGGCACGAACAACTTTAGCCAATCACAGAGAAGGTAATGCAGAGGTATGCATGCATTTTAGTGTCTATACATGTGGGGCGAGATGAGAAGAAATGCACATTTTCCTACCTATCATAAACTGCCAGTATTGTAAAGGTACTAAAATAAGACAAGTTCTTTATAATAGTTACAGAAGTGAGTTTGGCAGAATTAAGAAGGGTAGGAAGGAAAGGTATAATAATAGAGAGAATTCTGAAATATTGGTTCAGCTGTTTAAAATCAGAGGACGTAATATAATAAAAGAATGTCTGGGGTATCAAAGAGATGGAGTGGGGAAATGGAGTTGATATGGGTATGGGAAAATTGCTAGAGGAAATTGGAATGGGGGATGTTTGGAGACCGCGGGAAAGCAATGTCAGTGGATTTTGGAAAGAAGTAAGACAGACAGTGGAAAATATAGAGGGGCAGCAGTTTTGGTGAGCTTTGAGAACGGAAACTGGATAAATCTCTTTAAAATAGTAAAAATAACTCGGGGACGGGAGAAATATACAGATCACTGTTTTGAATTTGGAAGAAGAGGTGTTGCTTTGATGCGCATTGGATCGTTATTCCTAAAGGGATTAAGAGTCATTTTTTTGCGGAAAGATGTACTTTGTGAGGGAAATTCGATGATATTTTCCATTGTCTAATAGAGTATGAAATGTTAAAAAATGTGGGGATAGAGAAAGGTAAAGTGTCTGGGATGGAAAATGGAATAAACTACAAGACGCAGTAGCCGTTAAAATGTTGGTAGACATGAGGGTAGGGAACCAGAATAGGATCGGGGGGTTTTCTAGGAAAGGCAAATGATAAGTGAATGAGAGGTTTAAATGAGTTGAATGCATGGTTGTGATAAGGATGTATCATAAAGGCTCTTTAAGACACATACAACCTGAGGGATATGCTATAGAAAGGTCTTGGGGCAGTGGTGCTAGATTGTTTTAAAATATGTTTTGTACTTTGTTATAAATAAATCTTTTTTTCCAAATAGAGACACAGTCACACTTAGTGCTACTGTAATGACTCCGGGAGAAGTTGTCTTCCTCTATATCACCGCGCTGCCACCAGGTAACCAGCTTAGCTTTAAAGTTCTCTCGTAAATGTACAGCAACTAATTTATCTTGCAATTACCAAACGGCTTACTGATTGGTGGAAAGGTGATCATGTGGTATCCGCGCGCCATCCTGGGCCGGGTGTCTCAATGTAAACATAAGGAAACAGCTGCGTCGAAGCTGATTCATGAGTGAAAATGTCTGATTACTGTGCTTTCGGGTGCATTGCGAGGGCACAAAAGGGTAATAAATTATATAGATCGAAACTCAGAAACTTGGAGAAAAGAAGAATTTAGTTGGCCAAAATTAGCAGAAATTACTGGACTCCTGGAGAAGATGCAAGACCTTGTGAAAAAAGTAACTACAGTCAAATGTCGTTATAACGAATTTTGGGGACTTTCAAATTTATTCGTTAAATCGGTTATTTAACAGTTTGGCAAAATTTCAGATTTTAAATCTAATATGATAGTCTATCTGTTTTTTAAAATGTAATATGTATTAGAAATGGATATGGAAAGAAACAATGCAGTTCGAAATTCGCTACTAATTCCATATTTAAAACATTAAACTTGGCAACATTACGTAAGATAATTTATATGTAGTAAACTTATATACTACGTAACAAACCTTACAAATGTTTCAGTTTTTGAGTAAATGTCTAAAACTTTTTCTGGGCCAATTACTTCACAATTGATTCTTCCAAGTAGTGTACAATGCAACTTGCACTTTTTCCACATTGTCAACTTCCTCTAAAATGTTTAATTTTTCTTTTAGAGAAAACTGCTTTCTTTTTATTTCGCCACACCATTCATTAGCATTGTTTAAAGCAGACTTGCTCTGAGCACACTGAAACTCCTGTCTTACATAGGTTAAACCACACGAAAGAAAAGTTAAACATTTAACGGTACCTTTTAACAGGCTGCCGGAATTCAATTAGACGAAGAGATCTCTAATGACAAAAGTTGAGACAAAACATCGTATAGTCGAAGATGAAGAAACCACTCGGCGTACAACGTTGTATGGTCCGGAATTAACAAACCATTCTCTGAATCAGGAAACGACAGTGTAATTGTTCAGTAAGTCAAGAGAACGTTTTAAAAATTATTTCAATCGGTCACATATTCATTAAAGGGTATTTCTTATTTTCACTATACTGAGATTTTCATTGTACTGACGTTCATACAATTGAAAACATTTAACATTGATGTTTATGGAGATATAGAAGGGGATTTCAGTTTTTTTTTCTCGCTGAATTCAAATGCTCGTTAGAATGGCGTTCTTAAAACGATATTTGAGTATATTCTGTATTTATTTAACATTTATTTAATACTGGCTTTTAGGAATCATTAAATATTTATATCACGCACTTTCAATCGTTTTGTGCTTCTGGAATGGAACATTTCAAGTTTCTGTGTGTTATAAACGGCAATGTACTTATAACCTGTTTTCTTTTTCTGATTCTGTAATACCAACCTTTCTGACTTCTATCAGTTTTTTTTCAAATACTTTACTGAAAATGCAATCTGCATTATAGTTTGTTTATTTGTTTCATAATTATTAGTATAAACAATGGTAACACAGGTTTCTTTATACAGTTTATCAGTGCTTGCATTGACTGTGTTCACAATTTCACTGTAGTCACAACTTGAAAAATATGAATGTATTGACTTCCAACTATATGGCGCTAAAATTACATTTTCTACTCCACTTATCAAATGCATTTTTATATTTATAGCCAAAAGTTGCATGAAGTTAAATATGTCCAACTAGAAGAGTTTATTAACGCTTTCGGCATGCTTTCAGGTCCTAGCCTATTAAACTTGTTTAAATGCAATATTATTGTGCACATTTTAAAAAGTTATTTTATAATTTGCATCATCTTTCTAAAAGGCATGTATATTACTGGGCGCAGGATCCATGCCTTCCACGGTCATAAAGCTAAGATTCATGCCTCCCGAACTTTAAGGCCTCGTAATTATATAAGATTCATTCCTCCCGTCAAAAAAGGTAGCAGTTCCAAATTTCTAGGAATCCTGTCGAATGAAGCAGGTAGTAGTTCAACTCATTAATACTGCGTTATTAGCGGAGCCGTGATTTGTTAGAAGTAATCTATATAACATGTGATGTTTCGTCTTTAAATTTTTGCGCCTGCGTGCTTTTTAATATATCAAATTTTCGCGAAAATATTGCGCATAAAAGAAAAACAAAATACACGCGCCTTTGATACAATAGCCAATATTGAAAAGTTCTTGAATCCAAAAAATGAGCTGTGATACACTCATATGGTTTCCTGTACCCTTATACTCTTTCTAGAAGCCTTTGCATATTATATTATTCATATAAAGCATTTTTCCCGGAAATTATTTCAAGTTTGGTGGAATTAATTGCTCCTACATGCTTATACATAAGGCAGTCAGGTGTTACAGCTCCTTTTCTTTCGTCAGAGATCATGGAGGTTAAAACAAATGAAAAATATCAAATTTTCAGGCCATTTATGTAATGAACTTAAAGTTTGCAAACTGTAAATAAACATATAGCATGAAATACTTCGAAAATACTTGACGCTAGGAAAAACATATTTTGTTCATGTTTTGCATTTTAATGAGCTCTATATATTCCTGAAATATGTTTTCCCAGTTAAATAAAATTTTCTAATACGCATCAGAAATAGAGCACTTCATACGTTATTCCCAGGAAATTTGGAAGTACATTTTATTTGTCATATTAACGTTACAGACACATGGTATTTCAATAAAAATCGTTAGAGTAGTGTTTTGAAAACGAATAAAGCGTATGGAACATTTTCCCATGTAAACTGTAAATAAAGACCTTCCTGTCTATTTTCCGCCTAGCGTATATATATGGACTTACGTAAACTGTCGATATTTCTTTCGTGCTTTCTCTCTTCAACTAACTGTACTGCTTCAACCCTCTCACACAATGTCCTCTCACATATATCCTCCGTAGCTTTTCGCATTCTGCCTCTGAATTTGGTCACTAGATAGTGGCGCGTGGTTGTGGTGCTCTTAACTCTCCAGGACATCTATATCTTCGATGGAAGGGGTTCTAATAAAACTTTTGCAACATTTTACTTATACATCCATCGCACTACGTCGCTTTTTAAATCCGAACGTGTAACCTTTCCGAAAAAGTATTTTCTCTCCCACACTACTGCCTGTAATTTCAAGCTCGTCGAAGGACATAATTACTATAAAAATATGTGCTGTAGACTGAAGTGAAGAAAAACAATTACGGATTTTCATACCACTCCGAGGAGGGAAGGGTTACGAGAAGAGGGGGAGGAATCCGAGCTATTAACTGCTATCTATTAGACTGGTCCTACGACTCGGGAGCCATAAATGTTATTTGCTAAGCTATATGGATTCGGGACGCATGGATCATGCGCCCGTAGTAATAAAAAAATCATACATAAAATGTGCAACCTTCATTGCAACACCTTTGCGCAACCCATTAATAGATTTCCTTGGGAATACCAAAAATGTCAGGCAGTATTTTCCTCATACCGTTTCTGTAATTAATAAATGTTTGTTAATGGTTATCATGATGCCACGAAGATGATTTAAACTGTGGAGAGGATAATGTTATGAATGTCATTGCAAGTTGCGTACATGCGGTGCAGGATTCTTTTATTTCATAACATTAATTTGCGAAAACAGCGTTAACACAGATCTAAGTAAAGTTATATATTTAATATCGGAAATACATAAGTTGTGCACAAGTATTGGTGTTCTTCTGTGTGTGATTTCTGTGTTTTATTTTGCATTTTCTAAGACTGTGCAAACATTTCGCATTACTTCTATATGGGAAGAGAGGTGAGACTTCAGTACAACATGGCTGCCGCGCTGACCTTTGCTGTACTTTGTATATAGAGAAATTTAGTTACCTGGCTCTTTGACGTTACAGTTGGTTCACTTCTTTTGCTGCCGAAAGTAACGCTGGTATTGTTATTTATTTTAGAAGTGTAATGATTGGATGCGGACAGCAGATGGACAAAGAGAGGAACTAAGTTCTACCAAGGAACTACGAGGCGATTGAAGCTGCGGGTAAATAACTAGTGAAGTGAAGAAGAAAAGAAGGCTTTTTTTGAAGCTGCTACGTGCACCCGGAAGGCAGTTTCTAACTCTGATGACATGAGTATACTTACAGCGTGCAGCTCGTAATGACCAAACTGCTGAGGCAATATTTTTTCCTAACATTAACATTTTAGTGACCTCTTTGGTAAGCAAACACTTTCAATTTTCTTCAACACAGCGCTAACCTTTATGACCGCTTACTCTTGATTTTAAAACATGTCTTGGCTTTTGGGGAAGAAACACAAAAACACATTAAACACACTACTAGCATGTAACACATTTAACTTAAAAAGGAGCACGCGCACCGCAATTACTGATAAGAGGTAACAACAAACTAAGCTGATTTAAAATCGTTGATATGGAGCAGAATTATCCAGAGTTTGCTTGCTTCTCGACAGATTACTGACCCAAGACTTCTAGGTCCTTAGGGGAGTAAATCCTACAACTAGGAGGTGATCCGTTAAAGAAGAAAATACAGACCTAGTTACATCTAATACTTGTAACCGGCATAATGTAATCGCTAATTGTAAGAGTTATTTGTAACGTTAACACAATGCCAGCGTCAGAGTTACAACCGTTACACGCAAATAACTGTCACCTCTAGGAAACCAAACTGAAGTCATAACTAATTCACATCGTCCATCTAAGTGATAAGGTTACTCCTCACCCTCTCTATTCCTCTCTCTCTCTCTTTCTATGGTTTTAGCCAAAGTTTCTAAAATCAATAATAATGAAAAGGTACACTGATGCTATAAAGAAAACAATGTGTGTGTGTGTGTGTGTGTGTGTGTGTATGTATGGGTACGCGTACGTGTGTGCTTATATGTCAGTGCAATCTCAAAAAGCAATTAACCAATCTGATAAGTGGCAAGTCTAATTCGCTGCTGAGTTGATGCAAGGGAATTGGAGGGCGATTTCCCATTGCATTTTTTGAGGATTTTATATCTCAGTTTATTTTTTTAATAATCTCTTCACAAAAATAGTTCCGATTGTTCCAAAACAAACGGAACATTTGTAAAAAACAAAACATTATATTAATTGTATTCACTTCAGAAATACAGTGCCTTGTTAAATATGTGGAAAACATAATGAACAACATCAACAACAATGACACAGGTGATAAGCTTTATTCAGCACAAAAATACACGGTCGTATATTCGTAAAAACATACAATAATAAGTTAATAAACAAATATAATCACATTTATATGTTCATATTTGCTACAATACCTTTTTGAATCACCATCAAAACTCTTGTTTGCCTAACCAGAAATGTATTACGGATCACCCCACACTGTACTGATAGACGCCTGAAATCGCCATTCGTGTTCAGAAATAACACTCCAACATGTAGGTACGGTATTCTATCCACAGTTTCTTATTCACGTCTAACTTTTTCACTCTATAAACTTCTTCCCCTTAAAAAACTGGGAATTGAAGATCTGATTCCACTTTATGCGTTAAAAGACTGGAAGTGGTGCTTATGTACAAATAAATGCTTAGTTTTCAGACTTGGAAGTTCCATAAATGATACCAGAGAGGACATTAAACACTGCATAAGATGTTCTAAACATCCGTTAAACTCGGCTGACTACAGTGTAGAATGAATTTCTAAGTACACTGCTAATTGGCAGGGTGCCTGGTACGAGTATTTACAGTTTAAAATGCATTAGTAACATGACATATTTCAAATGAAGCTCCACAAACGTAATTAAAAATGGGCAGATGAGTAGGTAAGATAAGACAAAGCTGGCACAGGAGAAGTGCATATAATGGGAGAGAGAGCGAATACGAAGAGAGGAGATCGAAAGAGGGGACTGAAAGTGTGTGAGGTAGTCGCAGTGAACAATTTAGCGATCATACGGAAGAGGACAGTAGTGATGTATGCATGATGTACAATGCATAGTATACTTTTATGGTGTATTGTGTTTGATGTGTATGATATAAATGATGTATTACATAAGATGTTTGTATGATAAATTTATGATACGTGCGTACGTATTATGTACTCATTATGTGTAACGAAGTTATCTATGAATGTATGTATCTACGTACCGATACTATATGTATGTTTGTATGTGTTATATGTATGTACATATGTATTGTACATTGTGATCTTTACCCCTACACAGTATTGAAATAAGCGAGGTAAGAGAATGCGGTAACAACGATGACTCCATACATTTGCGATGTTACAGTGGTGGAACAAAGCGTAGTGGAATTTCTTTGAGAAAATTCAAAACACGCAAATCACAGGTATACAAGCGGGCACTATTAACGACATAGAGAAAGTCACTAAAAAGATAAAAACCCAATACAATACGCCAAAATGGTAGCATTCCCCTTACATTATCTCTGTAGCCCATTTTATTTCACTACAAAATAGGGATTCTAGTTATGTTCTAAACTGGGAGATTTTGCACTCATTTGGAAATCCTCAAATTTAGCACCGGAACGAAAACATGCCCCCGATATCATAACATGGTTGTACCCATGCCTTCTAAAGTTCACTTTTTCCTGCTGTCACCCTTGGTGATTTTGTCTAAGATATGTGGCGTAAATATAGCGCTACCAATGATACGATTAGTAACTATTTCGTTCCCGCCAACCTAGAAAGATGCTATTGCTCTAACGAAACTAGTTTTGCTATTACATTTTACATTCTTTTTAGCAATGGGTTGTTACAACCCCCAAAACCATTTCCTAGTTACGCCTCTGCATACATATATACACCGCTATCCTCCTCCCCATGATCGCTAAATTGTTTACACACACCTTCATCCCGCTCTCTCGACCTCCTCTTCTCGTATGCCCTATCTCTTCAATATAATATACACATTTCTCCCTGTGACAGTTCTATCTTACCTATTGACAGGCACTATAAAAGAAAAAACCCTCAAACCAATGCATCCTGTACAAACCCCAAATGATCTAGGAATTCTCCTTGTTCCCTGATATAAATTTTCTTTTCGAATTCTGTGGTTCTCTAGACTGTACGAAACAACAAAAAGCTGAATATGGTGGTGATTATGGTAGATGTGACGAATGATGATGAAGATGGTGGTGACAATAATTATGATGGAAAAACTGTTAAACTTCTCATATTCTTGTTCTACTTACTGGTATGTTTTAGTATCAAAAGAAGTAATATTCAAAATAATTTACGAAATAGTACCAATAAACAATACTTTATTATCGACGCAGCTAGCCATCGTTACCTCTTTTGACTCCTGTATACTTCTGAAACACAGATTATTTATTGTTACTTACATGATACAAAAACGGAAATAAATGCATGAAAACACACATACTAATTAAAATGAAATAATCATTTATGGCTTCAGAGGAGAAAACCAAAGTCTAAAAGCTCACACGCTGTAATCGCGACTCACAATTTCCAATAAAATGTTCCCAAAATTACACTGTCTACCGTTGTCTTATCACGGTAATAATTTACATCACAACTGCTATCAAATTGCTCACGCGCATTTGCATTTCGGGGATGGGGATTTCCAGTTTAGCTAATGTATCCGGTTTAGCCTTCTATCAACCATGCATGCATCTGTTCGTCCAAATATAAAAGGTTAACATTGCCTTGTTACGTATCTTATTTGCCATTCACGTCTAGATCATTGATCCCATAACGTTTAAAATGTGTACATAGTAATAATTTTTAACTGGGAACCTAGGGATGAATTTACATACCTTATTTCAACTCCTAAATGACTAAAAGCCCAAATAGTATTTGCAGGTTGTGGAAATTCCTATTAAAGATGTTAGCTCTGAAGATGGCTGTTATTTTTCTTGTCCAACGCGCCTAAAATATAATCATGCATTTGAAATTAAAGTTCAAAAAATAAACCGGAGGATTATATACACATAAATGAAACCTTCTGTATCATGTTGCATAAATTCCATGTCTAAAAAGTACAGTGGGTAAAATTAACTTAATAAAATCATCAGTATGTTGGAATAACGCCGGATAAAACAGAGTGTGATGAACCAAACAAATAGTATCCGTTTACATGAATATTAGCATATAGAACCACAGATTAATAACATAATTGTTACTAAACAGATAAGTAACATTTATATCCATGAATGACATTCCTTTACCTACTCCCAGCTTACCTATGATAGAGGAATTGTGGCATTCCACTCAACAATTAGATATTGCAATTTCACAGAAAATGCATTTTAGAACAAGACCCACACGCGTGCATATCATGTGTGTCTGTAACAGCAAAACTCAAAAACTAAATGTTTGATAAATACGTTCAGTCCCTTCTGAGCATGCTACACGAATATTAAAGAAACTCCTACACATTATACAGTAGCTGGTAAACCATAAGAGAAATACAAAAACATACCAGACGAAAAGCGTAAATCTCATTGAATTGTACAATGTTAAAAGGCTTTTTTTTGTCGGCATTGGCTGTTTTCGAAATCTTTGTTGTCAAAACTTTAATTTTAACAGCTTGAACAGTCATGAGACATTTATAAAGCATCTTATGCGAATTCTTCTTTTTTCTGCATGGATTCATTAGTAACAAAAACGTGGCTTGTGAACGGTTGTGTTTTATTGTCTGATTTGTGCATGTAAACAAGTGCTTATTCCTTTATTTTAGGTCATTTCAAGTAAAAATTGTATCTTGCGTAACATAACGTATCGTGGGTAGAAGAATCACTTTTTATATGGATGGTATAATACTATATGTGGTATGTAGAGCGATTAGGTGCGGAGAAGAATTTTGGCACAAACGTATAGGGGGTCTATGGTACCTCTGAACCTCCGGGAGGAAGGTGTGAAGTGTAGGACACAGAGGCGACCGGGACGGCAGGCAGGACCCCTAATGTTTGCAGGTGGGAGATCCCGAAACTACAATGAGAGGTAGCGCTAGGGGATCGACCCGCACCGGACGCCAAGACAGACAAATACTCAAGACAAATTACACTATCACAAGGAGAGGTAGCGCTAGGGGATCGTCCCACACCGACACCAGGACAAACAAACACTCAAAATAAATTACGCCACCACAAGGAGAGCTGGCAATAGCGGATCGTCCCACACCGGACACCAGGACAGACAATTACTTTTTTCTGTTTATTTTACTCTTTCAAATTTCATACTATAGTCTACAAATTCCATCTCCTCTACAACTCATTGTCACATACAAATACCTTTAAAAATAATAGATAACTCTTATCTCACAAAGTAATTACAACAATTCTTATATTATTTTGACTATGCCATTTTTTTGTTCCATCCTTAATTTTCTCTTCTGAATGTATATACATTTCCAAAAGTCTGTTTTATTTGGTTGATAGCTTGGGTTTGATTGAGTATGTGATTCAAAGTTTCTGAAGTTTACGGCACTACACTTTCACCGTTTCCTGTTTTGTTAGGTACACTTAATGGCAGGGAAACTACATTTCAAGAGTAAAATTCTGCTTTATAAATGCCCCTTCTTAAACAGAGGATATCTAAGTTGGGGACGATTAACAACAGTGTCTCTCGTTTTTTTTCCTTTTTAGTCTGCTCCGGTGGTCTGCCAGAAAAGTCTCGAGACCTGTACACTTGGAGCGGCATCCTGCAGCATGCAATGGAAATACCCCATGACAAGCCATATTTGGGCAAACACATGACGTTGAATCTGGATATCGAGCTGTAAGATAGCCTTATGAATGGTATTGGGGTTCTCAGCCATAGTAAAGCAGCTAATTTTATGTTGGATCCAGTGCCAAGTTTCGGGAATACAGGTTATGAACCGGTGATGATGATGATAATGATGATATGGGGTTAAGGGCGCTAAACATCAAAGGTCATCAGCGCCCTTACAGCGTGTAGAATTTAAAATCCAAAAACTAAAATACGGGAAAAATCCGCAGAGTCAAAAACACTAAAAAACACGCATACAAATGTTAAAACGACCACACTAAAACATGTTAAACAAAACAATAAAAGATAAAACCTCGTGTCAAGAACTGTAGAACGCATGGGACATAAGCGCCATATGTCCAATGGGGAGTAGAGTCCCCATTAAAACAGACATTGTAAAATTACAAAGCTAAAGGACGCTCAGCGCATCAAATGCGCCGATTAAAATCACTGTCACTAATAAAACGTAAAACACAATCTACAGCACGCGCGTCGTCTGCCAAAACGTTGGCTATGCCAACAGGCAGACCCACACGAATGCGCAATGGAGCTAAAATTTGACACTCTGTTAAAATGTGACGCACCGTTAAGGGTGCATCACACTGCTCACACAGTGCAGCGGGGTCATCACTGAGCAGGTATCTATAACTAAAAAGGCAATGTCCGTTTCGTAGACGGGCTAAAAGTACCTCTTCCCGACGAGAAGAACGAGAAGAGGTACCCCAGACTAACGGAAGACGTTTAACCTCCCGCAACCTGTTCCCCCGGAGGGACGTCCACTCAACGCGCCAAAGGGAGAGGATGCAGCGACGTAAAATAACACACAAATCTCACGAGGGAAAAACTGAGGTAAAAAGTCTGGGTAATAAAATCGCCGATTTGGCAGCGGTGTCGGCAGACTCGTTCCCTGAGATGCCCACATGACCTGGAATCCAAACGGAGACGCTGATGCCAGAGGCACCAAGCGAGTGGAGCAGGTCATGTATGCGCTGTACGAGAGGGTGGCAAAAGTACAGCGCGTTAATACTCTGAAGGGCACTCAGAGAGTCCGTACAAACAACACACTGCCTTAAGTCGTGCCGCTGAATGTATAAAACAGATTGATAAATACTAAAAGCTTCGGCGGTAAAAATCGAACACTGACCCGGTAAACAAAATGTAAAACTATGATGATCAAAAACAAATGCACACCCTACTCCATCATCAGTCTTAGAACCATTAGTAAATATAAAAGGAAAGTCCCCGAATTGCGTCTGCAGTTCTAAAACCGCTGATCTATAGACTGAAGGAGGGGTCGCATTCTTCGGCATCGACGTTCACCCAAGGTGACAGTGGGCCTCAGCGCGCAACCATGGAGGAAACCGCGTTTCCCCCTTGGAAGGACCGGCGCTGGCGTAACGTCCAAATGCCGAAGAAGTCGTCGAAATCGAACCCATGGAGGGAGCAATGCAGAGGAGCTAACTAAATATGCCGTTCAAGCGAATCCTAGTAAAATAACTCGAAGGACGGGTGGTCAGGCAAGCTTAAGAGTCGACAGGCATAGCTGCAAAAAAGCATCTCACGCCTGAAGGACAGCGGAGGCTCTGCAGCTTCAGCATATAGACTAGGTACAGGGCTGATTGGAAAGACCTCTGTAGCGACTCTTATGCCACGATGGTGAATTGCATTCAATCGACGTAACACAGATGGACGTACCGACGAATAGACAATGCACCCGTAATCAAGTTTGGATCGGACCAAAGAGCGATATAGACGCAGAAGGATGGTCCAATCAGCTCCCAGGATGTGCCACTTAAAAGAAGTAAAAGATTAAGAGAAAGGTCACACTTTGCTTTTAAAAACGAAATGTGCGAAATCCAGCTCAGCCTTCGATCAAAGATCAACCCCATAAATTTCACCTCGTCAGCAAATGGAAGGACCTCCGGGCCAAGATGGACAGAGGGCGGAGGGAAAGCCTTACCGGCGCCAGAAATTGATACAGAAGGATTTCTCGGCGGAGAAATTAAAGCCGTTGGCGTTACTCCAGGCGTAGAGACGATCGATACAGCTCTTGAGACGGCGTTTGAGCAGACAGATCCACCTGAACTGCAATAAATGGCAAAATCGGCAACGAAAAGGGACGATGAAATGCCTGGTGGAATACAATCAAAAATGGCGTTGATAGCAATTGCAAAAACGTGACACTGAGTACAGAGCCCTGCGGTACACCGTTCTCTTAAATAAAACCACCAGATAAAACCGAGCCCATACGGTCCATCATAAATTCCCGAAGAAATATGTGCAGATGACCGCATTCGTGGAGTGTACGTAAAATGCCGCCCCTCCAACAAGTGTCATAAGCTTTCTCTAATTCAAAAAACACAGCCACATTTTGACACTTTTTCAGAAACCAATTCATAAGATGCGTCGACAAAGAGACCGGATGGTCGACGGTAGAGCGGTGGCGACGAAATTCGCACTGAGCGTTCGCTAGAAGGTTCTGAGACTCAAGCCACCATGTCAACCGCCCGTTGATCATGCGCTCCATCACCTTGCAAATGCAACTGGTGAAGGAGATAAAGCGGTAGCTGGTAGGTTGTTGGCGATCCTTCCCAGGCTGAAGTATAGGGACAATGGTGGCTTCGCGCCAAACGGAAGGGAAAATGCCGTCTTGCCAAATACCTTGCCTGTAAGAGAAGGAGTTTACCATCGACTGAAAGGTGCTTTAACATCAGGACATGAATGCCGTCCGTCGCAGGAGCGGAGTGCTTAGATAAAAGGAGGTCGTGCTCCAGCTCCCTCATTGTAAATAGTTCATTATAACACTCCTGATTTGGAGACCGAAAACTATAGGTCACGGAATCAAGCCGGTCTTTGAGAGTGCGAAAGCCGGCTGAATAATGGTCAGAACTGGAAACCGCCTCAATGACAGCACACAGAGAGTTAGCAATGACAGCCATTTCCACTATGATGGCATTGGAAACCTGAAGGCCAGAAACAATACAATGCGACGCTTTACCTGAGAAGCGTCGAAGTTTATCCCAAACAACAAATGAAGGCGTGAAGTAATTAAAAGACTCGACAAAACGACTCCAGGACGCCTTCTTGCTATCCCGAATAATGCGACGAGCCCTTGGCGCGCGATTGTTTAAAAGTAATCAAATTATCAAGTGCAGGGTGTCGCCGAAACGCCCGAAGCGCAGTCCTACGGGCACGAACGGCGTCCCGACAATCCTCGTTCCACCACGGAACATGAATACGCCGAGGGTGAGAGGATGAACGGGGAATTGTGCGTTCGGCGGCAAATAGAATCGTAGACGAGTGGTGCTGCACCATTTGGTTAACGTCAGTGATGGGCTGGTCCGCAAAGAACACGAGGCTGGAATACAATCACTAGTCGGCTTTTCGGAATATCCAGGTGGGTATTCTGGAATGCTGGACGTGGTGAGACAAAAGAGAAACGATGCAGGGGTAATGATCGCTGGAGTAGGTGTCAGCGACGACGTTCCGCTGCAGACGAAAACCAAGTTGAGTGGAGCAAACGGCAAGGTCCAAGTGAGAGAAAGTACCAGAAGAGTCAGAAAGAAAAGTAGGTTCATCTGTATTGAGGCTGAAGAGGTTGAACTGAGAAAAACTGTCGGAAAGAAGATTTCCCCTCGCGCAAGCCCTTGGCGAACCCCACAGGGGGTGATGGGCATTAAAATCTCCCAACAGAAGAAATGGTGTTGGGAGAGCGGACAGGTGATCTCGAATGTTCGCGTTAGTGAAGGGAGACGATGGAGGTGAATAGACAGAGCAAACAGAAAAGGAAAAGCCGGGTAATTGAAGCATAACGGCAACATCTTGCAAGTCGGACGTAAGAGCGAGAGTTTGAAAATGAAGGTCGTTACGCACTAATAACATGACACCTTCATGAGCAGGAGTACCCTCATCCGGTTCAAGATCGTAGCGAACCGGAGTATACCCTCGGAGATCAAAACGATCGTGAGGGCGAAGTTTAGTCTCCTGCAAACACACGACCATATGTGAATGGGAGCACAATAAAAGTTCTAGTTCCGCCCTATGCGATCGTACACCACATAAATTCCAGACCAGGATAGCCATGAATAAAAGGGATAAACTGTCTACTTAGAAGGGCGGCTTAACAAAACCTTTTGCTTAACCTTTGGCTCGGGCTTTTGGTATGAAATTGGTCAGACTCCTAGACTCCTCGAAGGGAGGGCCCACGCGCTCAGTGCCAGAAACCGATTCAAGCGCCGTGAATCGGTTCTGGGTGGGAATGGGTGATGGGGGTGGCTGAGCGCGGCTTTTCCCAGGACCATCCTGGTATGCGACCTTCGAGGAGGAGAAGGTGAACTTTTCTTACCGCGCGCGCGCGGAGCGTCTTTGAGAAAATCTTCCTTGCGTAGTTTCTGCTTGGACATCTTTTCAATGCTTTGCGGCTTCAGCACTTTAGGACCAGCTTTAGATGGCTTAGTAACTCTTCCAGAAATGGACGGCCGGATGGTAGTGGCGGTCAATGCAGTCATGGTCCAGGTCTGTGTTTCGGCATCCTTCCGGGGTACAGGCGAGGCAACAACAGAACTAAATGTACCCGATCGCAGGAGCAGAGGTTGGCGCGTATTGTAACGCCTCCGGGCTTCGGCGAAGGAGAGTTTCTCCTTTACCCGGATCTCCTGGATTGCCTTCTCGTCCAAGTACCGCGGACAGTCGGCAAATGACGCAGAATGAGACCCTTTGCAATTAACGCAGACGGGGGCTGTTGAACAGGTACCTTCGTGTGAGGGCTGGCTACATGTTGCACAGATGGTAACGACAATGTTACATGAGACTAGCGTATGCCCAAAACGTTGGCATTTGAAACAACGCAAAGGTCTAGTAAAATATGGCCTCACCGCAATACGTTCGTACCCTGCTGAAATGCTCGTGGGCAGATCAACGTCATCAAAAGTTATAAATAGGGTACGAGTGGGTACCAATACTCAGTCGCGTTTAGCCTGCACCTGATGCACCGCTGTCACCTTCTGGTCTGCAAGATATTCGAACAGGTCCTCGTCCGAAATACCATCGAGGCTATGCGTGGTGACGACACCTCGACAGGAATTCAAGATGCGGTGCTTCTCAACATGGATGTGATAACAGTGGAGAAGCGTGGCGCGCAACAAAGACTTACTTTGTGCATCGGACTTGTTTTGAGTCAACAATGAACCATACCAAAGACGAGTGCGGGACTGAACCGCACCCGCAACAGCGTCAATGTCCATCTGAATAATAAAAGGGTTCACCTTCACAAAACTTTGTCCTTCTTTTCGTGTAACAACCGGATGGCGATGGTGCTACTTCTGCTACAAATACATTACGGTGCTTGTTAGTAATGGAGAAAGAGGGCTCCATAGCGAAAGAAATCCTCCACCATTGCAACCGTCTCCGACCTCGGGCTCTGACTTCCTAGGCGTTACCCCGGCTTGGGTGAGTGGCCTATCTATACCCGTCTCACCCCAGGGTCACACCTCCCAGAATGTAGACAGAGGGACCCAATAGCCGTAAGAAGTCAGCAGCTCATGCAATGGCCCCCCGCGTGACTGTAGTTGAACAGCGGATACGAACACAAACCCTACATGACGACCCCGGGTTGTGGGGATGACGCTATTACCCACTCACCCAGCTGCGCACCCAGTGCGCGGGTATCCGTCAGGCTGTGTCCAAGGAGGATTAAAATAAATAAAATGGGAAAATAAACCAAAAGTGTGTGGGCGTTTCGCACGCAAGGTAGGCCGGCGAGAAAGAAAATGGTGCGAAATGGTCGGAAATTGACAAGAGAAGAAAGAGACAATGGCGAGGTGCGGTATGAACGAAATGCAAAGAACGCACGAGAGTCTGCCTTGTGTCCCCCGGTCACGAGGACGAACCCACCTCGACCGGACGAGGGTGGAGGGATGATGATGATGATGGTAATGACAGGCTCGGGCATCCCGTGTAGGCCAAACCCGTACTCACATAAGGTGAGCCCCTGAGGGTGTGAACCGGTGATGAAGGGTATCAATATTGTGGCAACGGTACAATATGGTGAACTACAAATGTTATGTCGATATTGCGTTTGTGCCGTGGGTATTATGGCATTTAGGATCTTGTAGGCGGAGGCCTTCCAGTTCGTCGAAATCTCGGTGTATCGAAAAATCCTCCATATATTGTTCCACTGTATGTTAGGATATTTGTCCTCTACAGTCGGAGTAGCGGAGTGTCTTAACAGTAGATGACGATACCGCTGCTTCGTAGTAGGAAGTGGACACCCAGAGAAATAACTCTGAGGTAAAATGGTAATGCATATTACGTTCGGCGAAAAATGGCATGATGCATTAGTTTCCCTTACTGGACTGAAGTTGTCTATTGTCCTTTAGGAGTACCAGATCGAACAATGGGTTAATCAATAACGCTGAACACTTTTCAGATACTGCCATTAGTCCGAAACCCCCACTAGTGATGGGGCGCCAGAGTTGATACTTCGCCACCTTGTACATATGGCCACTCCACAAATAATAGGACACTGCTCACTCGATGAGGTGGGATATCTCTGGTGGAAGGGGTAGTACTTGTGCCAGATATCATAACTTGGACAATGCAAAGAGGCTAACAAGCGGATTTGATGGATAAAAGATGTCCAGTTTAAACTTATCATTTCTTTGACATTCGATACAATTTGGAGACCTAGAACAGCGACGTAGTCCTTGACGTAGCCGTTGTAGCGCAGGAGATGGATGATATAGCCCTCGTTGATCCTTGGCATGTAACATGCAATTAAAGTCGCCACCCAGCAACAAGTAGCTGTATCTTTGGTGAAAAAAGAATCTCATATGACTATCAATAAAGGATTCACGTTCAACGCCGTTTGTTGGAGCAAGAAGGCAAATAAACGTTAACTATCAAGGTATCGTTGTCGATAATAACAGCTAAAATGCGTCCACTAGGATGCAACTCTTGATGAGTTATGTTCAAGGCAGCTCTGTATATTATCGCTGTACCCCTATTGTGTCACCCACATTACAAATATAATTATACGGAGGACCAAGGAAATTGAAATTCTCAATGTTTATCTCCTGCAATAACAATATATCAATATCATAACTGTAAATAAAACCTTTCACGAGCTGTTGCTTATTGGAATTGCGAATACCGGTAATATTTAAGGTAGAATAAATTAGTGTATACGACATGAAAAAGAAGAAGAAATGTATAACAAGCAAAGGAGACAGAAAGGATACCGTATCATGACAGGGAATTGTTTTCAGCTGACTCACTCTCAAAGGATGCGGGCGTTTTCTCTTTCTCTGCTACCAGAGGTGAGTCCACCAGTATTACTTTGCGTGCGTCTCTTTTTTACACGGGGGTCACGGCTGCTACAAGAAGCACTATCAGTCGTGGTGTTCAGTATTTCCATATCGCTATTTTGCAGGGCAGTCGGCGCAAAATTTGAAGCTCAGGTTCCTTCTGGAGTGTTCCTCTTCCATCATTACAGTGCATAAGGTCGACATAACCATATCCATTTCCATGCCAGCATCATCAATGGCTGTAGAACGAGACAAAGTCGCATCCCCTTTTGCAATCAAATTACATGGCGATATGCGTTCGATAGTACTATCCCTTCCTGACGAATCGGACATAGTAATTTGCGCCTGTATATTACTTGACATCTCCGTCGAGTGCAAAACTGGTACCTTTTCAATATCTAGCGGCGACCGTTTAATGGGGAACTCGCCCTGTACTAACTGCGACCATGTGGGAGCGTCTGTGGTGCGTGGTGTCTGTGTAATTACCCTTCTTATGGGACATGTGGTACGTAAATGTCCCGTGCCGTTACACAATGCAAACGTGATGGGTTGACCTTCATACCTTATAAAGCTTTTAACTCCAGCAATATCTATATATGATGGAATATGCTTTAGCAAATCTATCTTTGCTAAAGCATATTAGTACATTAGCATTAGTACTCCATTACTAATTTGGTATCTAAGATGGGGACCCCAACTATCCATAGTCAACGATATCACCGTACCATAAGTTCCCAGTTGCTCCCTAATAAGTTCTGGGTCGAGATCCTTCGGTGAATGGTACAGTTTCACAATACGAAAACCTAGACCAGCCGTTGTGATCGTAACCTTATTTCTCTGCACATTACTATAAGTAAAAATTGACTCACCGTTGGTGCCCGTGATGGCCGTTTTGACTGTCATCTCTTTTTTACATTGGATATATAGTTGCCTGGTATAATTATTCATCTGAATCCTCTCCAAATCATCTTCTTCAAAACGAAAAACATCGTAAATCCATTCGTGTAGTTCATACGGCAAAGGGTTCGGAACATTGCGCTCCACAAAGGTGACTACCAAAGTATTCTTCCTTTCTACAATCATGTTTTAATAACAAGAAACTCGAATAAATTTCTGAAATGTCGAACTTTAGAAAGTAAACAGAAACAAAGCACACGTAGCAAGAGCGATAACAAAAATAAAACAGGTCACGAAGCTAAGCACACAGCGCGAACCTGCCTCTCCACTCTCCCAAGCGAGACTGATTACTCAAGACAAAGTACACCATCACAAGGAGAGGTGGCTTCAGGGGATCGTCTCACACCGGACGTGTGATTTAAGTCCGCCCTATCCACGCCTTCATCTCTGATTTGCTCATGTAAAGTATCCCCAGGCCCAACGTGATTCGGAGTCCACGATAAAAGCTGTAGGTCCTTTCATTCTATCACCATCCTCAGAATCGCCCTAACATCGGAGAAAACGGATTCCGCCCCTTGGGTGTCTGCACCTCAGAAATGGTTCCAGTCATTTATTGGTGGTATGTGGTACTCTCCTAAGATCGCAGGCCATATGGGGGCATTATAAACTACGATACTATTAAAATAAAATCAGCAAAAGAGAACAGGAAAAAATGGCGATATTATAGAAATACCCCCAGCATTAGCCTACCGATCTGGGAAAATACACAAGGTCATAGTGGTCAGCCAAACGGGAATGGAACCCGCGGCTAGCCGCATACGAGCCTCACACATTATCGCGGAGCCATCTCGCTCGGTGTTTCTAGTAATTATTCTAGTGTACCCCACAAAGGAGGCGAAAGGAAATTCAACCTTCGCGGACATTTGCAATACACACGGTAATTTCCAAGGTTCCGTACAATTGTTTGAAAATTTTGGAAGGCACCACCAATTACCATGCTTAATGAAATAAGTATTCCCACCTTCGTTGAAAATTCGGGCGGCAATACATAAAAGACTTGGAGGAATATTTTACAAGTAGTCTAATACCGAATCAGTTGAAAATTTTCAGCATCAAGAAACGAATACGCAATCGGCCACTCTGCTGGCCAAGAATAATGCTTGGAGAAACTCAGGTTTTTTATTGTTTTAAACATTATTTCTTTATTATGTTATTCTTATTCTATAAGAATTGGCTCCTGGATGTGCAGAACCGGATAAGATCAAACCTAAGCAATCGAAGATATAATGAGCGCAGTAACCAAAACATAGTGGAATACCCGCTAACTTAAGCTCAGGGAAGTGAACTTATTGACTCACCTTTAAGTGAACGGCATTATATTGACTTAATAACCCAAAAATATTCTTGAGAGAATGCGCCATTATTTAGTCACTGGCAAAACTAGGATCCTGGCTGAATTAGTTGAACTAATTTCGGGTTTTGAATGCTACAATGAGAACATTAATAAAAAATAGTTTCAACATTAGGGATGTATATGAAGCAGATTTCTGTGCACATAATATGTACAGTGAGATGTATGTATACTTAAAAGAAAGCAATCAGCAGTCAGGTCTGTTGTTTATGTAGCGCAAAGAAACAAATATAAATAAAGGATGAATATTAGAGAGGAGAGTGTGTTAAAGAATCAATGGGAGAATGATAGAGAGAGAGTGGGGGAGAGAGTTTGTTTCTGGCGGAAGGAGCAAACACATGAACTTGCAGTTCAGTTAATTTTAAAGAAATAAATATAAGCTTAAGCCATACATATGAACTGACTGGGAACGTAAACAAGGCCTAAATAATGTAAAGTATAACGTTTGTATGCAATGCCATACTCCATAAACTGCTACAAGATTATACAGAGTGAGCCAAAAGACTCCGAACCGCCTGCGCGGTGTTTTTCCTGTCCGCTATCTCGGCGCTCGTTGCAGTCTGCTGCTATCATAGAAAGACGCGGATGAAACCATACAACATCTTTAAACTACTTTTAAAGGCTTTACTTACCAACTTTATGAAATGAAATGCTGAAACTGGCCACCGTCGTTGTCCATACATTTTGGCACCTCTTTAGGAAACTATCTATCGTGAAATTTTTGCGGGGAATTTTCCAAACGATGACCGAAGCCGTCTAATGTTTCTTCGGTAAGAACCGAACGCCTCTTTTATATTTCTCAGCCTGAGCATTTCCTGTGGCCTGAAATTTACTGTAAAGTTCATGGATTGTTGTACGGCCTGGAACGTTTACACCTGGAAATCTTTCTGCAAATCGTTCCTTTACTTGGTGAGCTGACCGAGTTAACGCATACGAATCATAAATAAATACACGCTGTGCAATAGAAAACATACAATGAGCCATAATATACTTCGTGACTAAGTACAGGACAAAATAATAAATAGCTCGTAATAGCTTAACTACATCACATCACCGTCAACTCAAAACTGCACTTCACACTGCACAGCAAAACCACAACCACAAAAGTGTGACTTTGTTTATAACAGTAGTGCGTTATCATGATTTTATCATATTTCCACACGCCCAGTAGAAAAACACCGCGCAGCCGGTAATATTGTTCATAAAATACCCCTCCGGGGTAACTTAAAATATAAACTGTACAAGACAAACCTACACACCCTGGAAGAATTAAAACAAAATATCCGCCAGGAAATTTCTCAACGTGAACTACGGCGAGTAATGGATAGTTTCCTAAAGATGTGCCAAAAATTATGGACAACGACGGTGGCCAGTTTCAGCATCTCCTTTCGTAAAGTTGGTAAGTAAAGCATTTAAGAGTAGTTTTAAAAATGTTGTATGGCTTCATCCGCGCCTTTCTGTGATAGCGGCAGACGGCAACGAGCGCCGAGGACGCGGGCAGGAAAAACACCGCGCAGGCGGTTGGGAGTCTTTTGGCTCACTCTGTATTACTAGGTGGCCAAGCTTATCGAAAATGACAAACAGCGATGGTGTTTACATCACTGCCAGCTTACAGGCAAACTTAAACACGCACTAGCGCAGAACCCCAAGGTCAGTACTCCTGATCGCTTTGCTTAGGATAAAATGTTCATAATGCACAGACATTTTAGTGAAAGCTACTCTTTTAATTTAAGTTGTATACAACTTTATGCTTTTACTTAAATGTTGTCAAGTCGGACATATTGGGGAGAGCAATTATCCATCTTCCAGCAACTTACACTTACGAATGGCAGAGAGAAAAATAATTGAAACGTTACTGTTACAGACGATTAACTACTCTACACACGCAATGGAGAGCCTAAGACTTCCTGGTAGGACAAGGGGATGTCATACGACACGTTCTACTCTTCCTTGAACCTCGACAGGCTGTCAGTAATCTTAAGTAAATATTTTCTTGTGCTTTGGATATTATGTTACCAGCGCTCATGAGACATCGCAAGAGTTATAATTCCTTAATTTAACAGAGTTCCTTAGATTAGACCTGAAACAATATCCATTCTGAAATCTCAAGATGCGGATTAATTTTCTCTACCTGTTCTCTTGTAACACGCGACCTTCAGGAAGATTTAGGCCACAAGGTGTTCCGTATTATTTGATCCTTCCTATATTGGAAGAGACCTAAGTAGCTGACTATGTTAGTGAGACCATAGTTAAACTGTGGGGAACAATTCTCTCGTGTGTTTCATATTGTATAAACATCATATACATGTGTTACGAAAATTGCTAAGAATCCAAGGGTTTAACAGAACACAAGGAACTGTGCGAAATAATATACTCCCTGATTCTGCAATCAACTTTCGTTTTCAACGGGCAATAAATTCATCTCTGCAATGTATTTCTAGGATTAATTAGCGCAAAAGTACGTTTTACAAATCCGCGGAATTTTTTTAAGAACGGCATTACTTCATAAACACAAATATAAGATTCAAATAGTGCGCCCGTTGCTTCCGTTTAGGAAGTCAATTTGAGCTGACACTTGCGGTGATTTTAAAAACACAGATTGATACATAATATAATAATATGCGTATTATAGCCACTTATAGGATAATTTTCGTAAGGTAGTTCAATAATTAGAGCCCTGTTCTCGGCATTACATACATTCTCTTCGGCATTCTGGGCTACATAGTCCAGATCGTAGCAACGGAAAAATATTTAATCCTTTTTATCGCAATATATCGCCCATAATAACTAAATGTGAATGAGAACTTTTTAAAAACTTTAACTTAGTATTGCTAAAACCTGCATTTACATTATGCTGAAGTTTGATTTCAATAATGGGAGCTTTGTTGAACTTTATTTTCGATTCTACGGGCGTAAATAAATATATTTTACAATGTTCGATGGTGATGGGTGACGTGATCATATTTTGTTAATAAATCCATATCCACAAATTTTTTGTTTACGTGTTATGGAGAAACACGTGGGCAGTACGGATAAAAATGTTAGGAAAGTAGTAAAAAAATTAACTGAAATACTGTAACTAAGC
Organism: Deroplatys truncata; assembly: GCA_030765065.1. Classification (NCBI taxonomy): domain Eukaryota; kingdom Metazoa; phylum Arthropoda; class Insecta; order Mantodea; family Mantidae; genus Deroplatys; species Deroplatys truncata. Next base: position 174,608 of record JAUKNL010000244.1, read on the forward strand.
AGACAAGAATTTAATGAACTACTGAAGGTGCTCAAAATGGCTGGGGCTAACTTCGAAATATTTTGTGCATCGTCTTAGCATGTGGCGTCGAACTATAGGAAAGTGTTAATTTCTGGTGCACAGGTGTCCATGGACATCCCCGGGGTGTTTGTTAGGATGTATGTAGCCTCTTTCACTAAAACGCCACTCCAATCTTCGAAACGTGGTGTGAGGTGGGTGACGGTGTTAGGAGAACGCTGTTGATAGAGCCGGCAAGACTTTCTTGCATTTCTTCGGTCTTTCCCGTAGATAAGAAGCATCTCGGTGCACCCTGCATTTATATACAAGGCCGACATTATTCATTCCCGCTTGCTGGAACACAAATGAATACTGTAAAGTGTGAAACTACTAAGTATATGAATACCGCAAACACTACCGTTAGCTGTAGAGGTTAAGGATTGGTAACCGCTGTTACGCCGTAACATTACAAAACTCTTAACTAATGAATGCGACGTCTGTTGCTTGTCGCGGAATCTACGGTTAGTCATCCCCCTTCTCATTTCCGAGGCTCTAGCGAGTAAACAGAGTTTCTGGGAATGGATTTATAAACAAAATAGGATCACATCATACGTTACTATCTAAGAACTAGCTTGTGACATACACAAGCTTTTAGTTTCTCTACTGCGTACTTACAGTAAGTACGGATGTATTTATTGTATTCCGCCCAAAAATTCGATGTCAAGATTTCACCGAAGATACGTGTTTTCAGATATCCAGAATCCGCCCTTAAAAGAAGCACTCCTAGTAAAAAGTTGGCGCGCACATATGTGTGTATGTTGTAGCGGGGTTTAAAAGCAAAAGGTGTAATGGGTCGGTTCTTGGTGTAGGGTTGGTAATTCGGGAGGATTGATGTTGCTGCCGGCTACTCAGGTAGAGGAATATAGGTTCTGGACTCTTACCTCAGGGAGTGTGCATGGGAGATGAATGAAGCTCACTGTTCTCCTCTCAGATGGCCCGTTTATTGAAGATCCACTCTGTTGTCCTCGTCCGAATACCCTTTCACACAAGACGCGATTTCTCCTGTCATCCCCTGCTATTGTTTCCGTGCTTTCCCTTTCTTAAGTACTTTGAGAAGTTGAAGTATATTACAATGTTACTTTAATGACTTAACCTTTAGTCATGACCTAGCTACCCTTTTATTCACGTTTACTGTAAACTAATTTTCCCATACATAAATAATTACTCGTAGACATCTGCACTGTTTCCCTCTCGGATATAAAATACTTTGAATTTCTAATCTATCTTATTCTCCCTCACTGCTCGACACGGAGTTACTTTCTCTATCCTACGGTTCGACACACAGTCATATTCTCTCCCCTACGTTTCGACACAAAGTCAACTTCTCTACCCTACGTTTCGACACACAGTCATATTCTCTCCCCTACGTTTCGACACAAAGGCAACTTCTCTACCCTACGGTTCGACACACAGTCATATTCTCTCCCCTACGTTTCGACACAAAGTCAACTTCTCTACCCTACGGTTCGACACAGTCATATTCTCTCCCCTACGTTTCCACACAAAGTCAACTTCTCTACCCTACGTTTCGACACAAAGTCAACTTCTCTCCCCTACGTTTTGACACAAAGTCAACTTCTCTACCCTACGTTTCCACACAAAGTCAACTTCTCTACCCTACGTTTCCACACAAAGTCAACTTCTCTACCCTACGTTTCGACACAAAGTCAACTTCTCTACCCTACGTTTCGACACAAAGTCAACTTCTCTACCCTACGTTTCGACACAAAGTCAACTTCTCTCCCCTACTTTTCGACACAAAGTCAACTTCTCTACCCTACGTTTCGACACAAAGTCAACTTCTCTACCCTACGTTTCGACACAAAGTGAAGCATCTTACACACGTCTGAAAGTTGCTCTCTGTCATAGGTAATGTTCCATTTCACGCCTCATTTCTAGTTTCGATCTATCTTTTTGCTATGCACGTGACCTTTCTTATTCTTATTGGTTATATCTCTGAATTTTTCTTCGTCTTCCATTGGCTCTTAATTTCGTCGCCCGAGCATCGTCCGCGTCTACCATTAACAACTTATGTTCGCCAGACTGAATTTTCTGTGCGCTTGATTGAATTCGGTTTCCGGCCCGTTGTCTCCGTTTCCTGTGAGCGACTTAAGCGATTCCTAATGTCTCTCTTCCTGTACGTTCCTAAGTCTTCAACCTTTTTACGGTTTTCGCCAAGTCTCTTCGTTCTCAAATACACGTTTTCTACATTTTATTTCACTTTCTGATTATTAATTAATGTCTACTCTTTACTTGATTTCTCTCGTTATGATTTTATTCCCCTTTTTCTAATTCTTAATGTTCTCTTTTATTCTTCTCTCATATTGGTATTCCCCTCATTATTTTGATTAGATGCTTATTAATATTCTTATTATGGTTATTATTTATTATCCATATTATTCGGGCGGATCTTATCACTTCAATGTGTGTGTATTATAAACTAAAAAAGAAATGTGCATAAATACCCTACTTAGTATTTAGGTTCAGCATCCAAAGATGCAACACTAAGGTTTTCAAGAAAATACCTCACCCCAAACTACCCTTTACATGGAGGACATTATTTTTGTATTTTTTCAGAGATTGCTCAAACGATTCCGATTAAAGTGCTATATGTTTAAGATACTTACATGTTAAATAGAATGTATATCTTGAATGTTCTGGGAGAAGCCTGTGAAATTCTCTTCCTTCAGGAAGAATTTTGAAATACACAAAAACTCACTACGCAAGAAGTGAGGATCTCTCTGTAAAATACAGTTTATTACAATTAACTTTTTTGTGGCATTAGACATTTTCGGCATAGGATGTTGGTTTCAAATTTTTAGTATTTTGTAATTTTCTTAGTGCTGTCGCAATTCACCTGTTTCTCGTGAACTCGTGGAAATAATATGAAATTTCTAGGCCAGCATGTAGTGACTAGTTTCCAAACATCTGACAATAGCTAAGGTTTATCTCGATTAACACGAAGTAGACAGAAAAAAAAGACTTCGTAGGAATAGTTTGTAGATGCTAATAATAATGAACTATAGTAGAGAAAGTCATGTGAACGTATCACAATTCATATTCTTTCTCGTGGTCATATAAAGACCACGACATAGCGACACGCTTTTTAAAAATATTACTATCGCTTTAGCCTACTGTATTCTTCTTATACCTACAACGATATGTGAACGTGTCATTCAGCTTTATGTCGATTAACAAGAATTAACCAGAAGAATTAACTTTTGAAGAAGAGTGAGTAGGGAAAACGCAACGCATCGGATTTTTGCATCCTGTATTTATGTATAATTCATTAAACAAGTAACTGCTTCTTTTCAAAACTCGTTAGGTCCACATCAAACGGCTCTATATTTGTTCAAAGCGTAATGATTAATTGGAGTTAACCAGTTTTTGTGAAACTCCAGACGAATTTCAAATGCTGTACACATATAAAAGAAGTAATGGAAGTGTTTCAAACAATAGAACACAAATTATTTGCTATTCCGTACAAGATGACGCCTCTAATTCAATTTCGATTTGGAATAAATTAAAGGGTTTGAATGTGCGACCCGTTTACACTGCATCCATAGCTCTGAACTTTTAATTCCCTCACTGTCACTGACAGTGATTTAAACATAAACCTCACAGGTTTTATTCATTATCATTTTGAGAATATTGTAACATCTCGATATCTTCCTAGTAATCTGCTCGTATCAACAGAGAAAATATCTAGTTTCAATATGAATTTCTCATATCTACTTGGATTTGCTGAACCATTTGTATAGATAGACCATTAATCACTTCAGAACTGCACATTTTATCGCATGTCCGTTATAATCTCTCAAAAAGCATAACTTGATAAGAAACACGGTGAGTGACCCAAAACGAGCTCAGTATGTGTACGCCGGAGGATTCTAGGCGACATTGGAGGGTCACAGGTCGCATACATTGACGCAAAAACTAGGGCTTCCATGATTTGTAGAAAGCGCCTTATCAGTGACGGATATTCATGTGGACAGTGAATGGCAATGATCCGCACTTTTCTTATACGTACTCTCTTCTAATAGTACACAACTTTCTAAAAAGTTTGAATAACTAAATTCCAAAAGAATTAACAAATACAAAATTCATTGATCTTCTTGGGATTTTATTAAACTTTTAGAATGAGTTAAATGCACATTTACGAAATCAATATACTGCTAGATTCTGATACAAGTAATTTTTAAACTCTGAAGCTGATGCAGTTTTTTTTTCTCAATAACATACCCAATACATAAAAATTCCCTAAGTCATAAATTAATGTCATAATATACTAACACTATTATATATTATGCACTAAGAATATTCAACATCTACCTTAATATTGCCAGTACTCTGCCCTTATTCACGGTAGCGCTTTTGTCTATTTTTACTTTCTCTACTACGTATGTATAGTAAGTAGGGGAAGTATTGCATTCCACCCAAAAATTCGATACCGAGATTTCACCGGAAATACAGGTTTTGAGGCGCCCTGAATCCAAATAAAGCAGTTTTGGAAACATGTCCGGGTGTGTGTCTGCCTGTGAACAGCATAATTCAAAAACGAAAAGTCGGATAAATACCAAACTTGGAATTTAGGTTCAATATCTTCCAAAGATGCGACTCGAAGATGTTTAACAAAATCTTTCACCCCAAAGTGCCCTTTACGTGGAACATTTTTCGAAAGTTTAATTTTCTAAATAGTCGCTCTATTTTGTTTAAATATCACATATAAACATATTTATATGGCAAATAAAATGTATATTTTGAATTTTCGGGGAATAGACTATGAAGTTCTCTTCATTTGGAAGGACTTTAGTATAATCTTGTATAACTGGTAAACGTTAAGCGATAGACGAAAACGCACTATACAAAAATGTAAATCTCCTTAAAACACGCAATTTATTTCAAACAACTTGTTTTAGTGGCACATGCCATTTCTGAAATATTAATGGTTCGAATTCTTGAAAACTTGGGCATTCGTTTAAAGTCCCATCAACATTCAATTGTTTCTCGCGATTGCATGGAAACAGGTGGGAATTTTGAGGCCAGCGTATAGCTTAAACATTTGACTGCCCACACTCTCTTTGTATCTATAACGAAATGTGTAATGCAACTTTTTTTTGCAAAAGCTCATTTGAATTAAAATGTAGTAGATAGAAACGTAAGCTTTAGTAAGAATACTTTGTATACCCACTAATAAAGATAGAGGTTAGAGAAATTCGTATGAATGTATCACATAAGATTTTTCTAGTATTACAGCACTCAGTTTCGGTAGGAAGAATTTCCCCAGAAACAATGAGTTTTGGTTGACACGTCTAATTTAAGCGAAAAGCAAATACTAGATGATCGAAGTTATTCGGAGCTTCTTCCTAAATATTTTAATCGATAATGTAATTATTTAAGAGAGATATGTTCATAACGAAATCCAATGCTTACCTATTCTAGAATTTTGTTTCTAGTGATATCACCACGGTGAAAATCGACTGCGACGTAGGGGAAGGAGCAAACCCTAACGTCTAACTATGTTTATCTCCCCTATGATAACGGCAACCAATCCACAAGGAAATAGGAAGAGTTGGTCGCACACTGCAGCGACAGAGGGAGGAGAATATCCTGGGCGCGACGCCAACTCTAATCACGAAATCGCGGGTAGTAAAGACATAAACAAAAACGGTAATTGTCTTTTAGATTTTATGTTTTCTAGTAATTTATACATACTTAACTTCGGCAACAAGCTTACCTTTGATAATCGTACAAGACAGGCAGTTATCGACATCGCCTTTTGTACTGAGTATGTTGTTACTCAGATTACCGATTGGAGGTTCTTGAATGGACCGTCAATTTCGGATTACAATTTACATATAATTCCATGGTAAAGCAGATAAGCTAACTAATATCCGTAGGTATTCTAGGAGAACTAGGTGGTATCTCTCAGTTAGAATTGAGCTGATTGACAGGATTACATCTTTTGATTATATTAACAAGGTGCCTACTCAGTTCAAGGGACTATACTTGACAGTTGTCACGGAAACTGCCCCATGTAGTTGCGGACAAAATCTAAGAGAGTGACATGATGCACTAAAGACATGAATATAGAAGAGGCAGAGTATGACATTTCTTTAACAAGACAAAATAAACTTGAGGCCGGAGGGAGTATCATATAGCCAGAATACAACAAAAACGTAGGCTAAAATATTTTCTTGGCAAGCCCACTGCCAGGGACAGCTAGGTTACGGAGAGCATTGGCTCACGGTGCAACAAATCCTGTAGGAATATATGTAAACCCACAAGTGGTTTTACGTGTTCGGTCGAGGAAAACCTAAAGTTCCCTTTGAAGTTCGCTTCCCCATATGCCTTGATGATGACAAGATCTGAGTCCGCAGGTCATTGCGAAAACTCCAACAAAGGGCATAGCAGAAGGACTGGGAACTCTCACAACAGTTGTCACAACTTATAGTGCTAAGTGGGCAATGAACAAATGTAAACCATTTAAAGACATCAGGTGAGGATTGTATCTTACCTGCGCATTTGCAGAAAGCACCTGATTCGCTTCATATCCTCTGTAATCTCTATAGCCTTTAGTTATATTCTTCAGGTCTGGAGAGCTACGAGTAGTGTTTAATCCTAAGAGCGGACATAACTATTACACTGGAGCTAATACCTATCGACCATCAGTCTTTCACCTCTCCTTTTAAAGGCCTTACAAATACAGATCAAATGATCTATTCTAAATAGGGTGTTTTGTTAAATAATCCCCTCCAATGAAATAAACTTGCCTAGCCATCTAAGTCCTGCATAACAGCACTACAATCTTATTAGTAGACTAGAGGATTCATTAGCTTGACAGGAAATAGCACGAAGTACCCTTCTAGATATAGAGGATGCTTTTGATAACACTTACTATGAGCCTATGATCTTAGCTACACGAGATCACAGAGACAATGACAGTCTTTATGGATGGATATACTCCATACTTAAGAGCAGAAATATGACTGCTGGGCTTCTTGGAGGGACGAGGGGGGTCATCGCCACGGTGGGTTGCCCACAGGGGAGTGCTCTCACTCTGCTTTGGAGTCTAATAGTATACGATCTACTCAATGACCCACGAGGGATCTACAGTGCTATATGGATGAAACAGTTCTGTAACTTTTGGGAAACTTCTCAATTTCGTCTCAGACATGATGAACAATAGACAGAGAAAAATTCACGGCTGGTGCAAACAAGAAGGGTTTTCTATCAATCTTAGCAAAACAGTTGTTGTCCCTTTTATTAGCAGGGTCTAAAAGGTCAAGGAAACCTCAAACTAGGCAACTCGATCCAGGAATATTTCAAGTCACTTAAATGTATAGGCATTGTTCTGGATAAGACTTTCGCCTCGATAAGAAACTCACCTCAACAACACTCTCCATAGAGCCAGGTGGTCTCAAAACCATCAAACACCTTTTGGAAAAGCCTGGGCCTAAAGCCACATTAGTCACTGGCTGTACGTTGTAATTAACCAAGTGTCAGATATCTTACGGCGTCATTGTTTGGAGGCGGAAAACATTACAGACTATTTTGCATATACTTACCAAGCTACAGAATTAGCATATCTATGCATTCCAGGGGCCTCAGAAATACTCCAAATATCGTCACTGGAGACTGTCTTGGGTCTCCATGCCGTGGGCATTTATTTACAACCGGAGGCCATGTTTACCAATCACCGCTTAAATCAAGCACGAAATTGAAGTATTTGTTCCACAATTGGACACACTTCCATTCTAAATTTCCTAGATACTTCAGTGATGAATAATAGGTCTGACCTAATAAATATCAAACACTTTTCAACGCTTATCCTCACAGATAGTCAAAGTGCATCATAAACACTTTCTTCAGATCAGGTGAAATAAAATATTATATGTGAATGTCTGAATACCCTGAGCAGACTACAGTTTCTCAACAGGTGCGAACTGAAGTGGATTCCGGGGCATCGTGGCATTCAAGGAAATGAAGAAGTGGGTCTGTTGGCTAAAAGGATTACTGAAATACTCTATATATTTCAGTAATACATTGTTAAAATAGGTATACGTACTATCAAAACCTCAGTAAAAATGGATTGAAGAAAAATACCAGCGAAGGTGCCAAACTTATTCTAGAAAAGACGTGGTAGAAAATTGGTCTTAGGTCCAATCAACACTGTTTCTCTATCTCTCTTAAAAATACCTGTCCTGAAAAAGAAGAATAAGGAAAGTAGTTGCACTAATTACTGAACTTGGTCATTTCAGAAAACACCTGCGCAACATGAGACTCTATGAAGATGAATCCATTTGTAGAACAGGCAAACAGGATAAGGAGGCTGTCTTGTATATCCCGTTTGATTGCCCATTCCTGGTAATAAAGGGACCAACCCTTTCTATAACCATGGGAGATCTAGAAATGAATACTAACATTAGAACCAAAAGGTTGCATCTTGCGCAGGAAACAAACTTTGGAAAACCAGGAAAGTGTTTCTACTAATCGGGTTGTACAAGCCTTTTTGCCTGACGTAAGGGAAGCCAATGAAACTCCAGCATAACTCCGCGTTATCAATCAGTCAATAAGAGAGATATAATACGATAGTTGGCCCACCTGAGCTGAGTTGAAGTTAACAGGGCAGTATTACTGCCCTGTACTGCGACCTTAAACAGATATATTGCTCTATCCCAAACTTCTCTCAATCTCTCAGTTTGATGTTGCTAATGAACTGAATCCAGCTATAGATTGAGAGGAATAACAGGTCTTCGAATTTTGGAAACTGTCTCCCGAAAACAGTTTTCTTACATTAACCAGTGCAGAGAACCCATAATTAATTAAATTGAGTTTATTTATGGACGCCCTTTAACTACTGAGGTTTTTAGCGTCCCAGGACGTGAAAGACAGGACATTTTGCTCAGAGGCCTCTTTATTAGGCTTCAGGTTCTTTTACATACCGTAAATCTATGGCACACGCCCATAATAGATGAGCAGCATTCTCAGCCCCCTACTGACACCTCCTGTAAATGAGATTAATGTGCAGTCCCATTTTGTACAGAAGTCCCATGACTTATCATCTATGAGAGTGTCTTCAGTCTCCCCATTTAGTTACGACTTAGTTGCAAAATTGGGTAATTGGGATTGTTAAAAAAATGTAATAGTTCCTGAGACAAATGTTAGATCGTATGATTCACCTTTATTTCAAGACGCTTGCTTATCCCAGGCTTTGAGGTAATTACTAGTTCGTGCAGATGCACTATATGCTTTGGAACATGTTCTTTCTGTTACCCACAGGATATTAATTATAAAGACAATGGTGGATAAATACTAAAAGACAGGGTGAACACGATTGGTTATTGATTTAGAAAAAGCATTTGACACTATCAACAGGGATGCGATATGGTTAAAACTAATTACGAAAGGAGTGAGCAAATCATTTATATAGAATATAAAGCATCTATATGTAAATAATGAGTGGTGTGTGAAAATAACCAAGGGAAGAATTACTGAAGAGAACGCGAATAATTGAAGGTTTAGATAAGGGTGCAAAATTAGTCCAGTGCTGTTTAACCTATTTATAAATGATATTATAGAAGAGATAAAATGTTGAATAAGCATTCACCAGTTATTAATAATAAAGAAATACCAGGATTATTGTTTTCAGATGATCTAGTGGCAGGTTCTATCTCAGTTGTGGGGCTAAGTAAGCTATTGAAGCAATTGGCAAATACTGTAAAGATTGGGGGTTGAGAATAAACACAACGAAATCGAAAATCATGATTTATAAGAAAGGATATAAACTAAGAAAGACCGAAAAGTGGTATTGGGAAGGAACGGAGCCAGAAGCAGTGAGAACAATTGACTATCTAGGAGTAAGGTTCAATAGTGCGGGGGATTGGGGGGAACAGAAGAAAAAAGTACTAGCAAAGGGGAAACAAGCAATACAGGTAATCAGAGCAGGTGAGAACAAAATACCAGAAATGCAAATTGCGTAGCTAGAAAGGATATATAGCACAGTGGTGAAAGCAAGGATATTATAGGCAGCAGAGATATGGGAGCTGGAAAAAGGATGGGAACATGTAGATGCTATACATAGGAATTTTTGCAAAATAAGTCTGGGATTACCAAGAAGTTCACCAAATGGAGTAGCACAAACAGAATTAGGGAGGGTGGGAGCTAAAGGCAAAATGGTAGAAGGGGCAGCCAAAAACTGGCTCAGAATAAAGCTAAATGAGGAAAACGAGATACTAAAGCAATGCTTGGTTGTACAGGAGAAAATGGGGAAAAAAAAAAGAAACTTGCATGCACAAGTTACAGACAACGTTGGAAGAAATAGGAATAGGGTTTTATGGGCAGAAAGAAACAACAAAAGTAAGGGATTCTGGAAATAAATTTGAACAAGGATGGAGGATATTGAAAAGCAAAAAATTATAAGTAGTTTCGAGTAAAAAAGGTTATTAATAGATTATAAATATTTTAAAAGGAATGGGGAAAGAAAGATACATCGAAGTATGCCACAAAGAGGCCAGAATGAGGTGTGCATGGGCAAGGACAGGTGTAATGAATTTAAGTGGTCTAACAGAGAGAAGAAGTGGGGAGAGATGTACTAAATGTAATGAATTACATGACAATTGGCATTATATTCTGGAATGCGAGGACACGGATAAAGGAAGAGAGAATTTAATACTAGAGAAATGGAAAACTTTACCAATAGAGCTAAAAGTTGGGAAGATTTTTAATACAAGATCAAACGAATATATTGAAGAAAGCAGGAAAATATTTAGGAAAAATTAGATTAAAGTGATTCAAAGAGACGTGAAGCAAATTGGAGAAGATACGGAAAAAGTGTAACAAGGCAAAAAAGTAAATAGTGGAAAATTATACTTCCCCATTAATAGAATGTCAAATATAAGAGGAAAAGAAATAATAAGCAACTCCACTGTATTGTAAAAATTGTATAAATTGCATGTAAGTACAAAGTAGACAATAAATCATTCATTCATATTACCTACAGGGCCCTGAAGGCAGGCTCGCTGACTAGCAGTTATATTATACATTTATATTTAGTGGCACCAAGTTCCAGATATATTTGATGACTCGATATTCCAAAAAGGTTAACGACACGAAATTGCCTTGTGTCCCTAGGAACACACACCTCAGTCCGCTCGATAACATTTGGGCCGAAGTGCGGCGCACTATGACATTCTGGACAACAGAAGGCCTAGTATTTCACAACAATTGTAAGAAAGGATGCAGCAGACTTGGGGTGATGTAATTTCGTCTGAGAATTACATACAAAGACTATTCACTTCAATAAGATCAATAATGGGCGGTTATCTTACATGCCGTCATACTGATAAAATAAGTAATAAAACAGAGCACATTTCAGCTTCATTTATTATTAATTACTGCCTGTACCAATCATTAGGCGATGGATATATCTGTGTGGGTTAATAATGTCGCGTTAGAATATCAGTTTGCTTTGTGGCAGTTTCACCTCATCTCGTGTTTATGTTACGCAGCTGTTAGAACCAAAGGAATGTTTGCTACCTAATTCGATAAGACCTTTCTTCTAATTGCGGGAACTTCAACCTATCTGCATAGCCTAAGGCTATGATATATATAAGATAACCCTCATTGTACATGGGGTCCGTCGCCTAGTGTAGGCAATTCGCAACTCCCAGTTTTATGGCGAAGGTTAAAACCTCAATCTACAAAATTTAAATCTAAAGAAATAGCAAACGCATTCCTTAACTCTCTCATCTGACTTAACTCATGCGTAAACTGATTGAAAGCGAGTATTTATTATGCTGAACCTAACTTTTCAGCTTTGAAAATGTTCTAAGCTGTACCAGCTATCCTCCCGTCTCAGGCAAACTACACCATACCAAAACAAATTTTACAAATGGTATCCGAAAACATGACAGGACTAAAAATACTGATATTACCAAGTCTAATATACCAAGGAAATAACTCGTGGACACCCACACACACACACACACACACACACACACACACACACACACACATATATATAATTTTCTGCTTCTTTTGGTTTAGATAGTTTTTCTGAGTACAAATGTCACACACACGCGCGTGCGCGCGCACGCAACTCGCGGCCTCACACTTATATGTGCGTTATACTACAAGTGAGACTTAAATGAATCAAGGTAAGACACAATTTATTACATCTGTGGCCAGGGCTTGTCCCACCAGACTCTAGTGTGTAACTATTTAGCATAAGTAAATAAATAAAAATAAAAACGACATCATAATATAAAATAACTAGCGGACAATAATTCAAAGAACAGCTCTTCGCAAAAATACACAAGTAAATACTATAAAACAAATCTTTCGATTTGAACGTTTGGTTATTACTATATAAGCAGAGTGAGTATACTCTCTGTGTCAAAAATTGCTTAATGCCAGCATTTTGGGCTTACAGTGTAATGTATTACGCTAGGTGGAAGTTCGAAACCCGAGGTGCTCCTACAATTGTTTTCATGCGCTTTTCATACAATCATTTTGTAGATATATTTATGAAGATTTGTTTTATAATATTACACCTATATTCCCTCTATGATGTTTGAGCTATTTATCTGCTGTTCTGGCACAACAGCAAAAAGTAAAACCCTTAATTATATGTACCTGAACTTCGGGCGCTCTTAAATACAAGTAAAAACAAATAAAAGAACAGAAAAATAAAACATCTAATATTTTATGCGGTTTCCTTATTTTCTTTCGTTGCTCCCAATCTTTTGGGAATGGAATCTAGTGGTTTTCTAAAATAATTATTGGCGCCCTCTGCTAATGACTCCCGAGTGTCTTCTATCCACAGGAGCTGTGCAGCATTAGTTAACATGAGAGTTCGTTCAAACATATTCTATTGGATTCAAAGTTGTTTTTTGAAAAATACCTATGAGCTCCCAAAACTAGTTTTAAATCCTAGCCTGCCTATGGACCCGAATGGTCAGTTTGCTGGAATGTTAATTCTTTAGTATAACATCAAATGATATAGGCTCCACGATAACGTGTGAAACTCCTATTCGGGAAGTCGCGGGTTCAATTGCCGTCGGGCTGGCCACTTTGACCTTGAGATATTCGTGGTTTTCTCAGGTTCGTGGACGGATGCTGGGGTGGTTCCTCTTCTACCTCGAATTTTCTGTTCATTCTTTCCTGTCCCCTTCATTTCCTTTGATATGTTTCATATCACATTCTTCAGGATTGTAGGACAAGGCGACGGTGATACTTGTGAAGGATTTAGGTTGTAGGATGTGTTTATCGGGGGTGTTTTTTACCTCACCACTGCTACTCCCCCGGAGTCAGGGATAAGGTGAAGGAGAAGTAGGAGATCTTAGGTTCGCAGGCAGATAGGCTCACAGAGAAGCAAAGAAGTCCCTAGCATTTCCAGTTTGAACACCCGCGTACCAGTAGAGGCGAAGAATCCCGAGAAAGGGCGACAAAGCACTAACGGGCGGAACAACGCACCCTGGCGTTCACGGGGCAAATATTTCTAATGCGCAAGGATCCACGCCATCTGCTCGACACCATCAGCACCGCAGAACCTGAAAACACATCTAAAATGTGAATGGGGGAGATGAGATGAGAGGAAATGGGGAAAGGAGAAATCGTGATAGAATACACCCCTCCCCGTCATTCGCCTAGGCGACCAGAAGAAAATCACGAAAAACCCCATGGTCAGAGTGGGCGGCCACCGGGAGTTGAACCCGGGACCTCCCGAATGCGTGCCCGAGACGTTATCGTCTGAGCCATCCCGCTCGGTGCGATAGGTGTGTTGCGGCGGTACGGCGGAGTTTGCGCTGTGCAAAGATTTCTCCCCGGCGTTTGGCTGACCGGCTTATACCCTCTTCTGGAGTGGCCTTCTTCATGTCGAGTCCTCCGGTTTGAAGATGGAGCAGGTGGCCTTGTATCAAGGTCAGAATTGGCGTCATTCTGGACTTCTTAGGGACCTCATTGTTGCTAGCACACATCCTGTTCCGGATCTGGTAGCCCTTCGGGTCTTCCCTTCATCCTTTCCTCTCAGGGGTCAAAGAGGAAGCCAAGGACCTAAAAAGGCCTATGTGCGGTGCTGAGGTCCAGTGGCCGGGCTGCCCCCCTTCTCCGTCTGACTAATTCCACCAAGACAACGCTCTCGGGCAGACGGGAGGAGAGCATGTAACAGATTTCACAGGTTCCAAGAACACCTTCCAACATACGTGCCCCATCCCGAGACCAAACAGTAACGCACATTCGACTACTTGCAGAACTGCTCACATAGCGAATGTGGTAATAAGTCTCCAAAGACCTGCAAACAAACACAGTAGAAGTGCTACTTGCAGTATTGAATGCAACTTCGACAAAATTACTTCTCTCCAATCGAAAATTCTACAATTTTGCAAATGTCAGCCTGTCAGTTATGTGCGTTAGTTAGATCTTCTTAATTACTGCACGGCTACGCCGAATTCCGGCATGCTTTGCAAGATTGCTACCAGCGAATAAAAGTAAAATAGGACGATAAGGAATAACATAGAGATTAGTAATAAAAGTAGTGGCATACTTGGAGACGAACTCTGTAAACCCCGCCAGACGAAGTGATAAAAAAATTAAATTGAGTTTTATTATTGGACGCTCTTGAACTACTGTGGTCCTTAGCGTCCCATTCTATATTGGGCGTGAAAGACCGGAAATTTTGCTCAAAGGCCTCTTTATCAGGCTTGAGGTTCTTTTACGTGCCGTAAATCTACAACACGGGACCACTGGTTTTACTTCCCTTCCGAAGGAAGCCATGCTAAGGATTTTTACGCCCGAAAAAAATCCATCGCCCTCCGCCAGGTTTGAATCCGTGACCTCGAGAACTAGAGGTTAATTGTGATAGTGTACTTCCTTCTCAGAGGCAGGGTCGGCTCAACGGGAGTGAGTCATGAAACTTAAAACATGAAACAAGACATGTGAAAGTACAGATTGAGCCAAAAGACTCCGAACCGCCTGCGCGGTGTTTTTCCTGTCCGCGTCCTCGGCGCTCGTTGGCGTCTGCCGCTATCGTAGAAAGGCGCGGATGAAACCATACAACATTTTTAAAACTACTTTTAAAGGCTTTACTTACCAGCTTTATGAAAGGACATACTGAAACTGGCCACCGTCGTTGTCCATACATTTTTGGCACCTCTTTAGGAAACTATCCATCACTCGCCGTAGTTCACGTTGAGAAATTTTCTGGCGGATATTTTGTTTTAATTCTTCCAGGGTGTGTGGGTTTGTCTTGTACACTTTATGTTTTAAGTTACCCTGGAGGGGTATTTTATGAGGAATATTACCGGCTGCGCGGTGTTTTTCCACTGGGCGTGTGGAAATATAAAAACATGATAACGCACTGCTGCTATAAACAAAGTCACGCTGTTGTGGTTTTGGTGTGCAGTGTGAAGCGCAGTTTTGTGTTGGCGGTGATGTAATGTAGTTCAGTTATTACGAGTTATTTATTATTTTGTCCTGTACTTAGTCACGAAGTATATTATGGCTCAGTATATGTTTTCTACTGCACAGCGTGTATTTATTTATGATTCGTATGTGTTAACTTGTTCAGCTCGCCAAGTGAAAGTAGGATTTGCAGAAGAATTTCCAGGGGGTAAAAAGTTCCAGGTCGTACAGCAATCCATGAACTTTACAGTAAATTTCAGGCCACAGGAAGTGTTCAGGCTAAGAAATCTAAAAGACGGCATTCGGTTCTTACCGAAGAAACATTAGACGACATCGGTCATAGTTTGGAAACTTCCTCCCAAAAATTCCATGATGGATAGTTTCCTAAAGAACTGCCAAAAACATATGGATAACGACGGTGGCCAGTTTCAGCATTTCCTTTCATAAAGTTGGTAAGTAAAGCCGTTAAAAGTAGTTTTAAAATGTTGTATGGTTTCATTTGCGCTTTTCTATGTTAGCAGCAGACGGCAACGAGCGCCAAGGACACAGGGAAAACACCGCGCAGGTGGTTCGGAGTCTTTTGGCTCACTCTGTATAACGGAATTTCAAATCATGTTTATATCTACCGACTTTCTGGAGATGTTTTGTTATAAAGCCGGTGACAATTGAAGCGCCAGACTTGGCCGCTTTGGATGCGACCCTCATTGTTGATCATCGTCAAAACATTCTGTGCGCAGCGGGTGTTCAATAATAAATATCACTTTATAAACAGGGCTGTTTCAAGCACTAGCTTTCGCTTATTTACTTACGTCGCCGACTCCGGTCAGTGTGGCTCGCTCGCGCCATTATGCCTCTCTCACGTCATAATGTGGCATGTAATATTGCAATGAAAAAAGGGGAGGTTTTTAGTGTCCGTTATAAATGAAAACAAGTCCAGACACCTAAATATGTTGTGGATTAACTAGCTATAGAACATGGTCTTCAAAGCCATCTGATTGCCCCCATATCATTACTACATTAACCCCATACTACTAATCTGGGCATAAGTAAAGGGCTATCGCAAGGGGCAACAAAACATTTATTTTGGCGAAATTGGGACATCTCACAAGGGAAACAGTGATAACAGAAAAGTGTGCTAACAATTATTATTATTAACCAGTGCAGTAGACTGTCGAGTATTCTATTAATATCTTAATCTCCTGATGAAGGGAGTAAATCCGAAATACTGAATATTTGCAAGGTGTGACTTTAGATGTGTTTTTTTTATCTTTCACTCAAAACAAGCTTGAAGGACGGCAAGCTTCCTGGATTGCTGAGTGCGCACAATCGCTGGTGGAAACCACTGTATACACAAGCGCTAGATGGCTTTCATTTTCCAACGCTAATGTTATCCAAATGTTCACACTCAGAGGCAATACATTCTGTTAAAGGTTACTCCAAAAAGGAGAATTCTCTTAAAACAAAGGGTTTTTTTTCCAGAACTATTGAAATATCCATCTAAAAATTACCTACAGAAACATAGAAATGATTTCTAAGACTAGTCTAAAACTAACTGGATGTTATAAATCAAGTCTCGCTTCCTGAATACAGTGGTGTTAATGTATATTCGTACGTCAATAACCTTTAACCTGCAAAAACTTTTGTTTTCAAACTGCCATTTGTTGCTACCATTCGCTCTTGTGTATATAACCGTAATGTTATCACTACTAGACAGAACTTGTTTGGTCCCATAGCATAGACTAAAATTTGTTAGTAAACAATTACTTAACATTGATTAATGCTAAATCCTAGAAACTGTCTGCTTCTTACTTGAGATGTAACAAGCTACATTATGGGAGTATCATGACCAGCAGCACGCCACTGATTTGCTTCTTATCTAAGCACATAATATGTAAAACTAAGTTTTGACACACTGTTCTGTTATTTGTTTTGATTCAGGAACCTTCTCAGAACCAGCACGTATCTCTGATATGGCAACCTTTGATCTATAGCTCTTTGCTTAGGAGCTTCCATAGCCGAGATGTGCCACTGGTTTTTCCCAGGAAATTTCCGGATTTTGTACGCGATAGCGTGAAACAATATTAATATGGCAGTTATTATCTGACTGTTGTACTCTAGACTTGCATGTTTGATCCTTACTGTTTCCGGGCAACTCAAAGAGAAAATCTAGGGCGCAAAGGAAGGGCTGCCAGAACTGCAAGTAATCTTAGAACACTACAAATTATAGCAGCTAACGTAATACAGAGGCAATTCTAATATTTTACACGTACAAAAGAATAAATGATAATGTATTTACATGCTATGGAAAATTTAAAAAAATGTTCACTTTATGAGTTTAAATAATTTTTGAAAAATGTTGTACTGAGCGGGATAGCTCAGGCGATAACGTCTATGGCTCGCATTCGGGAGGTCCCTGGTTTAAGCCACGGGGCCGACCAATCTGACCGAAGGCCTTTTCGCGATTTTCCTCGATTGCTACGTGAATGCTCAGTTGGATAATTTGATCCGGGAATTTTTCTTTCTTCACCGTTATACCAGACATTGGGCTAATCACCCGTCCTAGATATGCTTGTTCCTCCACAGGCACTGGCTTATAAATCCTTGAGGGTGTACGTCCTACAAGGAGGAGGGTAATCCGTTTAAGAAGAACTTTGTAAGAATGTTCCACTTAAGCACTGATAACTGCCTGGCCCTCCACAGTGCACCCTGTGTAAACAAGCAGACACTATTATAAATATGTACTGCAGTACCAAGTATTATTAAAAAATCCAAGGAGATGCTCAAACTCAAGTAACGTCTACTGGGACACTAGACGAAGAATGAATTAAGATCAAGATCCAGAGCATTAGCAAACAACAATACTTTCTGTAAAAGCAATTAAAATTATTCTTCCACTTGTATGTAGGACAAGGATGGAAAGGCAGAATCAGACAACTGAAAAATTCAATGCTATAGCCGGGATTTGAATCACGGATGCGAGTCAGCTGGGAATTTAATGTCCTCCCGGTAGGTTGGTATGCTAGCCCAGTTGGTTAGAGCAACTTTTCGGAACCTGCAGATCCGTGGTTCAGATCCCGGCTAAAGCACTGAATTTTTCAGTCGTATGATTCTACCTTCCCATTTTTTTTTTGTAAAATTGCACCAATCTTTCAACACTTTTATAGCCCGCGTTTTAAAAATTAACACACATGCCTTTGGTACCTGAAAATTCTCTTAGGAATATAATAATAAACACACCGGAGAATAAATTCCTGCAGTCAAGTATAATCGAAGCTTCTTTAATGCTCCCATTTTCACGACTTCTGAAATGACCAGTGTGAAAGAACAATTATCAGATATGATTCAATAACACTAACAATGTTTAACTAAAAGGCCCGAAATTAAAGGTACCTGCAACACCGTCTTTAAGCTGTGACACCTTTAAGGTTTATCTGGATACCTGAATCAAATGAAAAGTTTATGAGCGTAGAGGCATTTAACTAGTAGCCCAGTGGTAAAGTACCGATACAGAAAGCCGAGGATCCATCGTTCGAGTCCTGACCGTGGCATTAAATTCTTCGAATCTTTCAAACATTCAACACGGCTTGTATGAAGGAAAAATTAATCAAAGCTGTAATAAGAATTGTTTGTTTAATAACTATACTAGAGGGACTACAGATTTAAATGTAAACTTACGTCATAATTGATGTCCTGTTTATGCCCGTCTCTATACATTTAAATACCCAACTATGACGCTGTGAACTAAAAACAAATGTCGGGGGTTCTCATTGAAATTTTAATATCTCATAATAATGTTCACTATAATGTGATGTGTGATTTTCATAATCAACACTTGTGCAATGTGCATCATGCATGTTTTCAAATGTAATGGTGCATTTCGTTGCATTCTTTTAATTCTACCGCTTACCCAAGGAAAATTAAGTGGTATTGCATTCTATCCAAAAATTGGAAATTCCTACGGAAACACCATTTATGAGGTCTATTGAACCCAAAGCAAAGCGTTTTTAGCAAAAATTCGATTTGATGTGTGTGAGCATGCATGCAAGTGTGTGTACAGCATAACAAAAACCGAAAAGTTAAGTTTGGATAGATAAAAAGCTTTGTATTCAAGCCGCCCCCGGCTTAAGGATGCAAGGTGATACTTTTCATATAATTCCCTCTTCCACCCCAAGCAACTCTTGACATAGAAATTTGCTGATTTTTCTATTTTCTCAAAATTTATAGCCAACGACTTTGAGTAAAATATCGTATCTGTGAAATAGTGACATGGCAAATGCAATGAATATATTCAAGTTTTCGTAACAAAAACTGGTGAAATACTCTTCATTCTCGTGAATTTCAGATAACCAAAAACCGTAAAATAGTTTAAAAGCTTGCCATATAAGAAAGTGTGACTTCCATTAAAACGTACTTATCATTACGCGTTTGTCTGCTATTAGCCTTTTTCGATATATCTGTAGTGAGTAGGTATAAGTTTTACCAAATTATATGCCCCAGATTTTAGTGTGAATTCTTTTTCCTTATGAGTTCGTGTATAGCTTACATAACAAAGACTTGTTTCAAGGGTCTAGTGGTATAAAGGTAAGTACCTAATGCAACACTTGATTATTTCGAAAAATAATTACTATTGAACTGCAATTCTGCATACTTGCTTTGATCTTCATTTAACGTGATTTTCCAAAGCCGAAATTTGAATACATAATTTTCTATTTTCATCACCATAATACAATTACACAGTGCGGGCGTTTTAAGGTAAGGCCACAGACCGGCTATAAGCGTATCACACTGTAATGCAGTGACCTCGGTACTCAGCATGCACGATCTGTGGCCTTACCTTAAAACGTCCGCACTGTAGTATAATATATTATTATTATAATAATAATAATAATAATAATAATAATAATAATAATAATAATAATAATAATTCAGTCTAGCTTCCGTAAATGTACGTCAAATTTTCATTTTTCCCCTAAAAAATTATGCGAAACTTAGCAAGAAATATTGTAACCCGAATTTAGTATTCGCTATAACATCACAAGAATTGGTATAGATTAACCCAATATCTTGCGCTAATCTTGATGTCACGCAAGGAATTCATAAAAGAAGTTGGCCTTATAAGAGGCGTATTCCAAAACTAAGGTCCAGTGAGCATATTTAACGAATGGTAGGCCTGAATGGCATTTCACGCCTGCAGCGCTGTCTACCGACTCCTGAGGAACTTACCACAGTGTTGGTGTGACACAACAGGCGTTTGCCAGTCGGTGAGAGCAGATCGCAATGGCCGCGACAATCGTAGATCCTGGCAGTTGTGAAGTGCGCGGTGTGATCAGATTTTTGCTGGCAAAAATATCGTCAGCTGCGGACATCCATTGTGAGTTATGCCTCGTGTATGGACCGGACATAATGAGTGACGAGCAGGTTCAACACTGATGTCGAGAATTTCGAAATAGCTGCACATATGTGCACGATGAGCCACGAAGTGATAGACCCAGTATTCGGAACGACGACAACGTTGAGCAAATGAACCAAAAACTTCAAAGTGAACCACGTTTGACGATTAGGGTCTGGCTGATGAATTCCCAAATGTTGCTCGAACCTCACTTTACAGGATTATCACTGAACAACTTGGATATCGGAAACTTTATGCGAGGTGGGTGCCAAAACTGCTCATCGGTCAGCACAAAGAGCAACGAATGTGTAGTGTACGACAGTCTTTGGAGCGCCATAGACTATAGATGGAGATGGTTTGTTTTCCCACATTGCCACGGGCGACGAGATATGGATAGCGTACACCACCGGTTCACCCAAACCAAAAAGGTGTAAGCAATCGCCGTACACGAATCGCAAAATGATGGCTACCATGTTTTGGGACGAAAAGGGCGCCCTTTTGATTGATTTCATGGACCGTGGGTCAACAATTACAGCTGACGTGCACTTACCAAACTGAGACGTGCGATCCAAAATCGACGCCGCGGGAAACTCGTCTGGCAACATCCCCCTGCACGACATTGCACGCCCGCACATCGCCTCCAAAACCAAAGAGAAGATCGTTGGGAACTCTTTGACCACCCTCCGTACAGTCCCGACCTGGCACCAAGCGACTATTTCCTCCTCTTGCATTTGAAACGGTGGCTGGGTGAACAACGATTTCAAATTGACGATGAACTCAAGACGAGTGTTACCAACTGGTTCAAGTTCCAGGCGGCAGACTTCTATGCCGAGAGATAGAAGCTGGTGCAGCGTTACAGCAAGTGTATAGATGTAAACGACGATTATGTGGAAAGTAAAATATAAATGTAGGCACATATTACTGTCAATAGGAACCTTATCTCATGAGCGATGTTGTTATTATGACCAAATGAACCTTAGTTTTGGAATACGCCTCGTACTACAGGCCATATTATCTCTTAATTATGCAGCAAGACCTATCTAACAAGGTTTTCATTCAATGCTCCTCATATGGTCACTGAGCTTCCAGGAAACCTCATGTGGTGTTTCAAACAGTGAACTTATAAGCATGCCCCAAGAGCTTCAATAAAGGTGGTCCACAATTTAACCGTCGCGCATAGTCCAAATAATGCACATTTTCTAACATGCATATGCACATCTCTACCATCTACCAGAACAGCTAAATGTTGTCCATGTATCGATTCCAAAGCTTTATAGTTGAGATAGCAACCTTGTAAAGTTGTGGGTCCTAATGTACAGCTAACACTGCGGACCAGTGTTTATTGGAGCTTGTGTGATTGTTCCGGATTGCACTCTTCTGATTGCAAATTAATGCTTATATGAGTTAAGAGGCTATACATGCATGCCAGTGAATTACGAAAGCAATAGGCAGTAAAATGATACTGCAATTAAGCAGCATAGACAACTGTTTTTATTCAAACTGCTTTGAAATGTATTCATTTATTTCATTGAAATAGATGTGGTATTTGCCAATTGTCACTATGCCATATGTTAAATTTTATAACATTGACAGGTCTTTTTTTATATTTATTGTTATACGCGAAAGTAAATTAGATATAAAGGGAAGTTCTTTTCATATTGTAATTATTTTTAAAAATCTAGTTACTTTTCTTCTGCTTAGTCAAGTCATTTCTGAATACAACCGAAAATAAATATATGTGAAAATGTTTAAAAGCATGTGCAATTGTTGCTACTGAAATTATAAATTTAACATTTTAAAAATATATCAATTTTCCTACCTATAAATATTGGATTACTGCACACATGACTTTTGTTATATTTTTCACGTGGACTAGTTTTAAAGCTGACGTTTAACGCGAAAATAAGGTTTTCTTTATTGTGTTGTTTTTGCATTGAATAAGTAATAAAACTCATTAAACATACTGAAGGAAAGATAATATGGAATCAGCAATATAAAATATGACGAGAAAACAGTCACATTACTTTTTCTGCCCATTATTCAACGAACTATTCTTACAAAAACTTAATCTTCTATCGATTTCAGGTTTGCAGAAATGGTTTATTATATATTTCCTTTTAGGAATACGGTTAATAAGGGAACACAGTAGACTTAAGCGATAGTCAAATCTATTAAGAACGGGTCGCTATGTGATAGCTTTGGAATTCCGTTCTCTTTTCATGAAAACGAGAAAAGAAGCGAAGAGCAAGTTTTCAGTAGAAAAAGTATAAAGTATTTGGCAATTCCAACCAAAAATAAAGAATATCTCCCAAGTGGTTAATAACACAAAAAATACATTTGACACAAACTGTGTGATTTAAGGAGATTTATGTTTTTATATAGTTAGTTTTGTCTGTTGCTTACGGTTTACAGGATATGCAAAATTCACTGAGAATGAACAAGTCTTCACAGACTATTCCCAGAAAATCCAGATATACATTTCATTTGTAATGCAAATATCTTAAACATGCGGTATTTTAATAAAAATCGTTAAATTTCGAACATTTTCCCACGTAAAGGGAAGTTTTGGGTGGGGGATTTTCTTGAAAATCTTTGTATTACATCTTTGGAAGCTACAGAACTTAAATGCCATGTTTGGTATGTAAATCAACTTTTTGTTTTTGAGTTACGGTGTTCACAGCCAGAAACGCACACATGGACCTTTTTCTAAAAATTGTTTTCTTTTTGATTCGGGTAGTCTCAAAACGTGTATTTCCTGTGAAATCTTTGTATCGAATTTTTGGGTGGAATGCAATACTTCCTGCTATAGATAAGTAATAGATAAAGTAAGAATATGACCCTATTCATTTTACTTTAGAAAAATAACATTTATGAAAAGGAAGTTAAAATAAAGTTCATCCACTGACATTTCGATATGAAGAGTTCACTTTTGCGACAACAGCCTTTACACAGATGACTCATGTGCAGATGCTAATTGCTTAATCCATGCAAATGAAGCTGCCAAATAGTTGCAAAGTGCTACATGCGGTAAATAAAGCGGCTATTGCTCATGCCTGAAAGTGGTGTAGTAGATAGTAATGTAAATGACTTACGAAAATGAGTCCATGCAATGCTGATACAATGCAAACACATATACACGTAGGCGAGGCCGCAGGTTACAGCTAAAATTCTAATGGTAGGGCTCAGTAGCGGCTCGTGAGTCTACACTTTGGCTGTCCGCAACATTTAAGTCAGACAGCCTTGAAAATCTGAAATACCATCTGCTGCATTATAGTTATGATTATGAACAAATTGATACAACTGCAACCGCTCCTTATAATAATAATAATAATAATAATAATAATAATAATAATAATAATAATAATCATGCATAACTTGTGTTTGTTTTTGTGGATGTTTGTTAGTGTGTACTAGTTAAGTACGTCGTGTTAGGGCAAGAACGAAGTAATGTGTAAATTAAATTGTAGTTGAGAGTATAGATGGTATGGAGAAACCGGGAGAATTTTTTGGCCTTGTGCACGTTAACTACTTCTGCAACAGTGACTTAACTTCTGTCGTGGTGTGCTACCACCTAGTGGCACTGACGTAAAATTGTAGTGATAGTGGAAACAGAGTACGGGGAAAATTTCGCACGCTAGTGCACTTCAAGTGTGCACAATGCGCATGTATTTGGCATGCCAAATGCGCATCCACAGGAATTTTTTTAAATGTGCCCAAGTCGAGATGTGTTAGGGACTTTGTTGCCAAGTTTCATCGAGTTTAGAGGGGTAGCGCGGTAGATTATAAATTACCGCATGTACGGTACGTTTAATGCGTTCAAAGAAACAATAACCAATAACTCCGCAAAACGTTAAAAGTTAGGGTGTTCACGTACTCCTGTCCTTATATGCAACAGCCGCCGGATCTGCAGAGAAACACTTAAGTAAGTTTTCCATGGGAGATTAGAGCGTCTCTGTGTTAGTTTATGCTGTTTCCAAAGCAAATATTGTAATTCCAAGTTCATGGCTAGAATTCCACTACAACATAATGTACGTGCAAGAGACAAGGTATTTAAAGTCTTATCAGTTGAGATGTCGATTATCGTGGACCCAACAGCAAACATTGACTAATGGTAGTTTGTTGCGACCATAGCTTTCCGTCATCTGCCCATGTATTAGAGCGGAATGTGATGCAAATACAGATTGTTGCAGTCACCTGGAATGCAGGTCAAGAAACACTCTTGGATAACAGTCACAGTATTTGAGGCACTTTTCACATAAAAAGCTCACCTTTTTATCCCATTATGTTAATCTCCATATCTGTGTAGGAATGTTTTAAAATTACATAATACGAAGCTTGTTACAGGCGGGTTGCAAAGATAACGCTCAGTTGTTTACAGCACATGTCACATTTTATTAGTTGTGATGGTTCATGGGTTGCAAACAAGTGATATTTCAGCATTTAAAGTACTTTTACACGGCAAATTTTATTTTAGACTTTAGCATGTGAGAAAACCTTTGCAAAGAAATTGCAATGTACTACAAAAGATTATATGTATCGCTTCTTTTTTGCTTTCTTTGTCGCTCCTTATTATTTTCTGTGCCATTACGAATAGTAGGAAAGAGGAAGTATTGCACTTAACCTAAAAATTTGATATCGAGATTTTACCAGTTTTGCACCTTTTCCTTCATCATGTCCCTTCACCCCCAAATTAAAAAGGTCTATGCGTGTGTGTCTTTGTGTGGGCATATTTTTTCAAATGTTGACTTCCTATTTGAAAAGAATTGTTTTATGTTGTGCTGTACAGTTGTTCTTAGTTAAACTTGGTTGCTTTAACTGTAAAAATTCCATAGACTTCTTACTAAACCCGTAGAATTTGTTTCCATCGTATGCAGTTGTCGTTGGATTTCTAATTTTTTGGGGATTATATACATTAGGTCACACACACAATCATATCTTCAGACTTTGGAGAGGGTAGGGAATAAACTTGGCTAGAAACAAAATCCCCACCCCCAGCCGAGAATCGATCCCGAGACCCCTGACTCAGCAGGTAGGTGCTCTCCCGACGAGCTACGAGGCTAGCCTTTTTTTAATATTTATTTATTCAGGAAGCCTCAAAGCATACAATTCTGGTGATATCTCGACATTCAATTTTGAGTGGAATACAGTACTTCCTATATTTACTGTAAGTACCTATCTAGTGGAGAAAGAAAAAATACTGCATATGAATGCATATTCCATAATCAAATCAACTGTACTTTCAGATAAACGGCAGATCGAAAATTCGTTTTCATCCATTACTTACGCCTGGCATTAGTAAAACACTAAGAAGTTGCTATCATGGAAACCTTCGAATCGAAAACTAAAGAGGCATGGCAAACAGGATGTGTTTGGTTCCTAATAAATCCAAATCAAGGTACAGTAGAGCATATGTTATATTCCAAAAGCTGTTAGATGAGAAGAATGTGTTGACGAAGAAGAAAAAGAAGAAGACATTTCGGCAGGTTTCGCTTGGTATTTCCTCAGGCCTGCCTCTGCTTGGGTAGAGCCTACGGGTTGAGGCCAGCAGGATAGAACGGCCGGTGCCCTGCCGACGTTGCTGTGCCTTCGGGCACTCAGCGAAGGCCTGCTCCGCAGCGCCCAGCTGCCCACTGCTGTGGGTCAGGCTCCCTCACGGTGGCCTGCACCCAGCACGACCTCCGTCGACGCCGCCGCTTCTGCGCTACCTGCTCCGGGAACACACATTTCAAAGGGCAGGTGCAATGCCCCCTGTATCCCCGGAGCAGACAATGACAACAGCAACCACGACCACACCGACACCAGCTACTACGGCCAGTAACCAGATGCAGCCCTCAGGAAGGGCCCAGGACACGACCAGTGGCATCACTGATAGGCCCACCACGTACTTCAAGGCCTCCTGTCAACCATACAGGCAGGAATAAAGGACCTCTCTTCACAACTGGCTGAGCTACGCCGTGCAACCTTCACACGTCTTTCGGCTGTGGAGGCCAAGCAGCGAACCTCGGCCAGAGTAATCATCGCACTCTCTAACCAGATATCCGAGCTACAGGACAACGACAGGGTGCTCGCGTCTGCCCAGAGTAAGCTGGAAAGTATCGAGGCCCACCTCGTCGAACCTCACACCGATGACAGCAACGACCGACCCACGCGACTGGGTGCCCTTGGGGTCTCAGTCGTGGGGATTGGAGAGCTTCAAACAACCACCAACAACTCCGTCAACCAGAACTTCACAGAACTTCACCGACAATTCAACCACCTCCAGGAAGGCTACAATCTCATCCGAAACTTCCTAGAATCCTATGTAATGCCAAACCCCTCTCAATCCTCTTCCTATGCACCTAACTCCAACCGAAAATCCAAGTGCCACTAATTCTTTACACTAATCTCTTATCCACACCTTAACTCCGTTGCGGGGGCAGACTAGGCCCTGGTCAAGTCTGTCTCCCAGCAATCAATCCTTACTCCCCTGGTGACCGCACTGCGGCCCAGTCACACCATCACCTCGGAATGCGCGGGTGCTTTAGGCGGTACCGCTGCAAATCTTCTCTTTTCCTACTCCGGTGGAGGAGTTTTTTAGTGGGATCGGGGCTAAGGTTAGTGATTAAATCTTTTCTCCTCCACTCGGAAAAAAAAGCTTGGTATGTTACTTTGAAAACCAACATGATGTGACAGTTAAATGTATTTAAGAGATACAAACATATAAGCAAAGAGACAGAAAAGATTGAAATGGTTAAAAATGATCTAAAATATGAATATAGCCCACGTATGTAATAATAATAATAATAATAATAATAGTAATAATGACATTAAAAACTTATGGTTGTGATACGAATGGCGCCTATAGGCTGCAAAATCAGGTAGATAAGTTAGGTTGGCTGCAACGAACGCGGGAAAGCTACTACCCAGGCATGTTATGATGAATGTAAGTTCATGAAAAAACACGATTGCCCGAAAGCAGTACTTACAAACGTGAAGGGACCCGAGCGGATTTGAGCGAGTTCAAATACATTATGTAATAGAAATTCTTTCTTTACTCTGTGTACAAGTGTTGCAGAACATTTTTTGAAACAAAATGTGTAAAATAAACGGGAAGTGGAGAGATATAGTCTACTACCATCACTCTTCCTTTCCAGCTTACAGATGCTTGCTCTTCAGAAAGCTCTACACCGCCCTGCCAGATGGCAACCTTCTTTGAGCTGCCTCAGGTGGGTCGAGTTCTGTCCAATTCCGCTTGAGGGAAGCCTTCTCTAAGCAGCCCGCCGGTGTGACCGGGTCATCAAGCTTGGAATCGTTAAGGATCGCTTCGCATCTCTGTCGGCAGCCTGCCTGCGGTTGCTTCATCTCATCCTTTCGTCCGTGGGTGGTAAGCAAAAATGATCCGCGTTGGGCCGAGTTGCGAGGTGTGCCGTCCATTCCCTGGTCATGGTATACTCATACTCATCACACCTCTCCAAAATAAAGCATTATTCGATGTTATAATCTCTCTCGAGAAATTAATATATGATTAATTTTGGCAGCCGAAAAATTTCGAAGAATCTATTTTAAGCTAACCGCATTTAGTCGTTCATGCTGAACAATATAAACATTCTAAATGCTATTAAACGATTAGTAGTGTTGCTGACTTATGATTGTAAGGAGCACAAAAATGTGGATGTAATACGTTATGTATAAACGGCAACGCTCAGACATGTTTACATTCAATGAGGATGAAGGCCAAGCCTCTACTTATAGGTACGCTCCCAGTGACCCAGTTATTATATACTACATTAAAAGCACACTGATATTAGTATTATTACTCAGCACATTTCACTTATTTCGTATGAATGTGCGGCGCTAATGCACATTCATAGAGCATGTTATCCAGCGAAGACATTTTAAATGAACCGTTAACACTTTAGCATTTTAAATTAAATTCACACTTAATCAAAGCCTTTCAATCATGAAACTAAGCTAAATTGTGAGCAATCACAAAATGCAATACTAGAAAAAATACAACCCTACGTACAAAAGTCATCTTAAGCAGCTGTTAATAATTAATAAAATGTATCATAATTCAGGGTTAGTATAAAAGAAGGTTTACCTATTTTTTAATATTTACTCCTGGTCCATTTAATCATTGGTGAGTCATTCAAATGTAGTAATTATTGTAACCTATTCCGATAGGTATTTGGATAACATACAACTGACGCGTAATGAAATAAAGGTATATAAAATATTACCCATACTTTGTCCTTTGTTTAAGGCGATCATTATCAGTCACCTCAGTCCCAGCATGAGATATGGAATTAAATTCTAATGAAAATGGTTTTGTAGAATCCTTCTTTATTCTGTGCGTTTAATGTCCTTTAACCGGCAGGTCAATTGAATGGCGAATGAAATGGGTGGAATAATGCTCAAAAGAACCTTGGGTCTATAAAGCTTAGAGCCATTCGACATTGATCTTATTAAGATAAAGAAAAATCTTATCCCTGTGATTCATCCCATTGAAGGTTAGAATTCGAGTCATCCGAAATGAGTCAGATACGCTAACCCCACTCTACGGAGGGCGACTAGAGTCGTTATTTATTCAGCAAAGAAGTTCAATAGTGTAGAGTTCCTTTTGAATGCACTCACTTCCCTCCACTCATGCCAGTACATACATGCGTGCAGTATAGTTCGTTAATACCAACATTTCTACCAGCCCTTAAAGATATGACAACTACAGTGTATGTCACAGTGTATTCTGAAAATCTCAGTAATTGTAGAGGGAATATGAACAACTATTTACTTTCCCTACTATTACCAGTTGTAAGCAGAGGAAGTATTGCACTCCACCAAAAATTCGATATCAATATTTCACTGGAAATACAGGTTTTGAGACTCCCTGAATAAAAAAGTATATATATACAGCAAAATATCTGTGTGTCTCTGTGTGAGCGCGTGCGTGTGCGCGCGCGTGTGTGTCCGTGTCTTTCAACAGCATAACTCAAAAACAAAATGTCGGTTAAACACCAAATATTTAAGTTCATCTTCTTCGAAGGATGTGACACGAAGATTCTGAGGAAAATCCCCCACCCTAGACTACCTTTTACATGGAAAAACGGTTATGTTTTATTTCCTCAAAAATGTCTAACAATTTTCATTAAAATACCACGTGTTTAAGATATTTCCAGGACAAATAAAATACACATCTTGAATTTTCTGGGAATAGCCTCTGAAGTTCTCTTCATTCAGAATGACTTCTGTATAAATAGTACACCGTAAGAGATAGGCGAAATGCAGAGCTCGTTAAAGCACACAGTTTGTATAAAATAAAATTTGTTGTGGTGTTAACCATTTCCGAGATATTCTTTTTTATTGGTTTTAAATTTCAAATACTTATACTTTCTTCTCGTGATCATGTAAACAGTATGAAGTTACAAAGCGATCCATTTTTAAAAAACCTGGTATGTTGCATTCACACGATTCTCACTCTCATTCTCCCTTTTCTACGAACCGTTCTTACAAAAGATTATTCTGCCTATTTGTTAATCTAGATAAACTTCCGGGTCGTCCTCCGTGGTCTAGGAAAACCATGCTAGCCTCTAGTTCGCAAGGTCGCGGGTTCAAACCCGGCGGAGGGCGATGGATCTTTTCGGGCGTAAAAATCCTTAGCACGGCTTCCTTCGGAAGGGAAGTAAAGCCGGTGGTCCCGTGTCGTAGATTTACGGGGCGTAAAAAAACCTCAAGCCTGATAAAGATGCCTCTGAACAAAATTTCCGGTCTTTCACTCCCAATATTGAATGGGACGCTAAAAACAATAGCAGTTAAAGAGCGTCCATAAATAAACACTCAATATCTTTCTCAGATAAACTTTCAGTTCACATTTACACATTTCGTTGTAGAATACAATAGGTTAAGCGATAGTCAGATTTTTAAGAGCGAGTCGCTATGTAGTGGCTTTGAAATTCCATGCTCTTTGCATGACCACGATAAAGAAATGAATAACGACTTCCCAGTTGAGAAAAGTATAAGTTTTTGAAAATTCAAAAAAATAAAAAGGGATATTTCGAAAACAGTTAACTCCACAAAAAAATGTATATGTGACATAAATTGTGTGCTTTAACGAGATCTACATTTACTGTGTAGTAAAGTTTTGTCTATCTCTTACGGTTTACCAATTATACAAAAGTCATTCAGAGTGGAGGACTTCAGAGGGTGCTCTGAGAAAGCTCAAAATGTATTACATGGGACATATAACTTTGCGCTCGG
Source organism: Deroplatys truncata (assembly GCA_030765065.1). Classification (NCBI taxonomy): domain Eukaryota; kingdom Metazoa; phylum Arthropoda; class Insecta; order Mantodea; family Mantidae; genus Deroplatys; species Deroplatys truncata. Next base: position 205,686 of record JAUKNL010000244.1, read on the forward strand.
TTTGGTTTACGTGTAGCGGCTGGTAACCTATCACTCACAATACGCAGAGTTCCTCCTTTGGCCACGGATAAACAAACGCAAAGCTACCTGTCCCTGGTAGTACATTTCATACGTCATAAATAGATTTTAAACATATGGTATTTTAATAAAAATCGTTAGAGCCATTTTTGAGAAAATAAAATTTTCGAAAAATTTTGAACCTAAAGAGTAGTTTGGGTCTTTTACTGAAAATATTCGTGTGACATCCTTGGAAGATATTGAACTTAAATACCTACCAAGCATTTAACAAACATATAATTTTTTCAGTTATCTTGTTCACAGACAGACACAGACACACACGGTCCTTTTTCTAAAAATGCTATTTGGGGGAATTCAGGGAATCTCAAAACGTCTATTTCCGGTGAAATTTCGGTATCGAAATTTTGGGTGAAATGCAATAGTTTCTCTAGTTACTATACATAAGCAGTAGAGAAAGAAAAATGTATCGCTTTAGCCTATTGTAACCTTTGTATACCTAAAACCAAATGTGCAATTAAGTTCATTTTCACTTAAATCTTCCCATCCCCAACCATCCATTACATGGAAGATTTTCCCTTATTTTCACAAAAATAGCTGTACGATTTTCGTTAAATTGCCAATTGCACGAAAAATAAAAATTATATCTAGAATCAAATAGCCTGTGAAGTCCTTTTAGTTTTTTACTTTCTCTACTACGTATAGTAAGTAGGGGAAGTATTGCATTCCACCCAAAAATTCGATACCGAGATTTCACCGGAAATACATGTTTTGAGACCTCCTGAATCCAAAAAAAGCATTTTTGGAAACATGTCCGTGTGTGTGTCTGTGTGTGTGTCTGTGTGTCTGTGTGCCTGTGAACAGCATAACTCAAAAACGAACAGTCGGATAAGCACCAAACTTGGTATTTTGGTTCAGTATCTTCCAGAGATGCGACACGAAGGTTTTCAAGAAAATCCCCCCACCCCAGACTACCCTTTACATGGAAGATTTTTCGAAAATTTTAATTTTCTCAAAAATGGCTCTAACGATTTTGATGAAAATATCATATGTTTAAGATAATGTCATGAGAAATGAAATGTATATCTCGAATTTTCTGGGAATGTCTCCAAAAGTATTTTTCATTGTGAACGACTTTGGCATAACTGGTAAACCATAAGAGATAGACAAAATTTTACTACACAAAAACTGTAGATCGCGTTAAAATACACAACTTATGTCATATACATTTCTTTTGTTGAGTGAACCGTTTTCGAGATATTGCTTGTTATTTCCTTAAATTTTCCAATACTTATACTTTTTCTCAAATTCGTTATTCATTTTTTTTTGTCCTGGACATGCAAAGAGAATGGAATGCGCCACATAGCAACCACCGTTAAAATATTTGACTATCACTTAAAAGCTACGATATTCCCCTTGCATCTACAAGAAAATTACCAATAAGATTAACATCTCGATTAACATGAAGCATATGGAGAATAAGCGTTTGTAAAAATGGTTTGTACAAGAGTAGAGAAAGTCATGTGAGTGTAACACATCAGATTTTTTTTTCGTGGCGTTGTACATTTTCGAAACATTCCATTTGTATATTTACATTTTTTCCCAAGTGTAAGTGCGCCATCTGATGGAAAATGTTTGAAAGTTTACGATTCTTACTTAATTTTCTTGGTAATAATCATTACTATGACTTGCGATATAAACATTAAAATGTTGTTTCGGCAAGTTGTGTGTAACTAAGCACGTATTTGTTCATTTGCAATCATTTATCAGCAGAAACGCATCGTGAGCAACGTGACGTGGATATTCATAATCACTTTTTATATGAATGATATTATATATAAGGAATATATGTTAAATTGTAATGGATTGAGAAAATCACATGAGTGTCGCACATTAGATGTTTTACTATGAAACACAGCCATATCCTATGTAGAAAGATGGTTTTTACACCTAAAGAAACAAAAGCAATAACGATGAATTACGCAGAGATATTATAGAATTTATAAACTAAATGGAAATAAACATTCTGCTGGCGGGCCCCCACCTTGTGCTCCAGCCAGAGAGATGGGTTATTATTAGTTAAGTTTTCAAAACTTAAATCAGAAGCCGATTACGAGTATTCTTACTCCACTGAATATTTGGGCGAAAAAATATAAGAAAGCATCGTATTGAAACGGACTATGGTTACATAAATGCTTTCAATCTTCGAAACTAGAAATAGCTCCTTTCGTCTGTGAAAACTCACCGTCATTTTCTCTGAACCTCAAACGCTTCTTCACTGATCTCACAGCTACAGTGCGTAGTCTCTTAATGCACGCCGAATACTGAACTCTGAGCACAGCCTTCTCTGGTCTTGACCACGCAGCGCATGCGCACTTGTCTAAGCCTGTGCTGTTTGTTATGGATGATAACATGTAATTAGTTTTAAGGACCTTATGAAAATGAGAAAACTCACGTGTCGTTTTAACGTGAACTATTTTTACTCACCACGGCAGTGTTATCGTAATAAGCTTTGTTATGGATTAAACCTTATTATGAATCACATGTGACGAGGCTTCCTTCTATTTTTGGTAAGAAGTCCAACACATCTGTCTATGAAGGTATTTCCTTATTGATTGTACGTCATTCTTATTGCGAAATATAGTATTGTAAACCTCTTTCAACAAAATAGTTGAGCAATTTCTTTGTTGTTTGATCACAGCTTCTTCGATCACACCAGGTCGCCGAATGTCATCTTAAATGGCGTTGAGTCTAAACTCTCTCACTACCAACCACGCTATATTCCTCGAAGCGCTATTTGCTTTCGTGGTAACATCTATATGCTCTCATATGTATTATGTCTATTCTCCAAGCGAGATGGCTCCGCATTAACGTGTAAGGCTCGCATTCGGTATGTCCCGGGTTTGATTCCCGTCAAAATTAAATTAGAGTCTTTAGCAGCTGCGGTCCTTAGCGTCCCATTATATATTGAGCGTGAAAGACCGGTAATTTTGCTCAGAGGCCTCTTTATCACGCTTGAGGTTCTTTTACGTGCCGTAAATCTACGATATGGGACCACCGGCTTTACTTCCCTTCCGAAAGAAGCCATGCTAAGGATTTTTACGCCTGAATAAAATCTATCGCCCTCCTCTGGGTTTGAACCCGCGATCTCGAGAACTAGAGGCTAACATGGTAACCACTACACCACGGTTGATGACTCGATTCCCGTCGACAGCCCACTCTGACCTTGGATGTTTCGTGGTTTTTCCTAGTCGGTAGGCGAATGCTGGAGTGGTTTCTCATCTATTATTATTTCCTTTCCTTCATTTTCCCTTCATTCCGTTTCCTCCTATGTTTCAGGTGTACATCTGGGTTTCGAGGTGTATGGCGGTACCGGACAGATGGCGCGGATGCCTGCTTAAAGGAAGGAGTATTCCCCGTGTACACTAGAGGGCTGCTTGGTTGGCGGGTCGTTCATCGCTCTCTCTGGGCAGCTCCAGTGGTGAGACGGGTATACGAGCCAGGAATGCTAAGGACTTCCGGGCTCTCTTTGGCCTGCCTGCATGCGGCCTGTAGCCTCCTATGGTTCCTTCACTTCATCCCGGCTTCCTGGGGGTGGTAGCTACTATAGATGTCACGCAGGTCGCAGTGAGCCAGGTGTCCCCCTCCATTGTTAACCCTATATTTCAGAGCTATTCTATAACTTCGTTGTTAAGAAGACGACTACAATTGTTGGTAAGCCTAAAGAACTGCTCTTTAACATATGTGCCACTATTTGGCATTTTGTAACCTGTTATCGCGATATTTGTTTTCTCGTGGAGTGACTAATTTAAAATTCGTGCGCTCTGCGATAGGGTTTTGTTTACACATTACCGCCAGCGCTGGAATAGTGACTACCGAGTGCTTTTGTTGCTTTTCTTGTCAAGATGGAGAGAAAGCGTGCTGAGAAAATGTCATGCAAAAAATATAAACTATATGTGGAGTTTTAAAATTAGCGCCCATTGCTTAGAACAGCAAGCCGCCGAATAATTAGATTCGTTATGGGAAAAACTCGCCAAGCTGTTGAGCAGCTATGGTAGTAGCCCAGTAAAATGAGTTTAATTTTAGGTTAGGAAAGACAGATAAAACAATTAGCAACGCAGTTTCATATTGTTTTGATGCAAGTTTCACTAATTCATACAACCCGCAATTATCGACTTAATTTTCTTTATGGTTTTTGGCTTTTAATTATACTTTTTAAAGATACCAGTTGTAATGCAGATTTTTCTGAAATTGTAATGTACGTATACTATCAATCATAAGTAGGTACTTATTCGTTTATTCTTGATTTGGCAACGTTCAGCTTTAGTCCAATTCTATGGATATGTTCTTGCATCTTAACCTTTGAATGAACATCATAATTTGTATCATATAATATCCATATTATTTTGGATATTCGTAACGTAGAATGTCGTAGTGAAAAAAAAGGTTAATTTCACTAGTTGTCTTATCTGGGGGAATGTCACAATTACAAGTGTTTTATTTCAGATCATTTTTCATACGCAAATTTATTAAGTATAAATTATAATTTCATAACCCAAATGACCAGGGGTAGTGTCGCTGTGCTGATTGCGCATAAAGCATTGTTTCCGAGTATGTCTTCTCATTTGAAGAGGCGCGTGAAGCGGTAGTTTTCTGAAGCTTGGAGCGAATTCCAGATTGGCACCGTCTACGATTATAAGCACTGTATATAGATGTAAGGTTTAGAGTGTACGTTTCTACACGGTTCTTATGGGAGAGGTGCAGCCAGGATAACTCTGACGCAGAGCTAACATTCCATCCACTACAGCGCAGGAAAGCACAGAATCTACTAAAATTCTCTATAATCAAAGTACAGCAAAGGTCAGCGTTACAGCTATGTTGAGCTGAAGTCTCGCCTCTATGCAAGTAATGCGGACTGGTTGCACGATCTAAGTAAAACCGAAATAAAACACAAAAATCACACACAAAAGGACACCAATACGCTTGTGCACAACTTACGTATTTCCGGCATTAAAAATATTACTTTATTTAGGTCTGTGTTAATGTTAACGCTGTTTTCGCCAACTAATGTTGTAAAATAAAAGAATACTGCGCTACATTTGTGCGACTTGCAACGACATTTATGGCATTATCCTGTCCACAGTTTAAATCGTAGGATAAAATAATAATTTAGAATTGCTTCGTGGAATTATGTTTACATTAACAAACCTTTATTAATTGCAGAAGCGATATGGAGAAATTACTGTATGCCACTTTTGGTATTAGCAAGGAAATCCACCCTAGTGTCCTTCAATTTAGACGAATTTCGGATTACTAAAATAGGTTAAGAAATAATCAAAAAGAAACCTGTTTATTTTTCTACGGAAAACTGTACCTACTCAAAATGAAATCACCTCACCCGCCAGACGTAAGTTGGCGATTTTCTGCTCTGATGGTGGTGGAAATAGTTGCGAAAGTTGCACATTTATTACCATAGATCCCTTTTAAAAATTTTCATGCAATATCAGGACAAAACGTTGCAGAATATTAAACAAATTTGTAGAATTACCAAAAGCGTGGAAAATTAATAATTCTAAGAAAAATGTAAACTGGATTTCCTGTAAAAACAAAATCAAATTAGTATTTTAAACAAGCATAAGAGTAAAATGCTGTTTTTCTTTTTTCGCTGAAAACTCAATCATTTGAGTTATAACACTTGACAATACTGTAATATTCAACCTTTATTTCTTATTTTTTAATTGTTCCCTACCCCCCCTATCGGCAACCTTCGGAGCATATAACATATATTTTAGAATATTTTTCAGCCTGGTATTGCAACATTACATGCTTGAATAGACTTCTACAAGTTAAATGCTTAGTGAACACAGTTCAGTAAAATGACACTAATTGTAAAATAAATCTTTAAAATATACAAATAATATTGTAAGTAAACATTGTTTAATAGGTCAGATCTGAAAGCGTGCTGAAAGTGTTACAACTTTTGAATACACATATAAAACTGCATTTGATAAGTAGAGTAGAAAATGTAATTTTAGCGCCATATGTATATATATATATATATATATATATATATGGAAGTTAATGCATTCACACTTTTCAAGTTGTGACTACACTGAAATTGTGAACATAGTCAATGCTAGCACTGATAAACTGTATAAAAAACTTGTGCCACCACGGTTTATACTAATAATCATGAAACAAATAAACAAACTATAGTACTGGTTGCATTTTCAGTAAAATATTTAAACAAAATTGATAGAAGTTAGAAAGTTCGGTATTAGAATCAGAAAAAAAAACAGGTTATAAGTACATTGCTGTCTATAATACGCAGAAACATGAAATGTTCCACTCCAGAAGCACACAGCGATTGAAAGTGCGTAATATAAAGATTTAATCATTCGTAAAATCCAATATTAAATAAATACAGAATAGGTACTTACTTCACAAATTCTTGCATCTACTCCAGGAGTACATTTCCACTGATTTTGGCCAACCAAATCCTTCTTCTCTCCAGGTTTCTGATTTTCGACGGTAACCTATATAATTTAATATCCTTTTTGCCCTCGTAGAGCACCCAAAAGCACAACAATCTGGCATTGTCACTCACAAATCAGCTTTGACACAGCTGTTTCCTTATGTTTATATTGAGGCAACCAGCTCAAGATGGCGCGCGGATACCACGTGATCAGCTCTCCGCCACTCGCATTGGCAAAATAAATCAGTTGCTGTACTTTGTATATAGAGCACTTTAGAACCTACCGACAATGGGGATTACATATCCCCCGCTTTACCTGCCTTGCTGTAAGCTAATGCTAATGCGTATGGACACGCATATTAACGTTTAATTATATCGAATGCAAAAAATACACCAATATATCCTTATAAATAAAAATATATGGTTTTGAATATTATTATGTCGTGTTTTTAAAACTAAGAGGCATTATTTCAATATTTGTATATTCCATAGCGGCAGGGTTATTGCTTATGATTGAATATGTGGTATCTTATCCACCACGAAACAAAAAACTAACGTATTCGCCATGTGTTGAGACCTATTTTCAAAACAAGTCAAGTATTTCTATGTTCGTGTAGTAACAGTTCAGTACAAAGACACTGTAGTTCAACGAGAAGTCAAGTAACTAAAACAGTACAGACTGTTAAGTGTTTTCTTAAAGTGAATAGTCGGTTGTGTATGAAACAAACATGAACAAAGCAAGTGAAATATTAAAAACCTCCATTTAGCAACAGGACTCTCAGTGAAATCATTCAGATGAAAACATTGGGTAGGCCACTCCCGAATCTGAGTTTGCAGCAGCAAACAAAAATCAATGTCGTAAAGTTCATTCTGGAGGTTTACCAAAACAACAATTGGATCTGTGGCTGTGAGGAAAACAGTGCTAGTTTTTCTCCCCTTACACGTTATTTGGGGGAGATGTTCATTGTATAATACCGAAGTAACTGATATTGGGAATACGTATATGGTCTAAAATGAAAATATATTCAATTCTTGTCAGTTGCCTAATACGTTCGATGCTACTGCGCAAAGTTGGTAAATATACATCATTTGAGGGATTTGTTTTCTTTTTTTGGTGGGGTCCATCGCCAATAGAATACCTCAGTGGTCGCCACTGCAACTGACTGCCTTCTGTTATTCTCTTCCTCTTTCAGCAGCATTGGTATAAATGTAGTTTTCTATGGTTACGAGAAACTGGTAAATAGCTTTGTGCTAGCCAATTCTTTTAGCAGATTGGAAATTTTCTTAAAAAATTCTGAGAACGAAAACGTATCGTTGTAAATCCTACAGCCCTCAAAACAGCAACAATCTTAACCTAAAAATGAGGCAAATAAATTCGTGAACCATGTAAATAAACACAAGATTTGTCAGTATTTGTACCTAAAATTCTTAAATCAATAACTGTTAGTTTTTATTTCACACATTTATTTTTCTGTTACAATTCATCTCTTAAAAGTTATGTTCGGAGGATTATTTACCAATACTATCAGAATATTCCTTACTCAAACGTAATCCGTAGCATTTATATTTTACGCTAAAACGAATAAATAAACATTTGATAATTAAAGTAACAAACTTGTATCGTGCCCTTCCTCTTATAGCAGTATTAAAATGGGTATGCGAACCTGCTGTTTAACAAACGCGTTAGCACCAGGATCTCGGGGTTTGTTACATTCAACAACTAGATCTTTATTCTTAACAAAGTTTTATTTTGTTACGAAGTTACAGAACGCTTAGTGTCTTAGTGGCTTTAACAATTTGCTAAGCCTTAAAAAAACGTTACAGAAGAGTCCTGGTTGTCTGAAGCGGCAGGTGGGTGGCAGGGGAGCGGGTTTGGTTTACGGAAACTGGCTTTCTCCAGCTGCTTCTGCTTACCTGTCGTCGTGGTGGTTAAAAGAAATGATGGGCAATTAAGATTTATTTTCTCATAAGTGCGGGATTTTAGACTTTAATCGTGGTTGCTATAACTATCAATATTTTGTTCATAACATTCTTTGTTTTCACTGATAGGTAAATATCCTATCGCCTGATCGAGAAGTAGGCAATTCGCACGTGATGAAAGCTTTCTTTTTATCGCCCTCAACACTGTTTCATACTCGTGACTTTTGTCTTTGAAACAGCGGAGAGGAGACGAGTCTGTCCTTATTGGCGAAAATGTTACTCTGGTATCGTCGGTTCAGGAGCCGAAGTTTAGACCTTCCGTTTCAGCATCCCTTGTCAAGACACGAAGTGCCTCGACACTGCCACCTGAGTAAAATATACGCCTACCCCAGATCTGCTTTCTTTTCCAAAGTTTGGATTAAAGGCCTAAGCTAACTTATAATTAGTAATATGTAATTCTGAGAATTCTAACCAAAATGCTCCCTCAGTCCATAGATTAGAGCTAACGTTTACGACCTATCCGTATTCTTTAGCTGGACACCTGTGAATGGAGTCTTCCCCAACTCTGACTAAATCTGGTGATTCTGTTAATTTCACCTTCGAACCAAGACAAAAAATTGCTTTTGGGGTTTTCTGGTGTCTACAACATCAACGGTTCTATATCTACTATTTTTTCATTACTTCTGAATTTGTTTTGGCATTTTATTTCAAGTATTAACCACAACTTTGCGTTATTGTTATTGTTATTATTATTAATATCATTGTTATTATTACTTTTTATCATATTTGATGACGTGATGAAATACCTTTGACCTTATTTCAATAAAACCATTTCTTCATTTATTATCGTGTTAATTAATTATCTAGTGATTCCGGGTAGGCCTACATATCGCTTCAGCGTTTATCACCCTGACCGCTCCATTACATGCTTTAGTTTTGTACATGGATAGGATTTTGAATGTCACTATTTACACAATAAAGCTCCCGGGTTTATGTGCATTTCATACTAGAGGTTTACATTTTAGTAATATCAATCGACCATGACTCATTTAGCTTCGATATAAATGCAAATGATGGCATGCCTATCAGGCTCAATTTCTTTGCTCCCTTGTTTCTCCCTCAAAAGCACTTCTCTTGACGGAGAACTCACAGTCCACTAAGATCCGAGCTTGACCATGAGTAGTAGAGATTTGCGGCAGCTGGGCCAATTAATATGCACGAATGTGTATTAATATGCTAATTAGGTCTTCCCCACCCCCTGCCACGCCCCCTGGTACCTTTTGCTTGCAGCTGCGGTCATAAAGTTTGTTGAGTATAATGGAAAGTTTGACAGGTAAGCAATTAAAGTTATCCATCACCTGTCAAAATGAACAATGAGCATAATAAAGTTTGCTTTCTAACAAACGTGGAGACGCCATTCTACCTATTCCATATCCGCGCACGTGCAGTATAACAAAGGCAGTACCTTTTTCCTGTCAAAATGAACAATAGCATAATAAATTATGCTTGTAACAAAACAGCAGGCTGGAGCCACGTAAACAAAAGATGAGACGTTATTGTCCAAACTCTATTCAATTCCAGTGCACCTGCATGCTAAAAAGACCTCCCCTGTAGCAAGCCCACCTGCCAGCCGCATTGTTTGACGAACACATGCAAAATAACAATAGAGCAGGCTGGGACCGAGCTAACAAAAAGATATAATAAAAAGGGGACAGATGCTATTGTTTCCCTTTCTATTGTCCCGCACAAGAGCTCATTAGGAAGACCACGCGTGTAGCACCCATTCCATCGCAATATAACAAAAGAGCAGGCTGGAGCCGTCCTAACAAAGGAATCTAACAAAAGATGACACGCTATTGCCCCAACTCTACTGAATTCCTGTACACGTGCATGTTAGGCGAATATAACAAAGAGAGAGTCTGGTGCAAGGATAACAAAAAGAACTCTTGGCGATATTATACCTGGCCTGTCATTGTTATAGCCCCGGCATTCCGGATCCAACTTAGTTTACATGGGGACACGCATCATTTACCTGCTAGACCGTAAATTCAGTCCCACTCGACCCCGCCATCATGGCGTCGACACTGCCTGAGGGTGGTTCTCTCATCGCATGCGTAGCATGAGATAATGCCATTCGATGCAATAATCACTTGACATGTAACATCTCCCCGCAATACCGATGTGCTGGAATCGTTTGGAGGCTTTAGGTCCCTATATAAACAGCTAACGACGCATGCTATAACCGCTGCGAGCTTATTAACTCAATGTTAAGGACTTTATAACATTCGTGTGATACAGTTTAACCGAAGTCAGTGCTATTATGGCATCCATCATGATCGATAACATAATCCAAGGTGAGTTTTTACATAACTATGTGAAAAGACGAATCGTTGCAAGAGAATCTTATTGTTTATCTCAGTTTCATTTCTTTAATAATTAACATCCAAACTTTTTAAAAAAATCTGATGTGTTACACTCACATGACTTTCTCTACTCTTGTACAATCTATTTTTACAAACGCCTATTCTCCATATGCTTCATGTTAATCGAGATATCGAGATGTCAATCTTATTGGTAATTTTCTTGTAGATGCAAGGGGAATATGGTAGGTTATAAGCGATAGTCAAATATTTTAACGCTGGTTGCTATGTGGCGCATTTCATTCTCTTTGCATGTCCAGGACATAAAAAAATCTGATGTGTTACACTCACATGACTTTCTCTACTCTTGTACAAATTATTTTTACAAACGCTTAATCTCCATATGCTTCATGTTAATGGAGATATCGAGATGTCAATCTTACTGGTAATTTTCTTGTAGATGCAAGGAAAATATCGTAGCTTTTAAGCGATAGTCAAATATTTTAACGCTGGTTGCTATGTGACGCATTCCATTCTCTTTGCATGTCCAGGACATATAACGCATTTGAGAAAAAGTATAAGTATTGGAAAATTTAAGGAAATAACAAGCAATATCTCGAAAACGGTTCACTCAACAAAAGAAATGTATATGACATAAGTTGTGTATTTTAACGCGATCTACATTTTTTGTGTAGTAAAATTTTGTCTATCTCTTATGGTTTACCAGTTATGCAAAAGTCGTTCACAATGTAGAATACTTTTGGAGACATTCCCAGGAAATTCGAGATATACATTTCATTTCTAATGACATTACCCTAAACATATGATATTTTCATCAAAATCGTTAGAGCCATTTTTGAGAAAATTAAAATTTTCGAAAAATGTTCCATGTAAAGGGTAGTCTGGGGTGGGGGGATTTTCTTGAAAACCTTCGTGTCGCATCTCTGAAAGATACTGAACCTAAATACCAAGTTTGGTGCTTATCCGATTGTTCGTTTTTGAGTTATGCTGTTCACAGACACACACACACACAGACACACACACACAGACACACACACGGACATGTTTCCAAAAATGCTTTTTTTGGATTCAGGAGGTCTCAAAACGTGTATTTCCGCTGAAATCTCGGTATCGAATTTTTGGGTGGAATGCAATACTTCCCCTACTTACTATACGTAGTAGAGAAAGTAAAAAATGAATAACGAATTTGAGAAAAAGTAGGAGTATTGCAATATTTAAGGAAATAACAAGCAATATCTCGAAAACGGTTCACTCAACAAAAGAAATGTATATGACATAAGTTGTGTATTTTAACGCGATCTACATTTTTTGTGTAGTAAATTTCTGTCTATCTCTTACGGTTTACCAGTTATGCAAAAGTCGTTCACAGTGAAGAATACTTTTGGAGACATTCCCAGAAAATTCGAGATATACATTTCATTTCTCATGACATTATCTTAAACATATAATATTTTCATCAAAATCGTTAGAGCCATTTTTGAGAAAATTAAAATTTTCGAAAAATGTTCCATGTAAAGGGTAGTCTGGGGTGGGGGGATTTTCTTGAAAACCTTCGTGTCGCATCTCTGGAAGATACTAAACCTAAATACCAAGTTTGGTGTTTATCCGACTGTTCGTTTTTGGGTTATGCTGTTCACAGACACACACACAGACACACACACACGACACACACACACACACAGACACACACACGGACATGTTTCCAAAAATGCTTTTTTTGGATTCAGTGGGTCTCAAAACATGTATTTCCGGTGAAATCTCGGTATCGAATTTTTGGGTGGAATGCAATACTTCCCCTACTTACTATACGTAGTAGAGAAAGTAAAAATGTAGATCTTTCATCAATGGTGCAAATGGTTCGTTAGATCCTAAGCATAAACATTCATATGATTTTCTCTAATCATTCACCTTCCTTAAGCATTCATACGAATTTCTCAACATATTCTTCTATTAACATTCATACGAATTTCTCTACACATTCTTCTTGCATAAACAATCATGCGATTTTCTCTACACATTCTCTGTTTCTCTAAACGTTTATTCTCCATGAAAATTCATACGATTTTATCTACACATTCTTCTTCCATAAACATTGAAACTATTTTGCTACACATCCTTCTTCTATTAACATTCATACAATTTCCTCTACTCATTCTTTGTTTCTTTGTACATTCATCCTCCATGAACATTCATACGATTTTCTCTACGGTTCTTCCCTAAACAATCATACGATCTTCTCTACACATTCTTGTATAAACATTCATAAGTTTCTCTCTAAACGTTCTTCTTCCATAAACATTCAAACAATTTTTGCTATACATTCTTCTTTTATTACCACCCTTACGATTTTCCCTACACATACTTCTACCATAAACCTTTATACGATTTACTCTACACATTATTCTTCCATAAATCTTTATATGATTTTCTACACACTTTCATTCTCCATTAACATTCATAAGATTTTCTCTACTCATTCTTTTCATATCACAATGCTTCTCTACCCATGCTTCTTTTATCAGTTATAAAAACAATAGAATTTACACGATTAAAATTTTTTCGCAGATAATACTGCAAACACGGAGGAAGTCGCCAGAGGCGGGGGCTCTCGACTTAACCTGGCACTACAGGATCATATAGAACCTGCTAATAGTAATATTGCACCAGGATACAATATGTCAGCACCCCTGGCGGGAGATCAGGCATCATCTATGCCGCTGCATAGCACCCATATCTCCAATGACATTAGTAGCCCTCGTCACCAATCTTATCGGGGGCGAATATATCACACCGCCACCTCCAGGATTTGAAGATGTCACTCCCGTTACAGGGGGAATGCCGACATGGACAGTGCTACAGAGCAGTTATGCACATGCATTAACTGTGAATACAGAGCTGCTGTGGTTCAGATGTTTAACGATGTGACTGGTAAGTCCATATATATTATCACACTTAAACCCTTCTAGAAAAGATTAGCTTTTTCCTTTATGAATGTATAACCAGCGAACAATTTAATCAGGCATCAGAATTTTAATTGTTAAATTAAACATTCAATTTACAGGCACCTTTTGAATTAAAAATACTCAATGTGAAGCTAATTCTGTTTTTGCTTCTTCGTCGTAGTTCCTGACGCGAATTCAATTGGAACTAGGGAAATGGACAAAGATGGTAGCTTGCCTTCACCTATATTCTCGCAAGTCTGCCTGACTTCGCCTCCTCCTGAATTCGAGAATGTTGCACCGATGCTTGTAGGATATCCATGGATGATGATACCTACTGAGGGGGTGTGCGCCTGCGTGAATTGTGCCTACAGGACCGTGTACACGCATTTGCTTCATGAATCAAGTGGTGAGTTTTTTAACTTCATTTATTCTAACTCTAGCACCGTTACATTCAGATGTTTCGCGAATCGAATGGGGAGAGTTTTTTAACTTCATTTATTCTAACCCTAGCATCGTTATATAAATAATTGGCGTAATGTTAACACATAACTATTCTCAATCAATTTTTTACTTATTTTATGCATTAAAATATACAATTACATAAATAATTAACATGGCGTTAACACATAACTTTAATAACTCTTTTCTTCAAAAGATTTAATAAATATATATTTTCACATTTCTATTTTAACTCACATTCCAATTAATTCGAATTTGTTATTGTTATAGAAACTGCAATAGTGGACACGAACCCGGGGCCTGAGGATGTAAACAACCAAACCTTGCTCCGGGGATCCAAAAGACCTCACGAAGCTGAAGAGGAGCACGGTCAAGGAATGAACCCCCTTACCCTCCAAGGTCTTTCATGTCCGCTCCATCACCATTTGCAGGGACATCAGGTGTCGGTCGTAACGGCCATTATGACAACCAACCACCGCTGCTGAAACCACCTCCGACGGTAACGATCTCACATACAGCAACAACGCTAAAAAAACTAAAGGTTAGTCCAGCTAGAGTGTAAGGTTATTGAATCGGCGTTCAAGGGACGCCTTTTCAATAGCCGTATAGAAAACATTTTAGAGATAGCTGATCCAGGTAAATTTCTGCAGGAATGCAGACGTCATGTATTGAGAGAGATGGTTTCTGTACTCGGGAGAAGCTCTTTGGGCTTTAAAGTAAACATCTCACTTGAAATTACATAAGTCATACAATCTCCTGAAAAAGAGAATTCAGAAACCGTCTTTTTCAAAAGCAAGACAATGTTGGGTCTTCAATCAAGTAATCTTGACCTCTTATTAACCTCTATGGTCAATGATATTCTAGAAAACATCTCGAATTTCTAAGGAGGTGCAGGCTCAAAATCTCTGCTCTCTGTCAGGGCTCTTGTTATTGGAACTGGCTTCTATGATCCCTTGAATGCATCGCAATACATAGAGTTACTCAATGCAATCAGAGCTAAGAAAGCTGTACTGAGCATAAAAAACGGCGATAAATACTGTTTTGCATGGTGTTTGCTCGCTGCAAAGTATCCCGCAAAGCAGTACTGTTACAGAACGAGCAAATACCCTGCAGAACAGTTATTCACTGCATTCAATTACAGTGGGATAGACTTCCCTATAAGCCTACATAAAATTCCAGACTTCGAACAGCAAAACCCTGAAGTATCAGTTTAAGTATTTGGGATAGAAAGGCGGTGCTCAATTATACCATTATACCAAACCAGCAGCAGGAAAGAGTTCACCGTTAACTTATTACTAATTGAACGAAATAGAAGATCTCACTACTGCCTGATTAAGGACATGTCAAAGCTGACTGCAGGACAGATCAGCAAACGTAAGGGGAAACAGTGGGTATGCCAGCCCTGCCTGAAGCACTTTAATAATGAAGGTGCTTTTAAGAAGCATCAATTGAAATGCATGCAGTGCCAAAAGCTCAAAACGCCTAAGCAGGGTGTAGTGATTGAGTTCTCATCCTACTCGAATGGTACTCCTGTAAATTTTGTTATGTATGCCGATAATGAGAGCGTGTTAGCCAGAGTTCAGTCCTGTGAACCGTCGGCTAATCACAGCTGTACTCGGTCTATCCAGCATCATGACGCTATATCTATATCTCTTAAGCTCGTATGTCGCCATGACGACCCGTTGTCGAGATTTAAGCTATTCAGAGATCCTGATGCAATCAAGGAGTTCTTCATCGAGCTTAGGTTAATACCCGATATGGTCATTGACCAATATAGCCGCAATGAAGAAATGACCTTGACTGCACAAGACGTGGCTGATTTCAGTAATACTCGCCATTGCGACGTATGCAAGGAGTTTGAGGTAGACGACTTGAACGTATCGATCACTGCCATGTGACTGGTTTATTGCTGGGGGCTGCTCATCATGCATGGAAAATAAATAGACGGGTACCTAATTTTATACCCATCATTTTTATTGCCTTAGCAATTATCACAGCCATTTCCTGATGCAATACCTGTCATATAATGATAATCAAATTTCGTGCATTTGAAACTCCTCAGGGAGATATATCACATTGAGCAAATAGAACAGGAATAACTTTTTTAGATTTCTAGATAGCTTTAAGTTCTTAGACGATAAGCTATCTAGTTTAGCCTGCATGCTGAGCAGTGATGAGTTCAAGATCACCAACTCTGGTTATCCCGATTTCGAACATCAGCAGTTGGTGAGATCTAAGGGAATATTCCCTTACAGCTACGTCGACTCTCCCTTGGTTAGAAGAAACAGCACTGCCTCCAATAGAAAAATTCAACGACATACCGGAAAAAGATTACAATCACGCCGTCAAAGTCTGGAATACATTCAATATAAGAAATCTGGGCGAATGCGACCTATATCTGAAAACGGATACGCCTTTGTTGGCCGATACATTCGAGAAGTTTAGGGACCTCTCACTAGAGGTATATAATTTGAACCCGTGCTGGTACTATAAACTGCCAGGACTTGCATTTGACACCATGCTCAAGGTGACCAAGGTCAAGCTTGACCTCGATTATGACGAACAAGTGATAAAATTCTTTGAAGGAGGAATCAGGGGTGGTATGTGCACTGTATCAAAGAGGCATGCAAAAGCCAACAACGAATACCTTCCTGGACATGGTGAAAAACAAAAAACTTATATTTGGCCTATCTAGATATTAATAATTTATATGGTGCTTCGTGACTAATCCAATGCCACGCAAACACCTGAGGTGGATTTCGCAAGAAGAAATTTCAGTGATACACTTCTTTGCTGTTGCCCCTGATTCCCAAACTGGATACGTTCTGGAGGTCGACCTTGAGTATCCTGAGCATCTCCACGATGAGCACAATGACCTTCCTCTCTGCCCGAAAAGTGAGATACCACATGGAGGCCAGTAAAACAAACTGCTGGCAACACTTGAGAATAAAGAGAAGTACACCTTGCACTACAGAAACCTCCAGCACTACATTGATTTAGGTATGAAGCTAAAGAAGATTAATAGAACGGTTGCACATGATCAGTCAGAATGGCTGAAATCCTACATTCAGATAAGTACAGTGAGACGTGCAAGTGAAACTTCCAAATTTGGACAGAATTTATGGAAGAAAATGAATAACTCTGTGTATGGTAAATTCACTGAGAATGTACGTAAATACAATGGCTACCGTATCGTTACAAGTTGGAAGCAATTGACAGCGCGAACAAATTACGTTCGGAGCATTTTATTTGCAGAAAATCTTTTAGGGATAGAAGTCGCCAGAAAGGAAGTGCACATGATAAACCCATCTATATAGGGCACGCCATCCTTGACATCTCAAAACAACCTCATGTACAGTTTTTATTGCAAGACATTGAAGCCTAACCTAGAGAATTTAATTTTGAATTATATGGACAGTGATTCATTTATAGTGGAAACTTCAACTAACACCTACAAATTTATCAAGGAATACCAGGAACACTTTAACGCATCAAATTATGAAGCACAAAACAGTTATGGAATTACATAACAAAACTAAAAAGTTATCGGCCGGTTCAAGGATGAGTTTGTAGGGATCCCTATGATAGAATATTTTGGGTTAAGGTCCAAACTATATGCATACAAATATGAGGACCAAACTGCGCTGAAAGCAAAGGGCATCAACAAGACCGGTATGCAGAGTATAAATGTTGAGCACTATTTCGGCTGGCTGTCTAAACAACATTAGAAAAACCATCTTAACAAAAACAACATCGAAGCCTTAAACATAAAGTCTCGACCATATAGACGAATAAGCTCGCTCTCTGTGGTAGAGACGATAAAAGAAAACTTTTTGAAGGCTCAGACCGGAACATTGCTTGGAGTCACTGTTGTCTGCGTATGGCTGACCCTTAGATGTGTGTGTGTGTATATATATATATATATATATATATATATATATATATATATATAAGTGTGTGTGTGTAAATTTTTAGTGCTGAGAATTTTTTTAATTTTAACTCTTTGTGGCTATACATATTTATTGATTTTTTAATTGTATGCTCGCAAGTTTATGAATTTACAGGTTTTTAATTATAGAATGCAGGGAAGAATGTGATTGTGTATATGCAATTTGTTTAGTTTCATGAATTCTTTTAATTAAACTCTTTTGTGTCTATGTATTTATTGATTTTTAAATATATATGTATTAATATACAAATGCAACTAAAATGTAACCTAATGATCGTGGGTTTATGTATGGGTTTTATCATAAAATGCAAATAATAATGTATTTGTATGTATATATATATGTAAATTTTTAGTTTCATGAACTTTTTAATTAAACTATTTGTGTTTATATATTTATTGATTTTAACCATGTAAAATGTAAGTAAAAATGTAACCCTGCGATCACAAAAAGCATTAATAATTGTAAAAAGTATGTTTTGAATAATACATTTTTTTTATTTATTCATTTTTTATTTTAAGGGAAAAATGCTTTTACAGGAAAAGTTCTATATTGTGAAATAGAAAACACGCATTATTGTGGAATGAAAGCCTCTTTATTTTCATTATTATTTTACCTACAATAAATCCTTTCTGCCAATCCATTGAGTATTAGGGAATCCATGCCTCTTTACAAGAATCCTATTTCCATGCCTGCGTAATACTTTCTCTACCAGAAATGTATTAAGGTACAGTATGGTTTGCTGTTGATGTGCATAAAAGGACCCCTCTATCTCATCACCGTCATTGCCTTTTAGCATGTATGTAAATGGATTGGTATGATTCACTCAAACGACTTGAAATATTTCAACACTCCAATCAGCTTCAAAACCCTTTTCAAAATGTCCCTTGTCCTTGGATATCCTAACATAATCACCAACACTAAACTTCCTTGCCCCTCTCTTCTCTCTTTGATCTTGGGTGTAGTTATATACAGTAAGAAGAAGATCATTGTTCTTCACCTTCATTCGTATAGTGGTTTGGTAAGTGTTGTTATATCTTGCAATGATTTGAGGTAAAAGATCTAGCCACTTGTATGATCCTTACCCTAGAAATTCGCGATACATCATATTCTTTAAAGTTCTTATTAGCCGTTCAACAGCCACTGCCTTCACATGCGTATGGGTACTGTAGTGATTCATGTTATATTTTACCATTAATTTTTTAAAATGCTTATTATAAAATTCATTCCCATTATCACTCTGTATGTTGTTGGGTGCGGTTACCATTTCTTGCAGTATATCCTCCATAGCCTTTGCAACTTGAAGTCTGTCTTGTCCTTTAGCGGTCTCACATATGCCATTTTAGAGTATAAGTTGATTGCAATGATGATGTACTTGAAATTCCTATTGATTTTTGCATGCGGTATCATCTCCACCAAGTCGATCTGTACCAAGTCATGGAGTCCCTTGCTGATAATCTTTCGACGCATCAAGTTTCTCCGCGCTGGAGCTAGGAGCTCGCTTGCTATATTTTGCTTCACTGATGTCATGCTATAATCTTTGCCGCTTTTATTTCTTGAACAATCTCTTTAATTTATTGAGTATGACTGTTACTGCCGGCTTCTCTGGATATCACAAGTAGACTAAGGCGATCCACCAGATCATTAGGTTCGGTCCAGTAGATGTAGTTTTGCCTCGTAATAGGGCTATATTCTTTCCACTGTAGTCCTAATCCCTTGTGTTTCGTTACTAGAGGACATGTAACGCTTTTATACTTGTAGGAATTGCCCGATCTCAGCTGCCCATGCTTACTGAAGTTTCTTCGATGAACATGCGTTGCTTTAAGTATTTTACTGTATGTTTCAAGGTCATCTTCAATGTATGCATGCATTTCAGGTATTCTCTTGCAGATGAGCCCGTTCAATCCAGGCGTGCTTTTATACGTTTCCTCGCCTATTGGAACCTTATTATTGATGAAATCAATTATCTTGTTCCCGATTATCTAGTTTCCATCGTCATATCGTACTCCATATGATGAATCTATTTTATTTCTGTCCTTCTTTCGAACTTTATTAAGGTAGTTGTAGAGTTTCTCGTCTTTCACGTCTTTTGGTGGTTCCTCCTTGCTTGTAGTATTCTTTTTCTGTATTTCAAGTATATCTTGAAGCGGATCTGTCAATGGTTGAAGAGCTTCACTCATCACCTTCTGGGTTTCAAACTGCTGGCCTTTAAGAGAACGTAACATTTCTCTTAGAGCCCTCCTGTGCATAGCTACAGATTCTGTAAGTCGTATGCACTCGCTGTCCATCTTGAAATGACACTGAAATTAGGCTTTCGCATTAATATATACCCTATTGATTTAGCTGACTTCAGTTTATACGCGATTCTCAGCTCAATCTTTAGAAAATGGCCTTCCCTTACACGATTTGCAGGAGCACTAAAGCTTAGTCTATGGTCATTTGCAATTGCTGCAGGCAGAGCTCTAACGGACTTGTTATTTATTTCAATAATGTATCAGGTCTTACAGTAGGAGGTATTGGTGACGTCATATAGCAAGAAATTATCTCTCCATTTACACTTGATTTGTAGTATTCTAGGCCTGTTGTTAACACGTACCTGTGTGATTTCCCTCTGAAAGGCAACGGCTACAACGTAATTGTGTGCTCCCCTCTCATTTGCTTTACTAATGGATTTATGAGTCTCATTTGTGTTTTAAGGGTATTGACATTATCCGTTGTAGTTGTTAGATGCTTATTCATTCATTTCTGGCGGTTCGCCATAGTTTTCATGTGTTTCCCACTGTTTCTGTAACAGCGGTATGTATTGCACCAAGTCTACTGTTTAAATCTTGTTGTATTTCATTTTGTTTCCTTCCCATGAGAACTTTAACAAACTTTTTTGTTGCTCCATCACTGTCATCGAAAGGATCTGCTACTTCTATTAGTCTTCTTTTTTGAAATGAAACCTTACCGTGTGAATCGAGTGGCGGTGTTCTTGCACTTATATATTCTAATACATGCTTCTTATTCGGCACGTCATGATCCTCTTGAGGTAGCAGCATTATCTTCATTCCTATAGCGTCCAGGATGATGTTTCCATCGTCGCGTTTAAGGGTATTCCATTAGAGCGTCATGTTGCTCGTCTAGCGATTTCTGGATGTGGTCCCTAAGCGTAGTTTGAAGTTCGTCCATGCGCTGATATGTCGTTTTTTCTGTGAACTCCTGCATTCGATTTTCAGTAGAAGACGTAAGCGTATCCTCGTAGCGTTTAGTGCTTGCGTCGTCGTCCTCCTCAGGATCCTGAACAATGCACAGCCTCTTGTTCCTGAATTGTAATTTCCTTTTCCATCTCTGTTTATGATGAATTGATGTAGCGATCTTTTCACTGGTGCAGTCCTCTGTTATCCAAACCTGTCATACTCATGATGAACTATGAATGAGCAATTTCCTTATTATCAACTTTAATATATACATCGAATCCGCAAATATATCGACCGTCATTCATAAGAAATTCGGAAACTGTTACCATAAAGGGTCTTCCTTCTGAAGAGCTCTCCCAAACACCTTTGCACAAATCCTTAAATTCCGTTTACGACACATCTGTGTTTACGTAATCTTCATATATATGTTTCAAGTTTAAATTATCTTGTGTGAAGAATATGATCATGTTCGCATTATCTCGATTTAAATGCTTTGGGG
Source organism: Deroplatys truncata (assembly GCA_030765065.1). Lineage (NCBI taxonomy): Eukaryota > Metazoa > Arthropoda > Insecta > Mantodea > Mantidae > Deroplatys > Deroplatys truncata. The sequence goes on from JAUKNL010000244.1 coordinate 227,503, forward strand.
CTTTGGCATATGATTGTGCTAGATATATAGAATCCACATTTCGATGTCTGCCCATGCTGTGAAAGGATGCAATCTTGTCTTGCTTTTCAGTGATGACATCATCAAATATAAAGATTGAATTTTCTTTAATTTCTGATGGGTGCAAGACACTTTCACCGTCTTCATGAGTATACACACCTATACCCTCAATGTTTTCAAGATATATTAATACTTAGGTTGGTATAGCGTCCTTGAATAAATGTACACGTTTTCAAAACATAGTCCATTCTCGTGAAGTATCATATTGAGTAATACATTTTTTTTCCAGCACTGGAGCGGCCTACAATTACGCTCTAACATTGCCAGGAAAGAGCTTCCCGTGACGATCGAGTCTAAAGTCGCTTTCAAAGTCTAGCACCTGAATAGGCAGCAAGTAATCTTCCTTCACCAACTCCATCGTAGCAACTAAAATAAAATAAATCACCCTTAATGAATATATGCTAATGAATGCAAGCAATGACAGAGTATAAAGGAACTAGGCAGGAATAAAATCAATTATTATACCATGAGAGCTAACGAGGTTAAGGTCACATGAGGTTCCGGTTTAATTAACTCTCTCATTAACCTGCTACCATTTAAAGCACATTTGCCTGGTTATAGATACTGCGGACATGGGACAAAGCTAGAAAAGAGCTTAAAGAAAGGAGACCCTGGAATCAACCCATCAAACGAAGCGTGCAAACTACACGACATTGCCTACGCTGAGCATAACGACTCTGGTTCGAGAAATATTGCAGACAAAATATTGGCTGAAAATAAGTGGAAAAGAGTGCAATCATCTGATGCTACATTAGGTGAAAAGTTGGCAGCGGGACTAGTAACAACAATTATGAAGGGAAAGGTAGCTGTTGGTGCTGGATCCAAGGAGATGAAACGAGGAGGATGTCTACCGCTGATACTAATTATTGTAGCCCTAGGAGCCGCCGCTGGAGGTGCAGCACAAATTGCCTCAGCAGTAAATAAGAAAAAGGCTGCAGATAAACAACTTGCCGAAGTGATGAGACATAACAACGAAATTGAAGCAAGAGGGAAAGGCCTACGAGTGAAGAAGAAAAATAAGGCGAGGAACACTGAAAGGAAGAGGAGACAGAGCAAGAAAGGGAATTCAAAAAACTACGGCAGAGGGCTATACTTGTCCCGGAAAAACATTGGGTAACAGATCTCGGCTTGTATGCCCAACGTTTAAAGATTCCTCATTTTAGAGGTGTATTTATGATCAATCAGCTACCCTCAAGACCTCGTTACAGAGAGAGAATTATTGTCAATCTTGATATTTCAGCGAATGAAGGCACTCATTGGGTTGCTATAAAGAAGGATGCCAACGTTCTCATTTTATTTCGATAGCTTTGGAAACTCGAAACCTTCAAAAGAGATAGAAAGGTACCTTAGACGCGTTAAGGTGCTGTATAACACTAAGAGGTTTCAGAGTTTCAGCTCAGTCATCTGCGGGCACTTGTGCTTGCAATTTCTATCGCAATGAGTTATACTATTGCTGTCAGTAGCAACGAGTCTATTCTTACTACATACCTGAATACCCCTCTTCAGATAGATCCAAAAGGTGATTATGAGGTAGCTCTATTGAATTTTGAAAGCTTCTGTTCCATTCCTAACGTTGATCGGAGTAATAATCAATTTCATTACATGCACAATGATGAAACTAAGATCATTGATATACCCGATGGAACTCACGAGATTGCTGATATTAATGAATGTATCAGAGATAAGCTAGAGGTGGATGAGAATGTCTTCTTTATTATACCTAATAATGACACTATGAAGGCTGAAATTAAATGTCCTTTCACCGTTCATTTTCCAATGTTCGTTCTACAGGATCGCTCTTGGGCTTCAGTGGCAGAGTTATACCATCTAATCAGCTGGCGGAATCTGATTTCCTGGTGAATATATTTAAGTTGAGCATAATACGGATCGAGTGCAGTATTGCAACAGGCTCTTTCATCGACGGCAAAACCGGACACTCGATCTATGAGTTTTTCCCGTTTCTTCCGCCTGGATATCATATTTCTCAAGAGCCGTTATATATAATTTACCTTCCAATTATAAACACCAATGTCATAGAGCAAATTAGTCTTCGTGTAGTGGGCCAGAACGGTTATATGATTGACTTTATAAATGAAGATATAAGCATAAGGCTTCACATCCGTTAAAATGGCAATAGATTTTAGAAGAAGTAAGCCACGTCGAGGATATAATAATGGATTGATTCGACGCACGCGTCATACTCTGCCCTTGACACCCAGCGGGTTAACATCACGCAATCGGCAGTTTCTCCAGGTATTGGGCTTCAGAATCCTATAATCATGCACATCTTCAATGTTACCGAGATACCGAGATTGGACAAGATCACTAAAGAAGAACATGTATTTTTACCGCATCAGCTCTGGACACTAATGATGAGATTAGAATCCCTTGTCAAGCTAAGGATTTATTTACATTGCCTAATCGAAGTTAACTATACATCGAGGGGAGTACCACTAAGCCTAACGGAGGAGCTGCTACAGCAAAGCTTACAATCACGCTATTACATTAATGTTTGAGGAGATTGGACTGGATATGAACAGCTCAACTATTGATCGAACCAGAAGCCCCGGGATCGCATCAACTTTAGGCAACTATGCTGCTCTCAACCCTATGGAATCTGATCGTCTGCTGAATGCTGGATGGTGCTATCCTGCAGCAAATTGAGCCTTCAAAGCTATAAAACCGCTTTCGATGCTTCTGGGATTTGCTGACGACTACAAGGAACTCATTCTCAATAGCAAGTTTGAATTGGTGTTGATTCGATCCAAGGACTCTAAAACTGTATTATAGTGCCTCAGGGTAGATAATGCAACCGTTAAACTGTGTGAATCGAGTGGAGAATGCCAGTGATTCGACTTTCTGGTGCTGAAAGGGTTGAAATCCTCAAGATTGTCAAGTAGTACAAGGCGCTGTATCTCCCATTTAGGACCATGGATCTGCATACACAGCCTACTGTGCCGCAAACTAAATCATTCACCCGGAATGTCGCCACCACATTAAAAATGGAGAAGCCGAAATTTGTCATTTTGGACGCCCAGACTTTAAGGTCGAATAATGCATCTAAAGTCTGTTCCCTTTTTGATCATTGTAACATAACTAATTTGAGAATTTATCTTAATAGTGAATGTTATCCCTACCATGACAAGCATTTGTACTTTAGAAACATGAGATTTGCATCACTGTATGACATGTACTCAAAGTTTCAAATCTCTTATTATGAAATAGAGAATTATCCTTTATTGAAGAGAAAAGACTTTCTTAAATTTGCTCCCATATTTGTTATAGATTGCTCACGTCAACCAGAGGAAGTTGTAAATGGCAGTGTCAACATCAGAATAGAAATACAAGCTAGTGCAAATATCCCTGCACAGACCTCACTGTATTTAATAATTCATGATAAGTTGTCTACATACAAGCCTCTGACTCATGTGATGTAGCTTATATTTTAAGCTAATCAATGTAATGTAAGGATTTCTTTTTTCACTAGGAATGTAAAGATTTTTAATGAATAAGAAGTGGGGTGGAATTTACCGTCTAGCAGGTAAATGATGCTTGTTCCCGTGTGAACTGAGTTGGCTCCGGAATGTCGGGGCTACCACAAAGACAGGTCAGGTATAATATCGCCAAGAGTTCTTTTTGTTATCCTTGCACCAGACTCTCTCTTTGTTATATTCACCTAACATGCACGTGTACAGGGATTCAATAATGTTGGGACAATAGCGTCTCATCTTTTGTTAGATTCCTGTGTTAGGACGGCCCCAGCCTGCTCTTTTGTTATATTGCGATGGAATGGATTCTCCCTAACGAACTCTTGTGCGAACAATAGAAAGGGAAACAATAGCATATGTCCCTTTGTTATTCCATCATTTTGTTAGCTCGGTTCCAGCCTGCTCTATTGTTATTTTGCACGTGTTTGTCAAACAATGCGGCTGGGAGGTGGGGTTGCTACAGGGGAGGTCTTTTTAGCATGCAGGTGCACTGGAATTAAATAGAGTTGGGACAATAGCGTCTCATCTTTTGTTTGGCTCCAGCCTACTCTTTACATACATAATTTATTATGCTATTGTTCATTTCGACAGGTAAAAGGTACTGCCTTTGTTATACTGCACGTGTTCGTCAAACAATGCGGCTGGGGGTGGGTTGTTGCAGGTGTGGAAGTTGCACGTTTACGGATATGGAATGGGTAGAATAGCGTCTCCGCTTTTGTTAGAAAGCAAAATTTATTATACCCATTGTTTATTTTGACGGTGATAGACAACCTTAATTGCTTACCTGTCAAGCTTTCCATTATACTCAACAAAATTTACGACCGCAACTGCATGCAAAAGGTACCAGGGGCGTGGCAGGGGGTGGGACAGACCTATTTAGCATATGAATACATATTGCTGCATATTAGGTGGTGCAGCAACCGCAATTCTCTACTACTACCATGGTTTTTCGGATAGCCGACAGAAATGGGCATGAAAGGTAAGCCTGAGTTCACATTATGTTTTTTTATAAATACACAAATTATTATCATAGTTAGTGTAGTTTCAATTATAAGAGTGACGCTAAGTATTAGAGCGTGCCTTTTATTTATAATTAACGTTACAGGATCTAGCCGTTGTAGTACATTCTACAAACATAGGTATTAATTTTTTTCTGCAAACTCATTTCATAATTATTACAATCAATATTACTTAAGGAAAATTTGTACCGCCGACGTTTCTTTTACTTTTTCCTTATTTGTTTCTGTCCGTTCATGTAGCCAAGTAGTAACAAATATATCATATATGCATCATACTTTGTTCTTCTGTTATTCTCATAGTCCTTGGTTTTACTGTCTCTACACTTACCTATAATAAATAGAAGTATTGCATTCCACCAAAAAATTGGATACTGAGATTTCACTGGAAATACACAATAAGACTCCCTGAATAAATCAAAGAAAGGGTTAGTGTGTGCGTGTATGTGTATTTCTGTGAACAGCATAACTCAAAAACGAAAAGTTCAACGAATGCTAAACTTGGTATTTAATTTTAGTTTCTTCTAAAGACGCGATACGAGTATTTTCAACAAAATCCCCCACACAAACTATCCTATACATGGAGAATTTTTAGAAATTCTTATTTTCTAAAAAAAATGACTAACGATTGCTTCCCGTAGTATTTTAACGTGAGTAAAATGCAGTACATTATCATAGGTTGTGGATATTGTAATATCTAGTTTTTATTTAACTCAGTAGTCGCTTTCCTTAAGCAAGATGCACCAACTTTTTGACGTACAAGACCTATTTCGTTACTCTGGTGATTTTGAAAACTGACTATGGATTCGTATTCATGTTTAAGACTATTATTTAGCACAATTCTTAACTGCACAACAGCATCTCAAATGAACTGTGTGCATAAAATGTAGTATAACCTTTTGTTTTACCTATAGGAAAAGCTCGAAGGAATAGCATACACTTCATTTCGTATGCATAAACAGTAACCTAATGCTAAGAAGTTTATACTTTTCGTGGCATAGTTTTTTAGATTGGCCATATTCATTGGAAATGAGATTGTCAGTGAACTTAAATTCAAGCTAAATAAAAAAATGTTCAAACATTCAGGCGGAACAATTAGCAATAATCAAAGGTTTAGAAAACATACATAAATTGGAAGACGCCGTTAATGGGATCCGCTCGGCAACCATATATACGAATAGCCAAATATCTTTGGACTCCATCACAAACCTTAAGAACCTGAAATCATTAATGCACGGTGTTTGTAAGAATATAAAAGCATTAGGTAAAGAAAATTTAATTATATTTCAAATAGATAAAGCCACATTTGGGCCATTTGGTAATGAAGTGCCGGACAACTAGCGAAGGAGGCAGCAAATGACAGTGATATAAATACAGTATGCTACAATAAAATGCCAAAATGTGAAATATACAACCAAATGGAGAACTTAAGTTACGAGAAATGGCAAAGAGAATGGCAATTAACATGGTAAACTAACTAAATCCCATTTCCCCACCTATGTAGCGGAATGAAATAATAATAATAATAATAAAAATAACAATAACATTTACGTCCAACATAACATTTTTAATTGATCTTGGAAAAATAAATGCATACTTTCATAGATTTAAAATAACTGATGACCCTAAGTACAAACAAAACGAGCAGACTATAGAACACCTAAGTACTTTCCTAGATAACAAAAGGCAACAAGGTAACAAAAGTAAATGAATGTGACCACTTCAGTTAAACGATTTAATTCAAATATATAAAAAAGAGTTCATCCCATTTGTCAACAAAATTAACTTTGAAAATTTAAAAACTATGTACAATTATATTACAGTACTGCCCCGGCATTTTGAAGTTCCGTGTAATTCAACCTGGTCTTATGAAAATTAAAATTTTACATAAAACTAGGTAAAATCCCGTCCTTATACTCCGCAGGTACGTTTTACGCACTTCTGAATGTGTTACAATTTTAACTTTTTTTCAATTTTCCATGTACAAAACAGTAAAATTGTCCCCTTAGGGTCTTCATTCATAATGTACAGAAATAACCTTGGCCTCAGACTGCTAATGCATTCCTATTACAGATAGACGGTCCCATTAGGTTTCGAGGAGTCCGCTTTTCTTTGTCGACCCTTCAATAATTGGGACCGCCTGACAATAAGTTGTACAGTACATACCATCTTTATTGTCGTCCTCTTTGGACTGGTGGTAACGTGCTAGCCTCTAGTGCCCGAGGTCGCGGGTTCGAACCCGCCGGAGGGCGATGGGTTTTTTTCGGGCGTAAAAATCCTTAGCATGGCTTCCTTCGGAAGCGAAGTAAAGCCGGTGGTACCGTGTCGTAGATTTACGGCACGTAAAAGAACCTCAAACCTGATAAGAGGCCTTTGAGCAAAATTTCCGGTCTTTCACGCCCAATATAGAATGGAACGCTAAGGACCATAGTAGTTAAAAACGCGTCCATAAATAAAACTCAAATTCATTTTTTTCTTATTGTTACCCCTATTGTTGTCCCTACTCAAGGACAGTGGTCATTAAAATTCGCTTACGTAAAACTACACATTTTGCATCATAGATTGACCATTGTTGTATTAGATGATTGTGTAGTAACATCTGCATTGTAGTGGCCCCACCAGTGTCATGTTAATTTTAAAGTATTGTACGTATGTGAGTAGGATATTATATGGGAAGTTAGCGCAGTTTTTTTTGCGTTTATATGGGAAGGGGTAGAGAAAACGAGGATAGATGCTAGATTGAGAGAGCCGTCAAGGAGAAAAATGCGTTTATATGGGAAAGGTTAGGGAAAACGAGGGTACATGCTAGGTTGAGAGAGCCTTCAAGGAGGAAAATGCTTTTATATGGGAGAGATAGGGAATACCAGGGCCGATGCTAGGCTAGACGGGGGTTGAAGGAGGGAAATGCGCTTTATGTGAGAGAGGTACGGAATACGAGCAAAAAGCTAGGCTATTTAGAGGTTGAGTAGAGTATACGTTTATATGAAACAGATAGGGAAAACGTGAACAAATGATAGGCTGGACAGTTACTGAAGGAGGAGGAATATAGACTTATATACAGGAGAGATAGGGAACACGAGGAGAGGTGTTAGGCTAGACAGAGTTGAAGGGTAGAGTATGTCTTTTATACGGGTGAGATAGGGAAAACGTGGAGAGATGCTAGGATAGAAAGGTGTTAAAAGTAGAATGTGTTTTTTATGAGTTAGATAGGAAACCAAGGAGAGATGCTCGGCTAGACACGAGCAGAAGGAGGGCGAATGCGCTGTATATGAGAGAGGTAGGGAATACGAGGAGAAGTGTTAGGCTAGACAGAGGTTGAGGAGTGGAGTATGCGTTTATATGGAAAAGATAAGGATTACAGGGAGAGATACTAGGCTAGACAGAGATTTAGGAGTAGAGTATGGCTTATATGAGAGGTATAGGAAAACGAGGAGAGATGTTAGGCTAGACAGAGTTGAAGGTTAGAGTATGCCTTTCATATGGGAGAGATAGGGAAAACGTGGAGAGATGCTAGGCTAGACAGGCTTAAAGGTAGAATGTGTTTTATATGTGAGAGATAGCAAACCGAGGAGAGGTATTAGGCTAGGAGGGGATGAATGATAGAGTATGCGTTTACATGAGAGAGACGGGGAAAACAGGGAGAGATCCTATGCTAGGAGATTGCTGTATTATCCGTTGGTTTGCCTCATTAGGTACATATTCAGATCCTTAGATGATTCGCATCGTACAAAATACGATTTCAAGCGTCCGTCGAATGAAGTTTCGTATTCTTTCATGTCACAGTCCTCCATTGTAGATGACTGCTATTTAGTGGGCTCCAATCTGCTGTTCTTCTCCGGTATGCTTATTTCACATACATCTTCAAGCCGCAGTCCCTTGTAACCGTCATTGAAGGTTACGCTACAACGTTTACATTTGAAGAGCCGCTTGCAGCCCATCTCAAGCCTTCTGTTATCATAACCTCGCTGGAATTTCTTCCCGCATTTACTACAAGCGTATATGATTTCATATATCTTCAAGATATGGATCTTTACAGGTTCAAGTAAAGATTAAATGGTAGATACTGATGCGGTGAGCTAAAGTACTAAAATAATTTATTAAAATCATTACCTGATTCGATTCTAGAAGCTTACAATCTGTGTAACTCTTGAAAAATTACTTTGTTCGTGATTGTAGTGAAATGTAATGGTTTTCTGCGATACCTGAGTATTAAGCGTTAAGGAATGTCATATTGTATACTGATTCTTTGGAGAATGAAGGGAAGATGGAAAGGAAGAATTGAAAAGGGAATAAAAACATGAAATAATACCGTATATGCATGGATTTAATTAAAAGCGGTAAAATCTTCTACGCCACCTTTGAAGCGCCTGCTTCTAAAGTATTGCAGTAATAGAGATGGTGTTAGCTTTGGTGCAATGGGTGGTGGTGGTGGTGGTGGTGGTGGTGATGATGATGATGATGATGATGATGGTAGACTTTGAATGAAAACATCTGTCGGAATGAGCGTGTGAGAATACTTCTCTTGTTGGAGTGACAGCATATGCAGTTAGTTATGAGAGGAGTTTAAACGTGTATGATACAGCCAGACATCCTGTCTCTGGGTGTGACGTCATAGACATCCTGTATCTGGATGTGATGTTATATAGCAGAGCTGCGATCATGTACAGGTAGTTATGGGACGACTTTAAACGAGTTTAATAGACCTGACATCGTGTCTCTGGATGTCACGTCTTATGGCGGAGGTTAAAACGCGCAGAGCGCTAAAATGAGTGGTATACAACACACTAACTTTTATGCTGTGGCTTAGAATTGAAATAAATGTTTTATCTGCGGTCACGTTATATCATTAAAATGCATTGATGTTAGTGTAATACCAGAGTTTTACCAACTTAATCAGCATTTAATTGCTCAAATCATCTTACAATTGGTTTGAGACTATATCAAAACGAGAAAACATACAGAGAATAAGAAACAAATGTTGTTTAATATATCAATTATTTTTTTAAAACCTCTAAATGCTTTAAATATGAGAGTCAACGTTGAACAGGACAGTAATAAAAGCGTTACAACGTTGGATCTGAAATGTAATGTTATCTTAGAGGTCCACCCTTCTCCATAATTAAGGGTCCCTTCACACGCATGAACACGCAGACACACACATACAATCTCACTCGCATGCCCACGCATGCTTACACACATCACGCTTACACACACACACACACACACACATACACAAAAAGCAGACGCGCTCACACACACAGCTCACGCACGCTCACACACGCAGCACATGCTGCCCCACACACACACACACACACACACACACACACACACACACACAGACATGCATACACACATCGCACTTACACATTAACATACACACACAATCACATAAGCATATACGAGCAAATAAATAAATAAAAATCTGAAATACTCCGTCCCAGCACCTAATTTCTTAAATCGGGACGTGTTTTCCAAATTCTTACATTTATTACAAAATATTCTAATTACATTCCAATACATTTCATTTTTTCAGATTACTTATATACTAAAAATATACATAAAACAAAAATAAATAAAATAAAAAAATATAAGCATATAAATAAAATAAAAAATATGTAAAAGAAGATAAGAATAATAAAATAAAAGGAAATAAAGAAATAAAAGGGAGGTAATTTTAAGAATTAAAATAAGACAAAGTATTTTCTAAATGTACAATCTAAAAGTTAGGAAGTAAACATAATAAAACATTAGCACTCAATAAAAATACAGTAAAGTATTATAAATGAAAGGGAAAAAATAAAGTTACCCTACTTAATCTTTACTAAACTAATATACTACCTACCAACCTATATAATAAATTACTGGTATTCAGCATTAAGTTAGCTGGTATCCAGCTAACCTCTACCTAGTCTTCTAAATTAAATCTAAACGTAACTCCAATTGGACTACTAATCTAAATGCATATTAAAATCATTATCTAATTATCCACTAATCCACTAACAATTTCAAATTTCAAACAAACAAGATATACAGAATTCTAATTATCTGAGTTATATTTATCAATCTACTTTACCTGCAACTCACTTTTATTATAAATTCAAAATATAATAAATTTTCACTTTATAGACTTGAAACTAATTTCATCTACTAATTCACTATCATTTAATATAGCATAATACACCTCAAATTAAAACGCCAATCTAAAATATTCTACAACTCGCTACATACTTTAAACTAACACAATAAAATTTCCAATTCTAAAACATCTATCTATTATAATCTACTAACTTACTAACCTATTTTATTTAACATTCAAAACTTCCAAATTTTAGCTTCTCGCTATCTAAAAATTTAATATAACCTTAATCTAAACAATACAAACATATTAGTGGTAACCGGTAATAAGGGTGCTGGTTACCAGTAATATGTTTGTATTGTTTATATCATTAACTTTATTTCCCTATTGCTTAATCAATTTGTTTATTTAAAGCATTATTATTTCTATTTTAGTACTATAATTGTTACTGTTATTATTTTATTATATTTTACTTTTAATATTGTTATTTTAGTTATTATTACTATTTCCCTTACTATGTACTGTTGTAATTATTCTAGCTTATTGTTATTACAATTTTTATTCCTTTTATTATTATTATTATTATTATTAATTTATTCTTATTTATTTATATATTTATTATTATTATTATTATTATTATTATTATTATAGATTGTTATTACTACTCCTAATTTTACTTATAACTATTATTATTATTATAATTATTATTACCTTATTGTATTTGTTGTTATTATTACTGTCAGTATTGTTATTATAATTGATTAATAACATTACTCGTTCTGTTTGCTATTATTATTATTATTATTATTATTACTATTATTATGTATTTTATTACTTATTATATTATTTCTGTTATTGTTTTTATATAATCTCCAATACTATTACAATTACTCTGTCACTACCACTACTACTCTTTCTGTTTACTGCTATTATTATTATTATTGTTGTAATTTATTATGATTCAGGTATGATTTGTTGTTGTTATTATTCATTTTATTATTATTATTTATTTATTTGTTTATTAGTTAATTATAGACATTAAATATACATTTTCTTCTTAACTATACGTATTTTCTTCCCATCATTTCTTCTTATAACACACACTTTATCTTCCACATCCTCTATACATTCACTAAATCATTTCACTTCTCACTTTAAAATTGCAGTATGGGCATAAATAATTACTTAAATACACTAACACCAATAACTCAAATTCACTTTACTCACTACATTACTACACTTCACTTACACTCACTAATCCCAACCGCCGCTATCTTATTACTCCATCACCACGCTCCCTCAAAAGTCATCTTGCCCAATACTCCAAACAGCAATTACTGGTATAAGTACCTTCCACCTCCCGTCACTATCATCTAACCTTACCCGGCCGCAAACGCCATCTTATCATAATCGGCTTCTTCTCTGTCATATTCTACTGGTAATAACATCTCTTCTTCTGCTCTAAATTTATAAACCCTTTATAGGTTCATTAAATCTTCTTTTAATCATATCCATCATCTTTCCACCCATTCCTATCATCCTGTCGTCATATATAATACCTTCTTCTTCTACTAAATTCTTATAAGTTATTTTCTTTGAAATCTTCTTAATCTTCTTGTATTAAGGTTAATTTTCAAGGATACCAGGATTAGTATTATTATCATCATTTTTATTTGTATAATATTCTTATTGATCTTCTATTTATAACTTCTTCTGGGTAATTAATTATGGATAACTCTTCAGTAATTATTTTTTCTTCCCAGGCTAGTTCACCAATTTTGATTGCTAAATTATTTAAATTTTCATAAAGACTTTTATTTCTTACAATGTTTCCAATTTTATTACCCTTAATTTTCTCTTTATCATCTACTGATTCGTTTATATATTTACTGCATTCAAAAAGTGTGTGTTATGGTGTACTTTACAATATTCACAATTATCACTTCTTCTCTTCCTAATTTTCTTCCAATATGTCCCATAACGGCCATGACCGGTTAAATAATGAATCATATCTTTTGTTGGTTTTATATATTTAAACATTAATCTTTCATTTACATCCGAAAACATTTCATATGTTATTCTTCCTTCATTAATGTTATCCCATTCATTTTGCCAATCCAATTTAGGCTCTCTTTTTACTTCTTTCTCTGTTCTGTATCTTCCACCCCAAATTTCTTCAACTTTATTACAATTTCCCTTTTTTAACCAAAATATTGCGCCTCTTAGCTTCATTAAAAGATCTATCGGCCAGATGCCTGTTATTATCAATAATGCCATAGTTGGAGTTATGCAAACTGCTCCTGTATGGCGTAATAATATTTTCCTTTGAGAGCTTCTAATTTCGATTCTTAATTTAACATTATTCATTTTTACTGCCCATACTCCCGCACCGTAGGTTATTATAGAGGCAAATATTATATAATATGTCATTATTGATTGTAGGGAAATTTTAAATTTGGTTTGTATTAATCTAGTTAATTTTAACATAATATTTTCAGATTTTCTTCTTACATATTCAATGTGTTTACCAAAATTTAATTTTTCGTCCAAGTACACACCTAAATATTTAGCTTCTTTATTGCGTTTTATATTGCCGTTATTAAATGTAATAGTGAGTCTCTTTTTTGTTTCCTTTTAACAAAATGTATCTTGATTTTTGTGAACCAATGGTAAGTTTTGATTTCTTACACCATTGTTATAATTTGTTTAATAATATTATGGGTTTCCTCTCCAACTCAAGCCTAGAATTTCCTTCAATTAAAAAGATGACATCATCCGCATAAGTAATTATGTTCTTTATTACCGCATTCTCTTCTAACTCTTCCAGTAACGTTTCCATTACAATATCCCAAAAAGTCGGCCTAAGAACCGACCCTTGGAGGCATCCTTTACTTATTTTTAGTGAATTTTTTATTTATGCCTGAAATATAAACTTTTCTGCTGACACAATAATCCTTGAGTATATTGTATTTTGGATAATTTGTCTTTTTTAACCGTTCAAACAAAAATGACCACCAGAAATTATCAAAAGTCCAGAAATATCAATAAAAATGCCAATTAGATATTTATTAATAGTTGAGTTTAATGTTTCAAAGATTGCGTTAATTGCATCTTCATTCGATTTACCTTTCCTGAATACATATTGTTTATCATTTATGCCAATCATAGGCCTAAATTCTATAAGCGTTTTATTTATTAATTATTCAAATTTTTCCCAATTGTGTTTAAAACACAAATTGGTCTATATGACTTTGGTTTCGTTGGATACCTATCAGTACCTTTGTTTAGTATTATAACTTTGGCTACTTTCCAACAATTTGGAAAGCGACCTCTCCATAAGCAGTCATTAAATAGGGTGCATAAAAATGGGGTTAGTTTCTCCTCTAAAAAATATAAAACTTCGTTGGGTATACCATCCGGTCCTCTAGCCTTCTTCTTCTTTAAGTTATGAATTAATAATTTAACTTCCGATTTGTTAAAAGGGAAAATAATGTTATAGTTATGATGTGGTAAATTCATTTCTATTCGTTTTATTATATTTTGTAAATTGTCCGTTTCCTTCCGGTAGAAGGTTCTTCAGTAATAAATCTGTCGTATTCGCCCAGTTTGTTGTCATTGTCCCGTCTTCTTTTATGGGAGTATTTAAGACTTCAGGTTTTTTTTATTTTTTACAATTTTGTAGGAAATTCCCCATATATCATTTTCTAAATTGGTTTCCACAAAATGTTGCCATGATTTATTTCTTGCCTAAATTTATCCTTGGCTAATCTGCAGCGGGTTAAATGTTTTTGTCTTTTCTCTTCCAGCTTGGATCTTTGATAAATTTTTCTTAATTTTCGCATTTTCCGACGAGATGCTTCTAATGCATCAGTCAAGCTATGTTGAGTGTACTTTTTATTTCTCAGTTTTGGAACGGATTGATTTCTTGCATTAACATTTTTTTCTGTTAGATTTTCTGCTACTTCATCTATCAATTTTTCTAATTAGCTTGTGAGTAATTTGCTTTATTTTCTTGCAATTCTATATTTTCTTTATGTCCCCATGTTATCATCTCGTAAATAAAATAAATTAACCGATGATCACTGGAAGTAAAATCTTGTCCCACTTTCCAGTTGAAAATTTTATGCATAACTTTTATATTACCTAACGTGAGATCAATGTTTGATTCAGCACGCTGCCTGTTGTGAAAAGTTGATGGATTTAGCGGTTTATTAATAATGTTCAAATTTAGTTCAGATATTAATTCTTCCATTACTTCACCTCTTCTGTCTCTTTGCTCATTAAATCACCAGGGTGATTTGGAATTGGAATCAACAGTATGATGTATCTCATGGTTTTTAAATGATTTATTTATGTTCTAATCTTTTCGATATAAGGTTCAATTTCATGGCTAAACTGGAAATAATGATTTGCCAAAATAAAAGTACCCTGTTCCTGGGTGGTTTCTAAGCAGTTGGTATGTGTAGTGGTATTAAGTGATTAATTGCATTACATTAACTACTTGAAGATTTGGATTAATTATAATTACTGCAGGCATAGGCTTTTTTCCCGCACTAATTACCCTTGCTATAACTGGAATATGGGTTATAATTCTATTCATGGAATAAGGTTCCTGGATACACAACATATCTAAATTTAACTCTCCGATAACTCTTTTTAACTCTGACATAACTACTTTACTTCTTTGGGCATTAATCTGTACAATTTTTAGGTTTTTCTATTTAGATCCTCGCAAGTCTGCCATCACGTCGTCTAAGTAAAACATATCCCGCATTTGTGAAATAATGTTTCTTAACGCCATCAAACATTCTTTGCTCTGGTAGTTCTCTTGTGAGTTTAGGAAATTTTAGAATTCTAACTCCTGGAGGTTTATTTATTCTAATTAGAGTATTATTTTTACTGCTTTTTTGTTTTTCAAACGGTTTAACATTGCCATTTCTTTTTTTACTAATTGTTACATTTTTAATAATTGTACCAAAATTTGTCTTTAAGGAATAACTTTTGTGTTTAAAAAGAGTATGTGAGATTTGGTTGGAGGAGTTCGGTTTTTTGGACTAAGTTTGGGGATAATTGGCTCCATCATGACATATGTGTACATAAAAATTTGGCCACTGCTGGTTGTCGAAAGCTATTCGACCAAAGCATTTAACAAAATGATTATAAATCTTTTCTAGGTCTAATGTATCATTTCTTCTCCTAAACACTTCTAATAAATTAAATAATTCCTGTGGATCTGTTGTTATATTGTGTATCCTTAGGTCTATTCTATCAATGGCATCGGGTATGGGGAATACAATACATTCTCTGTTTACATGTAATTTCGTAATAACATGCCGTAATGCTGCAATTAAAACCAATCTTTCCTCAAGCCGAGACAACTGCATGGTTTTTTCCAACGTTGTGTAGATTTTGTTTACGTCAGGTTCGGTCGATGTCCTGATTTCCGGCACGTGTGTTGCTGGCTGAGACTTCTCCCGTATACGGTTTACAGTTGTATAATTTGCACGTTTAAGATTCTCTTCATCTGTCTGCTGTTTTAAATCTACTCCATCCTCTTCTTCAGATTCTTCATTCGCTTCTCCTTCTTCTTCTTCTTCTTCTTCTTCTTCTTCTTCTTCTACTTCCTCCTCATT
The DNA here is from genome assembly GCA_030765065.1 of Deroplatys truncata. Lineage (NCBI taxonomy): Eukaryota > Metazoa > Arthropoda > Insecta > Mantodea > Mantidae > Deroplatys > Deroplatys truncata. Next base: position 243,794 of record JAUKNL010000244.1, read on the forward strand.
TACTTTACCCTCTTTTGTTCTGTCTAATTTTATATCATTATTTCGAAAATATTTATTTAATTTTAATTACTTCTTCCTTCTAAAGACTTTTAAATGTCCTCTTTTATAAATTATTTCCTCTTCTTTTTCTTCGCTTTTTTCTTCGGTAACATCATCTCTCATTATAGCACCATAATCGACTTTAATAAACTTTTTATTATAATTTTGATTTATCGTTTTATATTTTTTCCTATTTATAACTAATTTTGGTGGTAATTTAGGTTCAACTTGATACATAGCCTCAATATCTGCGTTTGTTTTATTTATTTTGATTTTGGATGTTAGTTCTGGTTTATCTTCATCTTGATTATCTAATCCTCTTCATTTAATGCTAAATTTAACAAAATAGCATTGTGTTTTACCTGTTCTTTATTTTCTTTTATTACCAACAAGTCGTCTGTTTGTACCCCTATATCTTCATGATCAATTTGCTCGTTTATTTTATTTTGTAATAGTTTCAGTTTTAATTTATGTTCAACAACTTGCATTAAATTTCTCCTAATTCTACTCGGCATGTTACGATTTGGTTTCTTTTTCTTCAAGATTTTAGGAACGCTATTCATAATTAGTTCTCGAAATTGCCCTGTCCCAAAACATCTTATATGTAGGGCAGTTTTGTTTTCCTCACAGTGTTTATTTCTCTTACAACAAGGAATACAAATGGGAACTTGTTCCTTTTTTGCACAATCCTTTCTGTCATGATCGGCTTCCCCACAATATCCGCAAACTTGCTGTTTAGTACAAAATTTGGCAACATGACCAAACCCTTGACACCTCGCGCACTTTGCTACTGGTATAAAATATTTTACTTTAACTGATTGGAAACCAACATACAGTCGGGTTCTCTGAATGATAATTTTCCTAATTTTTAAGTAACTTGCACAACTTTGTGAACTGTTGCTAGATTTCTCGGTCCAGTTTTAAATCTAAACTTAAAGCCTTCTTCAAAATCTTCTTTGGTAACCTCATTTTCAAAGTTTTGTTTATATAAATCTTCTTTAAGGTGCTCTTCCTTACTACCTGCTAAAACATCATACAGGATCATTAATGGGTTCCTTTTTTTTGAGTTTTCAATTTTAAGATCCTTATCTTTCAAATTCTCATTTTGCATTATCTTGTTAGTGTCTTTTTCGGTTTCCGTTTTAACAATACTCAAGAGTTTTATCTTCTCTTCGGCTGGTTTTAAACGGATGGTAAAAATCTTCTGAACTTCCCTGGCTTCTTGATTTTTTGTCGATGTGACAAACAAGGTATGTGTTTTTGTATTAATGGTACTTCGCATTTCCATTATCCTTGCATTCGGCGCCTGCATAGTGGCTACCTGTGCGAAGGACAAAGTTGGTGTTTGTTGGTTATTTAAACATTTTTCCTATAATTCTTTGTATACCTTGACTTCGCTTAGGGCTTTCTCCTTTTCTAGTCTTAATTCATTCATTTCTTTCTGAAACTTACTTAGCATTGAAAGGATGATTTTCTTGTTATCGACTGATATTTTTTATTTACCTATTATTGTATTTAATTCAATTAGGGTATCATACAGCCGCTCCCCTTCATCTTTTTCCTCCATCCTTTCACCCTCCATCTTTCCCGTTTCCTTACTCCCTCTTCTGTCCGGGGACTGCATCAAACTTCTTCTAGGGGCAAAAACATCTTCCTCCCTTACCTCTCCATTCCCAAATATACTCTTCACTTGGGCCGGAAGTAATTATTAATCATCAGTTTAAAATAAAACAATTAGATATATAACACCACCTACATGAAACAAATAATAACGGCCGGCACGTGAATGTACACGGTAGCGGCAAACCCGGAGGTGACGGCCTGTGCAAAAAATTAGAGAGGCGGCACACTCCTTAATGTTGCTTCATATTGCAGCTGCAAATTATATACTTCATATTGTTATGATTGCTTTTGAGATCTAATATTTATATATTAAATTACTTACAAAATTTTCTCTCTTCTTATAGTTCACTTAAATAAACATAAATTCACATATTAAGCAGTATCATTTACTTAACAAATGGAACCTTCAATAACACATCCGCTGTACTCGGAAACCAGAGCGCTAACATATACGAACAAGCATATACGCACACCACGGAACAAGTAGCTACACATACTCGTAACATCGCTACACTTCCTCCAAGCACCCGAACCTGTACGAAGACCTACGAACACTTCCAAACACCTGTAAAGACGTATTTCAATATAAGAGATTAGGCGCTTAATCGCCGTTTTCTTATTAAAATTCAGTATATGATTGATGTAAAAGTTCAGTGCTCCCTCTATAAATAAGGGTGATCTCGGGCACTGGACTTCGGCTTGAGGTGTTAACATCGAGTTCTCTCCAAGAATAATCAGCTTTTGAAAGTGTTATCACGGTGAAGAGGTCTGCATTTCCTTGAAGAAGGATTAATACGTTATTACATCAAGAATAAAGATGAATAACTCTGCATATAAGGAGATCCTTCCAAGCGTTATTGGATACGCTTGTAGTAAGTGCGGGAAGAAATTCCTGCGAGGTTATGATAAGAGAAGTCTTGAGATGGGCTGCAAGCTGCTCTTCAAATGTAAACGTTGTAGCTTAACCTTCAGTTATGGTTACAAGGGACTGCGGCTTGAAGATGTACGTGAAATAAGCATACCTGAGAAGAAAAGCAGACTGGAACCTACTAAACAGCAGGTGTTATCTACAATGGAGGACTGTGACATGAAAGAATACGAAACTTCATTCGTCGACGGACGCTTGAAATCGTATTTTATTCGATGCGAATCATCTAAGGATCTGAATATGTACCTGCATGAGGCAAAACAACGGATAATCCAGCTGTACATAAAGAGCTTGATATTCACAAGAGTTTGAAAATTAACCTGTTAGCTGAGTGTCGGTTTGTTAACAGTATCGGAGAAACCTGTGACAAAACATTTAAAACATGGAATCAACCTGCTTTCCTAGAAACGGATCTGGACACGCTATTAGAAACAAAATTCAATAAATTAACCACTGAAATGGAGGAATCACAGCTTAAGGGTAGCAACTGGATTCTGGTTGCCGTGGAAGGGGTTCGACTTCGTATCAACAAGTATAACCCGTTACGAGGAAGTAGCCACATGCCACTACCTGCATGTGTTGAAGCAAGAAAAGCCTGCATAAACATCCAGAGCTATAGCGACGAGAAATGCTTCATGTATTTTGTATTAGCCAAATTCGCAGAGAAGTATGCACAGCGTGTGAGAAAATACAAACAGATTCAAAATAATTACGACTTCGGTTGCGTTTCCTATCCTACTCCACTTTCTCAAATACCTACATTTGAGAAGCTTAACAGGATGTCTATCAACAATTTCGGACTGGATGAGAAGCATGAAGTGTATCCAATAAAGGTTGCTGAGACCGAACTACCTGAGCACTGTGACCTGTTACTCTTGAGTGACAGTAGTGGTAAGCATCACTACGTATATATCAAGAATTTTGAGAAGCTTTTTTCGACGTCAGAAAACTAAGCATAAAGAACGTGTTTATACCTATAAGCGCTGCTTTACACACTTCGATGATCAGTGTGGACGACGTGGACTGGAAAAACTACAAGAACATATAGCCATCTTGCAAGGGTAGTTATGCCTACCAAGGAGAAATCAATTGTACAGTTTAAAAATGTAGAAAGAATGCTGAGAGTATCTTATGTCATCTATGCGGATTTTGAGAGTATTCTTACTCCATATACAACGTGTATTACCAGTCCTGAAACTTCCTATACAACTCCTTATCAAGAGCACACAGCAATGATCTTCTGTGTTTACGTGAAGCCGTCATCCATCGTTGAACACCTCGAAACTGGTCTTCCTAAGCAACCCTCTGTATATCGTGGTTATGATTCTGCTCAGAATTTTATGGAATACCTGACATCCCTTGCAAAGAAGATTGATAATATATACAAATCTGCCAAGCCTCTGAAACTTACGGATCAACAGCAAAAGTATTTTAAGTCTTCTATAGTATGCTACTTGTGCGAAAAACCCTTTACAGAAGAGAACTACAAAGTACGCAACCATGACCACATCAGCAGTGAATACCGTGGAAATCTTCATAATGAATGCAATTTAGCTTGCAAATTACCTAAATATATTCCTGTATTCATGCATAACCTTAGCGGATATGACTTTAATTTCATTGTTAAGGAGTTGGGATGTACAAGTCAACGTGTGGAGGTAATTCCTAACTCTGAAGAAAGCTGTATCTCATTCTGCAAGTATGTTGGTGATATAAAGCTGCGGTTTGTGGATAGTTTTCGATTCCTGAGTACAAGCTTGGATAAGTTGGTAAAAAATCTAACCCCATATCCTGAAACACTGTGTACTTCGAAGGTAACAAACTCAAGTTGATTACTGATAAAGGAGTATTTCCCTATGATTACGTTACATCATGGGATGTTTTGAACGAGACCTGCCTGCCTCCTAAGGATTCCTTCTACAATAAACTGAATGAAGAAGAAATTAGTGATGCTGACTACGAACATGCTAGAAGTGTATAGAAACTGTTTAATGTGAAAAAAATTGGCTGAATACAGCGACCTCTACTTAACCTCAGATGTTCTTCTAGCTGATTCTTTGAAACATTCAGAGAACAAACCCTCAAAACACATAAAGTTGATCCTGCACATTATTTCACCTCTCCAGGTCTTACCTGGGACGTCATATTACTGTATACCGGAATCGAGCTGGAACTACTACAAGATTATGATCAATTATTCATGATGAAATCCGGCATAAGAGGAGCTTTTGCTAAGCTTCCCATCGGTATGCAGAGGCTAATAATACTTATATGGAGACGTTTGATCCGTCGAGACCGACTCCATTTATCACATACGAGGAGGCTAATAACCAATATAGTTGGATAATGTGGCATGCCCATCCTTTTGGGGGATTTTAGTGGGTTTCACCTCAAGAAATCAACTTAGAAGGACTACAAGAAGATGATCCTCATGGGTACATGTTAGAAGTTGACATCGAGTATCCTGCAGAAATTCACGATCTACACAACGATCTACCTTTCCGGCCTGAGTGTTTGAAACCCAAGGAATCGTCTACAAAGAAACTCATACCCCATCTTCGACCTCGAAAGAAGTATGTAGTACATTACATGACTTTGAAGCAAGCTCTTAATCATGGGTTACGTTTCAGTAAAATCCATGTGTGTACAATTCCGGCAATCACAGTGGTTAAAACCTTATGTGAAATTTAACAACAAGCTGCAAATGATTTCGAGAAGGACCTCTACAAGATCTTTAATAAGGCCATGTTTGGAAAAACTATGGAGAACCTGAGTAATCGTGTGGAGCTTATGTATATGGACACAGATTAATTCATTCGTCGTTTAACAACTGAATATGTGTACCAGGGCAAGCTACGTTTTCTTGAGCATCTGGATACAGCTGATTACCCTGTCAAACATATATGCCACTCTACTCAGAACAAAATGGTCCTGGGAAAATGCAAAGATGAGGCCAATAGCAAAATCATCCTACGGTTTTTTGGACTACGATCTACGATGCATGCATTAGATATTCAAGGATCGATGATAAAATATTAAAGGCATAAAACGTAGTACTATTAAGCAGCACATCAATTTGACAGCTATACAGACTGTCTTAAAACCCGTGAAATCGTAAGAACGCCATGAATCTGATCCCGTCACCAGAGTATGCTGTTGCCACAGTGCAAGTGAATAAAATTACATTGACTCCATATGACGTTAAAGAATTAATGCTGAGGATGAAATAACGACATATGCATATGGGCGTTACAGCATTACAAACAATGCATAAGAGAACATAAGTCGAAAATGAAGATTTTCTCCGTGAGTCTACAATTTATAAAATGGAAGTTTGCCCATGTGCTGTGTATACACTAGCAGACACTTGATGAATAAAGAAGAATAAGAAGATGAAGGGGAGGCGTTAACCCTGCCATTAGGAGCAATCCTAGTGCTAGTCTCAAGCCTAGATAAAGGGAGAGGCGCCTTACAATACTTATCTAATGAAGCAATGATTAATTGATAAAGATGCTACACTTAAATAAAAATGTAACCATATAAAACAATAAAGCTGACTAAAACATTACAATATCTGTCCAACCATGCAGATGAGCTAGTTTATTCTACTTCTATATACCCTCACTGTAACCCTATACACTGTTTAGCCCTCTCCGTCTCAGACGTTGTTTAACAAAAATAGTGTTGTAACATTGGATAAGAAATGTTTATAAAGAATTGAATTGCGCTCTATATTACCATTAATACCTGTGACACTATCTGAATTACCTGTTAAAATGACTTAAATACCTGTTCATACTGCCCGAATAATGCAAAATTACCTTAAATAGCTCTGGTACGAATCACTGCTCAAAATTAGCACGAACACCTGTGATACTAGACGATTTACCCTGAATATCAATGATAATAGCTAAATTACCTGTTAAAATGACTCAAATGCATTTGATAAATCTGAATCACCTGCAATTACCTTAAACAGCTGTGATACAAACCGCTGATAGAAATTCTCACGAGTGTCTGTGAAACTATGCTGATTACCCTAAATACCTACGATGTTACCTGAACTATCTGAGAAATACGAAACTATGCTATACCCAGCCCCCGGAATCTATCCTCTTGTGATACTAGCTGAATTAGCCTAAATACCTATGATACTAGCTGAATTACCTGTGTAATTATATACAGTTATGCTATACCCAGCCCCTGGAATCTAGCCTCCTGTGATACTAGCTGAATTACTCTTAAACACCTATGATACTCGAATTATCCTAAATACCCATGATACTATCTGAATTATTTGTGAAATCATACGGAACTATGCTATACCCGCTTCCCGCAATCTGTCCCAAACTGTGATACTACCTGAATTACCCTAAACACCTGATACTACCTGAATTACCCTAAACACCTATGATACTACCTGAATTACCCTAAACACCTATGATACTACCTGAATTATCTGTGAAATCATACGAGCTATACACACCTAAACTATGGAATCTTTCCTCCTATTATATTATCTGAATTACCCTAAACAGCTATGATACTACCTGAATTATCTGTGAAATCATACGAGCTATACACACCTAAACTATGGAATCTTTCCTCCTATTATATTATCTGAATTACCCTAAACAGCTATGATACTACCTGAATTATCTGTGAAATCATACGAGATGTACACACCTAAACTATGGAATCTTTCCTCCTATTATATTATCTGAATTACCCTAAATACCTATGATACTACCTGAATTATCTGTGAAATCATACGAGCTATACACACCTAAACTATGGAATCTTTCCTCCTATTATACTATCTGAGTTACCCTAAACACCTATGATACTACCTGAATTACCCTAAACAGTTATGATACTACCTGAATTACCCTAAACAGCTATGATACTACCTGAATTATCTGTGAAATCATACGAGCTATACATACCTAAACTATGGAATCTTTCCTCCTATTATACTACCTGAATTACCCTAAACACCTATGATACTACCTGAATTACCTGTGAAATCATACGAGCTATACATACCTAAACTATGGAATCTTTCCTCCTATTATACTACCTGAATTACCCTAAATAGCTATGATACTACCTGAATTACCTGTGAAATCATACGAGCTATACATACCTAAACTATCGAATCTTTCCTCCTATTATACTACCTGAATTACCCTAAACACCTATGATACTACCTGAATTACCTGTGAAATCATGTACAACTATGCTACACCTAAACCGCGAAATATGCTCGCCTGCTGAATGTTCAATGGTGCTCTTCTGGAGAAGACTGGATATTACACATGCATCAACACTAACCTCCCTAACACCTATCATCGTTTTCCCTACCTCTCAAATATAAACGCATTTGCCCCTCTTTCAACTCTCTCCTAGCATACGATCTCTCCCCGTTTTCCCCGTCTCTCTCATGTAAACGCATACTCTACTATTCATTCCCTCCTTGCCTAGTACCTCTCCTCGGTTTGCTATCTCTCTCATATAAAACACATTCTACCTTTAACCCTGTCTACCCTAGCATGTCTCCACGTTTTCCCTGTCTCTCCCGTATAAAAGGCATACTCTAACCTTCAACTCTGTCTAGCCTAACACCTCTACTCGTTTTCCTATACCTCTCATATAAACCATACTCTACTCCTCAACCTCTGTCTAGCCTAGCACTTCTCCTCGTATTCCCTACTTCTCTCATATAAAGCGCATTCCCCTCCTTCTGTTCCTGACTAGCCGAGCATCTCTCCTTGGTTTGCTATCTAACTCATCTAAAACACATTCAACCTTTAACATCTTTCTTTCCTAGCGTCTCTCCACGTTTTCCCTATCTCACCCGTATAAAAGACATTCTACCCTTCAACTCTGTCTAGCCTAACACCTCTCCTCGTATTCCCTATCTCTCCTGTATATAAGCCTATATTCCTCCTTCTTCAGATTCTGTCTAGCCTATCATCTGTTCACGTTTTCCTTATCTTTCTCATATAAACGTATACTCTACTTAGCCTCTGAATAGCTTACCTTTTTTCCTCGTATTCCTTACCTCTCTCATATAAAGCGTATTCCCCTCCTTTAACCCCTGTCTAGCCTAGCATCGGCCCTCGTATTCCCTATCTCTCCCATATAAACGCATTTTCCTCCTTGAAGGCTCTCTCAACCTAGCATCTACCCTCGTTTTCCCTATCCTTTCCCATATAAACACATTTTCCTCCTTAAAGGCTCTCTCAACATAGCACCTACCCTCGTTTTCCCTATCCTTTCCCACATAAAAGCAAAAAACTGCGCCGGCTGCCCCTATAATATCCTTCTTATGTACATATGTAACTGTGCGTTTCTTAATGTTTTAATTCATACATTACAATGAGCGGTAGGAATAAGAGAAAATTTGTGTCTTTGAATGTGAAACTGGAGGCTTTGAAAAGACTAGACAAAGGAGAAACATTAAAAACACTTGCTGCTGAGTATAGAGTCGGTGAAGTGACAGTTAAAGATGGCGTAGAAACAGAGACAACATTGAGAGGTTTTCATCTAACAATTGTTCTATTTCGTCATTTGAACGGAAGTCAATGAAGAAATTTTGTATGAAAAAACTAGTGAAGCTTTGTTCATTTGGTTTACTCAATAGAGAAAAAACGAAATCCAATTTCAGGGCCTACTCTGCAAGATAGAATTGTATTTTTTAGGATTAAGTTAAAGGAAGGTGAGGACGATTTTACTACAAGTTCAGGATGGTTGGATAGGTGGAAGAAGTGATACGGCATAAGGCAGCTTGAAATTTGCGGTGAAAAACTTTCTGCGAATTCTCAAACTGCTACACAAGTATGTGAGAAATTAAGAAAAATTAGACAAAAAGAAAATCTTGCTCCTGATCAACTGTATAATTGTGATGAAACAGGGCTAAATTACAAAATGATTCCTAGCCTCAAAAGAAGAAAAGGCTTCCCCGGGCTACAAAAAGAACGTGAAGAGAGGTTAACAGTTCTTGCTGCATTCGAATGTAAGTGGATACCATAAATTAAAGCTACTGGTAATAGGGAAGTCTCTAAGTCTAGAGCTTTAAAAAACATCACTGCTTCTGCTCTGTCTGTTATATATGTCCAGCAAACATCTACTCGGATGAACAAAAATATTTTTGAGAAGTGGTTTTTCGAAGATTTTGCTCCAGAGACCAAAAGATACCTAAAGAAGAAATGCTCTCCTTCCAAAGTAATCTTAACGCTTGACAATGCTGGTTCACACTCTGATGAGGAAGAATTACAATGTGACGGCATTCGCGCATTGTTCTTACCCCCTAACGTGACGAGTTTGATACAGCCTATTGACCAGGCGTTTTACAATGCTTGAAAAAAAAGTAACGTTGTCGTTTGCTTCAGACGCTTCTACAAACATCAGAAGGTGAAGGAACCATCAAATAATTTCTAAAAAAAAAAAAATAAATACAATAAAAGACGTAGTTTACTGGATTGCCGATTCATGGTCTGAAATAAAGTTGGAGACACTAAAAAAGTCTTGGAACCAGATTTTACGGAATGAAATGCACACCAACAGTACAGACGAAGATGATCTGCCATTGGCAGAACTGATGAAAAAGCTTGCTGGATGTGAAAATACGAATGCGAGTGAGGTTTCAGAATGGATGAACAGTGATGAACAGCTTGAAGTGACCGATATTGCAACTGTGGTGTGGTTAGTGAGCCCGCTGAAGACAGTGGCGACAGGAATTGTACCGGTAATCACTCACACCAGTTTGGCAGCGTTAGATGTGGCATTACGTTATATCGAGCACCAAGCGGAAGCTACTCCAACTGATACCATGCTTCTTAAAGATGGCGCGACATTGCTGCTAAAAAATGAGGTTCTATTTTAAAATAAAGAACTTTGGACAATTTCTTTAAAATGTAACTTATATTTTTGCAACTTGGAAATGTGTGCCCATATATGTACATATAACATAGTTATGTACTAAATTGTTTTTTATTTAAATTTTTATTGTACTCATTAAATATTTATTCATGATTTAACCATTGATTTAGTGATATTTCCATATAATCCGAGATTTTTGTAATTCGAAGTAGCCTCAGCCCCAATTAGCTCGAATTACCACTGTAGTTATTTACAGTAGGTAACATTGGAAGTAAAGTGTATTATTTTTTTGTAAAATATTAATGTAAATAACGTAACCCTAGCATGTAGTATTACCAAAATGTAATTGAACCTGCTGCAATAAATAAATAAATGCCACAGTTTTAACTTTCAATAATAATCGAATTTCCTATAAGTAATCGGGCGCTTCCGCCTCTACTCGGTCATTCTCGTTTAAAACTGTGACAACATTAAGGCGGCAAACCCCATCAATTGGAAAATCTAGTGTCAACATAACCTGAGTATGAAAAAATCTAAAATGCCTGAGAAATATGAGAAGTAAGGAGGACAAGGAGAGCAAATACAGTTCGTAAATTTGCTGAAGCAAATAGGTCACCAAGCCCTGCAGCGAGAAATAAGAAAGCTTCAGCAGTGCAGGAATTAAAGACGACGTTGTTGCCAGCAAAATAATCACTTAACCACTCCACATTCTGTTTATCGAATCGATATAATTGCTCTAAATCAGAATCTCTAGGCCGCTATCTTTCTTTAAACGTCTTTCTAACCCGAACTTGAAGAAAAGACGCTATTTTCTTTTATTGTCTACATTTACTAAACAAGTGAAGTCTGGGGAAACGCTTGCTACGATTTTTCTTAGTGTTGCCTATGAAGCAAACTCTTTTCCTGCGTTTTATGCATGACATCATAGTATATTCTATGGTAGAAATATAACCTACTGGATCGATAATGTGCTAATAGGAAAAGCATATACTAAGCTTTTTATGCATGCTGGTGGTGGTATTTCCTTCTAAAACCGTAGGGAAACAATTTACTAGATTTCATGCATACGGCTCAATACGTATACCTTGTGAAACTTGAAATCATCTTACCAGTAAGTCTTGTACTTTATTACTACTCCTTGGGCGACCTCCATTACAATCTTCCCGAGTCTGCCTTACAATGCGCACGCCTCATCTGACGTTACAGATAGGGGTCGTCCTATGGCTTCGGGTCCCAAAAATATCCGAATGGTTACGATGGGCACAATTATTCCTGCTCTGAGTCGTAACATTTTAGATATTTATTTCTGCTATTGTTAACATGGAGATGTTTTTAATGTGTATGCATAGAATGTGTTAATTGGGTGAAGCATGTATGAGTTAATTTTTAAGTGGAGAATTATCTTCATTATGAGTGAAACAAAACAGTTTTAGCGCTCTCAGTGTGGGAAAACATATAACTACAATAAGAATTTGCGGCAACATATTTCTAAAGCGCATCCCGAAAAGTTAAGTGTCATTGAACCTCTACTAAAACGTAAACATATGAGCCTATGATTGTGAAATTTGCAACAAGAATTTCAATTACGAGTATAATTTCAAGCGCCATTATCATGGTGAGGGACCACCTGCAAAAAAATCACATAAGTGCAGCTTTTGTGATTATGAAGGAACGGGGAAAAATATTTTAAATGAACACATGGAACTGATACATGTGTCAAATAGGAAAAAAAAACAAAACTGGATGACTAAAAAAGTTGGAAACAAGAAACTGAGGCAGAAACATGGTTATGTTTTGTGAGGAATCATGATTCTTATACTGCTGCTGATAATAAAATAAGACATTATTATGGTGTCATCGCTCGGTTGCAAGACAGAGATGCGGAAATGAGTGGTGTAGTGTAAACTTTAATTTTTGTAAATACGTAGTTCTAATTTAAACGAAGAATTGTACTTATAATACCTGAGAGTGACCGTTTAACTGAATAGACTGTAGGCGTACGGTTGTTTACTTTGCCGCGTTATTGTTGTAGGAAGCAGAGCAACAGCTATGAATTATTGTGAATATTAGTGCCGCATAACTCCAGGCTTCGGCTTCGCCTTTCGGTGACTAAAGCCTCAGGACGGCCCCTGTCTGTAAGGGTACGTGTACGCCTCCCGTCCCAAATCGTTCTGCCTACTACGCTTTACAAACACGCCATCTAGCAAACTAGACGTTACAGACAGGCGAGGGTTCCCTTACGATTGATTGCCTGTACAGAGAGCCGAACGTTAAGTCGGAGAGAGCCCAATAATTATGTCGCCCAGGGCTTCATTACGAATGCCGGCGGAGAGAGCCAAATTAGTCGGAGATTTCATTGGAAATACACTATTTGAGGTGTTCTGTATAAAAAAAAAGTTTAGATAAAGGTTCAGTGAACAGCTAGTTCCTTTTCTTTTTTTTTCATACCAGTGAATGAGATGAGTATATCATTAACGAGTAATTAAATGAGCCAAGGGTTCAGAGAGCTTGGAGCTCCTCAGTGTTAGTTTGAATAAGAAAAAAAACTGACGCGTTACATTCATATGACCTTTTCTACCCCCTACGATTTATTTATGGATAGAAAAACTTTTTTTACAAAAGCTTATTTTTCTATCTACTTCCTTTTTAATCAAGACAGACATTTCCAGAAATGGCTATATTACATATTTCGCTATAGATACAAAGAGACGGCGATAGTCAAATGTTTAAAAACTGGACGCTATGTGCTGGCCCTAAAATTCAATACTGTTTCCATACAATCATTGGGAACAACTGAAAATCGACAGGACTTCGGTATGTATCCGACTTTTCGTTTTTGAGATATGCTGTTCATAGACACACACAAACACGTGCACGCGCGCGTAAAACTTTTCTAAAAATCTGATGTTACATTTACATGACGTACCTTATTATACAAATTATTCTTACAAAAGTTTATTTTCCTATATACTTTCTTTTAATCGAGATAAACATTTCCGGAAATACTGCATTACATATTTAGCTATAGATACAAAGGGTATAGCAATAGTCAAATGCTTTAGAACTGGATGCTTTATTGTAGCACCCCTTCGGGTAATTAGCCCTGGGGGTCGCTTACAATGGAGGAGGAGGATAAGATAGTAAATGATAACTACCCATTAAGAAAAATTAAATTTAATTCCTTCATACTATACATCAAAATGTTTAAGTACAAAATAGATTCATGATTTGCTTCACCAAGTTCAACAGTTCTGATATGCTGCAACATGAATTGTGTGTTTTGGTGAAACCTACCATAAGGGTCACTTTCCCTCACCACCACCTCCTTAGCGCCATGTTCACCAGTTTTATAAATATATATGCAGTCTATAATATAGTGGTGGGAGGTCATCTTGTTTTTGTCAGTCTTTTTGGGAATCCTGAAGAGCTGCACTTATCTTTTTGGTAACTTCCTATGCTTACAGGCTGTTGTTCATTGATTTCAAATGGAACAGTTTAAGTAAAACTATTTTACAAGTGGTACTACATGAAAGAAGCTTTTTAGTTCTGAAGATAGATTCAGTAACTTAACATTCTAAAATATTACTTCACATCTTTCTTGCTCTTATTTGATAAATGCATTGAGTGCCAATCATTCTTTGAAGAACACAAATAATATAGGTGACTAATGAGCTGGAAATTTGAAGCATTAAACATCACTTAATATAAAAAGTGTTTCAGGCACTAATTGTAACCATCCTCAGCATGGGCATTTGCTTTTTGTTTCCTATGATATGATCAGTTCATTCTATACAACTTTTATCATGTTTATACATGATTTTAGTGCGTCAAATTTCTGGCTCATTTGTCTCATATATTGTAACAAATCATTGCTTATAAGTAGGGCCCGGATTTTTAAGTGGAATAAACCTACATTTTAGGTTTCTTATATGCTTATAACAGGTTTTTTTTAGGCTTTTCGAGATTAAAATAGTTTTTATATGTTTTGCTTTGTGAATCAATACAGGTATCAATAATTTTGTTCTTTGGTACTTATTTTTAAGATTTATTTTTTGGTTTGTAGTAGATAGTTACATACGATTTCAAATTTTCTGCAGTAAACCATATCCTATTATCACGTAACACATTCTTGTATGAAGAAAAGGTTCTTTCAATGGAACATGATATCATTGGAGCGTAGAACATAGATGCCAGTGCAGCAGATTTAAGGGGTAGTTTTCCTGTATACTTTTCTCCCTACAATACTGAATTGATGATTTTCACATCTTCAAAGTCAGGATTTCATTGAAGAATCTTGTACAACTTCGAAGAACATGCAACTCCCACTGTCCAGGTATTTCTTTACTGGAAACATGCCAATGATATCTAGAGCATCTTTCAATGGCAAAGTTGTACTTTCCAAACGGAAAATAGTTTCTGGTATATAACAAAAATGTGTCTTAATATATGTAAGGGAAGCTGCAAGAGTGGGGCACTCGAGTGATTTCTTAGCCTTGGCAATTCAGGAAGCTTCTGTTTCATCCAATTCATTGGTTACATTTTTAATGTATTTTTAAGTGCTCAGCATAGTAAATGGCAGCAGACAGCCAAGTTCCCCAGTACTTTCTCTTTGAACAATTGTAGACGTATTGGAGCTTTTTAGAAAACCTTCTTGACCAAAGATATCAGGCTGTTCACGTCAGCTTCTAATCTCCTCCATAAGGCGGTGCAGGCCACGGGCCAAGCATGTAACATGTAGTATGGTTGGGTGGAAGGACTGTAGAAACCCCCCCCCCCCGCCCTGGCCTTCAACGTGTAGGCAGCACTGTCTGTCACTAACAAAAGTGAAGTGTGGATCTGCAGCAATCCAATTTTTCAATAAACGTGATTTAGGCATTGTTTCACTATATAAACAATTACATTAGAAAAGTATGGCACCAATCAATCACCACACTTTATGCCTGTTGTATACTCTTAGTGAACGATTGGAGGCGATTTCATTACACAGGTTATGCTCCACCTGACATTCTATCAGTTGTATCAAGGTGTCACCATGTCACATGTGCTGCGCTTAACTATAGTAATTTGAACTACTGGCTATAAGTGCTGGAAATAGTTTTGCAATGAGTTTCAATCCGAAAATAACATTCTTCATTTCAAAAAAGCGAAAATAGCTATTTAGGTTATTTTAGGTGTCAACCCCTCATTTAGGTTTTTTAGGTGTAATGGAATTCACATATTCTGCTCCAGGAAGTGTGAAACGAATATATATCTTGAAATATGTTAATTAAATAGCAAGGAAAAATATAGGTTAAAACCTAAAAATCCGGGCCCTACTTATAAGCTTCTACTTAATTAATACAATTAATGTTTGCTTTATTTTAGAGCAATAACCTTCACTTTGTTATTGTATAGTATAGTTTTGAAAAACAAAATCAACATTTATTTTGTTTTGTGTAGCAATGACCTTCAATGAATTATTTGTTAGAAAACTACAGATATGAATTTTGCTCTCTTAAAAATTATTATTGTATTTTATGTACTATATTTATTTTGTATTTACTTAAATGATTACCTCTTATTTGCTTCAGAAGAGACTTATATTGAACACATTACCATATTCTATGGTGTATTACACTTCACATTTATACATTTTGTAGTTCCCAAGGCAGACTTGGAAACTTATTATGACAAAGTACATAAAAACATTTTGCTGAAATTTGTGTCATTCAGTTAAGTTAAAGAACTTAACAGTGAAGCAGCTTTGGGATGTTTGTCCAATACTGTCTTCACTTCTTGTTCATGAATTTCTTATTTTTAATTCTGACATTTGTTTTCCAAAGAATATGTTAGTATACAGAGGATAAGAGAGGACCACTTAATGATTTACTCTAGAACAAATGAACAATTGCAAACAAGTAAATATTATACCTTCAATGATAATAGCAGCTGCATGTCTCAAACACAATATAACCAGCATTAAATACTAAGTTGATGTTAGGAAAAGACTGCTAAAGTTACATCTTCTGGTTCTGTCATTAATAAGTATGAACCTTGTACAGGGTCATCAAATTAAGCAGCAATGCTGCTAGCAGCACCTGGATCGTGGGCGTGCGCCATTCACCTGCCAACACTTCGTCCCTGTGCAAACCATCATATGCATCAAAACAAATGGCAAGGCCATTATTATTTCGCAAATTACAATGTTGAATGTCCCTTACGTTGCTTAACTTTTCAAATTTGATATTGGAAATGTTCTCCTTCTGCTCAAAGACAAGCATTGTGGCATGTTAACAGATTATCATTCATGTAATGCACCTAATATTGGTTATTTCTTCCAATATATTATTTTGAAGTTCTAGTAATATTTGGGAATTTTGGTTACACATGCTGTCTTTTAAATTGTCCCACAAGTAAAAATTCGCAGGGCATGAGGTCTAGGGATTGAGCAGGCCACACCCCTACACTGATCACTCTGTCAACAAAGATGCCATCAATTATATCCAAAGAAGTCCAAGCTGTATGAGCTTTAGCCCCATATTGCTGAAATACACTATGCGTTTATTGTCAATGGAGGAAAGAAAAGCTGTTCAAAATTAAGGCTTGGTACCGTGCAGCATTAATTGTTTCATGAAAGAAAATAGAGCCAATTATTCTAGCCACACTCACAACAGACCAAACACCAACCTTAGGATCATGTACTGGACTTTGATGTATGAGTATGAGGGAAGATGTGCAATTGCGGTGATTGGAGTCTTGGGAAGGAAGTAGCACGTGACCGTGACTCAGTGCCACTAACAGTATTGCTGCTTTATTAATGGCACTGTATATCATAGTTTCCTTCCTTTTGCCAACTATCAAGATATTCAGGTTATGGGGGCTTAAGGATGTCTACTGTCAACCATAAGCCCCCATCATACAGTGTCTGATTGTTAGATAGCACCAGAAAATGTGCAATTTGTGCAATTTGGATGTGAAAATAAGTAATAAAACTTTTAAAATTGATAACATAACCATTGCTCAGAACACACTTAAAATGCAAGAAGATTACAGGAATACTATTTATTTCCTTTGCTGAAATGCAGCTTACATACACAAAGTTCAGAGCAATATCATAACTTAAATTTTACATTAGGATAAACTGAATGTTCCAACATCTGCAAGAAATTTGCCATGAAGACTTAAACGTTTCTGATTTAGCTTCTATTTACAGAAAAACATTGAAATATAAATCTATATGATAATTTTCATTCAGCTTTGGAGTTACCAACGTCTGCAAGAAAATCACCATGAAGACTTAGATGTTTATGATTTAACTTCCATTTAAAGGAAAGCTTTGAAATATAAGTCTACTTGATAGTTTCATTCAACTTTGGAGGTTTAGTCCATCATACTCTAGAATGAAGCACATTCATTAGGTTTCATAAACCAGTTATAATGGCCAGAGATTCCAGATTTAAATTTTGGTCCTCATCCAACCTTAAGTGGCTGTTCCATGGGTTCAACCATTGTGATAAAGAACCAACACTAAATGTGTTACACAACATTGGTCATGATAGTATAGCTCTGAACCATTGATATATGAACTGTGTGTGCTGCTTGCATCATTAGTATGACAAAATACAAGTATTAAATATCTGATTGTTCATTAGAGAAAATATACAAGAAAATCATTATTCATGTAAAACATAAATAAGCACGCCATTTTCCTTTATGCGTATGAAAGATGATAAAGATGATGGTGGTAGCAGTGATGATGATAGCCGGGAGAAATGAAGTACTATGGGAGTAACCTGCCCAACAGTATCACCATCTACTACAAATTTGATTTGAGAATTCTTGGATCAAATCCAAAACCGTTTGGTGGGACCAGCAGCCTAATCACTTGTTCATCACACTGAAAACAGTATTTATAAGTAGTAAGTAGCTTTGGTTATGTCTAAAGTAAAGTTGTTCCTGACTTACATTGTAACTTTTGTGTTATACCTAAATCTTGGGAGAAAATGTATGATCCATCACCAGATGAGATTAACTACGCACCACCATTCTGATTTGTGAATGTTTTGAAGCTTTGCATTTGATTTGGTAAGAAATTGTTGTACACTTTTCTAGTTCACATTAACCATATATGAACAGTAAATGTTGTAGCATGTTTACAACCTTAATGCATAACAAAGAACTCATGTTGAGAAGTATGAAAAGGACAGTAGCTGTCACTATGTTTGGTGCCAATGACTATATATTGGTAGCACAATCATGAAGTCCTATCAGTAGCGTAGCCAGAAAATTATTAAGTGGGGGGGAGGGGTTATAGTAAGGGGCCCATTTTTAAACAATTTGTATCAATTCAAATGATAAATATGGTTTAATTCTGAGTTGAAATCTTTAAATAAATTAATTTTATATTCACATATTAAGGGCAGCAATTGGTATTAAAATTAGAATAGGATGTTTTGCATATTCTAAGCAGCAAATGTGTTGTGACATGAGAATTAATGACCACTGTAAAATATTTTATATTACTGTTGCAGGCCATTTTATTTCACTACAAAATAGGGGTTCTAATTATGTTCTAAACTGGGAGATATTGCACTAATTTGGAAACCACTCAAATTTAGCACTGGAATGAAAATATGCCACTGTATCTTAACATGGTTGTACCATCGCCATCTAAAGTACAATTTTGTCAACTTGGGTCATATTGTTCAAGACATATGGCATAAATATTATGATTAAGAAGTATCTTGTTTCCAGCAACATAGAAAGGTGCTATTATTTTAACAAAGCTATTTTTGCTATTAAGCTTTACATTTTTTTTAGCAGGGGGGGGGGGTTCCAACTCCCAAACTCCCCATATGCCTGTAAGTCCTGTTCAAAAAACCATTTGGTTAATTTCTGTAACCTGTATTCAGGGTGGTTCATAATCTAACACTTGGGTAACACTCTACAGCAATGTCATTTTAGTTTGAAATAAAGCTTGCAGAATGCATGCGGAGTGTATACTGACTGCTTCTTCCTTAATGTAATCTATTCCAGTAATTCATTCCCCTCAAGGCAATAGTCCTTAATGGGTGGATTGAAAGTTCAACTACATCCTTGATTACAAAAAGTGCAAGGAAATACTATCTATCACATATGCAGCAATCCTAACAATTGCCAATACTTTCAAATAGGTTTTTCCATTTGTTTCAATATGTCATGAGTGAGTACAGTATTTAACTGCTGTAAAGGGGAGGTGTGAACCACCATAGTGATTTTTTTTGTTTGCCTCTGCACTGTACAGGATTCTCTTAAGAAGCACCTGAATTTCATCAGTTTGTACTTGGAATTGCTTGAAAGTCCGAATGTGCCTTTTTCATAAAGATCATAAAAAAAATAGTGTAAACTAAATAAAATATTAAATCACATTGCATTGCAAACCAATTCAAATGTCTTTTTGAAGAGCATAAATAGTTGTAGTAAAACAAAGAGAATTGGAATGATTCTCAGAGTTAACACAAATGACAAAATGTTATAAATGACTGGAACATCACTTCATCATTTCTTGACAGTAATTAATGTTTAGAACTGTATGGAATAATAATTGCTAATAATAAATACTATCTGCTCTGAAAGGATTCTATATGAAAAACTGGAATTTCCTTTCACTTTTGCCTAAGAAAACAAACAAGCTTCCCCATGCTTCAGATCAATTATTGACATAATTTCAATACTGTTCATAGTTTTGGCAGAACACAGAAACTATAACATGCATCAGTGTCGTATGCGTGGGTTGAACCGTCCCATATGTAAGATGAGTCCTGTAGGGTTGTGTCGCACAAAGTAAAGGAAGGGTCTGTCAAACCTTAATCTTGGTTTGGAGTCGGGTAATCTTGCTTGCCGGGGTCGTAACGCTAGAGGTAATGATGACAGATCATCTGCATCTAACTTCCTGGCATGCTCCTCCTGTCGACCAGATCGTTGTGATGATGACGGAAATACTTCCACGTGATGTCTTGAGCCTGTATGACCCTCTTCAGCACAGGTGCTAAACATATTGACTTGCACAATGTCAGAGAGGTGCAGGTCATTGGCAAGGCCATTTATCCCCCGGAGATCAGCCCGTTCAGCAGAGAAAAGATCACGTAAGCCCATTCGCTGAAGTGAAGAGGTGAGGTTGAGAAGGGATCTATGAGAGAACCGTGGCAGCTGAAGTTCAAGTCCTGGTCGGGCCACAAGACTGCGCAACAGGCGCGACCAGGTACCCTGGTTGTGTAATGATGTTTCAATTAGCCGTGCCTCAAGACGAGCAAGGCCATCTCCAGGAGCCAACTGCCCTTGTTGACCAGGAAGAACTAGTATCACGCTTACCTGAAGAATTACAAACTTATATAGAGGGTTCAATTTCTGGTAATTAAAGCAATGCACAGATAAAATTTCTAAAACCTGTAATATTTTTTGCAATTTTCTGAAAATTATGCTATATATTAAAAGTATGTAGCAGACAAAACATATAAAATACTACTAGAACAACTGGTGTCTTCAAGGCACTTTTGACCTAGGTCAAACATCCAGACAACCAAGTAGCTCTTTATCATTATTACTCATCAAAGCCTAGAAATATCCATCAATAAATTCAATGAAGGATAAGTACATACTAATGAACTACATGAATCACATGACCATGCTGTAAATATGTACAGAAGGAATCTATTTTAACTGTGGATACATTGCTTACTATGGTTATTTAACTCAAAATTTTATGTTTTTTTGTTTAAAATTTCAGCTTAATAAACATTGTCTTTATCTTTAAATGGAACATATTTGGTTAATGAGAAAGATTTACACGTAATAGTCACAACACTTTCTGTGGCCATTGTCTCTTTGCAGATACTCCTATTTGGCATTGACAATAAGTTCATGTTTGTATTAATCTTGATAAGTATCTGCTGAGAAATATTTCCAGCAATCTAATTTTTAATTTTTTAATTTTATTAGTTCCATTTATATGCTGTCTTCAACATCTAAGGTCATGACATCTTTGACTTTGGAAAAATACCGGGCCCGCGCGCGCGCGCACACACACGCGCACACACACACACACGCGCGCGCACACACACACACACACACTAACGCACGCACTAACGCACGCACGCACACACACACACACACACATGTCATTTACTAAAAATGCTTCTTTTTCGATTCAGGAAATCTCAAAACAAGTACTTCCAAGAATCTCAGTATCAAATTTATGTGTGGAGTGTAATACCCACTTTCTCTACTTACTATACATAACTACTAGGGAAAGTAAGAATGTGACGTGTTACATTCATATGACTTTCTCTACCTACCTCTGTGTATTTTTATATAATTTCTACAAACTATTCTTATTAAAGCTTATTTTTCTGTATACTTAATATTAATTCAGATAAACCTTTACAAAAATACTTTAATTGTATAATTCATTAAAGATACAAGGAGGACAGAGAAAACCAAATCAATTATTAGATGTTTAATAACAGGGTCATTATTTGCTGGTCTTAAAATTCCTTACGCTTTCCAAGACAGTGTGAGCCACAATTGAATAATGACATCACTTTTAAAAAATTACTACATATTGAAAAGTTCAATACAATAACATTGTGTATCCTGGAAACAGCTAATGCCACATAAAAATTTATATTAAACCAATTATATGTTTTAAAGAGATCTATATTTTTTTGTGTAGTATGTTTTTGTTCTATCTCATAGGATTTACAAGTTAAGCAAAACCAAAACAAAAAATAAATAAAAAAAAAACAGCTTCTGATGAAGGAAGTATTATAGATGAGATTAGTATACTTCTAATCAATGAGGAGGCATCAGGTGAACAAAGTGACACTGATGTGACAGAGAGGTGAAGCATTGTTACCAGTGGCAGATGTCCAGGGAAGCAGCTGTTTTTCTTATTAGCCATCACCTCCAAGAAAATTAAAAAAACAAATTTTCTGGAAGGATATGTGGTTGATGCATACAAGATATTGGCAATCAACCAAGAAATGACTATGAAAGTTTCCCATATCCCCCCCCCCAACAACTTTTCTGACAATATTTTATTCTTAGTTCCTTCAAGCACACAATTGTAATATTATATTTAGTTTAACAGGGTATTTTGAGCTAAAATATCTGAAAATTGTGAATTTCCTATCACAACTGCCTTATGGCAAAGTGATTTTAGGCATACTGATCCTGGGCTTCAGTGCTAGGGTGTGGAGCTATATAAATGTCATTACTGTGTTTTTTCCATATAATAATATATTCAACATGTTCTGGAATGCCATTGTTGTGATGTAGGTAAATAGGGTTTATGACCAACTTTAAGCATTTACTTTCTTTGTTTCTCATTAGCATTTGTAACACCTTGCCCAACATAATTATATGGAATTTCATTTTAGGAGTTTCAGGAGACAAACCATGATATTAACTACTTGAAACATCCTGATGCTTATACATCATGAAATATCTTATCATCAATGGAAATATTTATGATGAATAACAGGAAGTGAATAGAAAACTAAAAAACAGATTTGTATGCATAAGTTATAGACTAACCAACCATGAAGGAAAATATAAAAAAGTCATGTGACTGTCACATACCAGATATTTCTGTTTTTATTAAGAATGTTATTTGACAGAAATGAAGAAATACATCAGTTTATAATTATTAAATTAAATATGTTTGATGTGTTGTTCCATTATTATTATTATTATTATTATTATTATTATTATTATTATTATTATTATTGTTGTTGTTGTTGTTGTTGTGTTGTTGTTGCTGCTGCTGCTGCTGCTTTTAATGTTTTAAAATAACTAGTATTTTCTTTTCTTTTTCCTTTTTTTAAGGTCACTGAAAAATACTTTAAAATCTATTTTATGCTGCATTTTATTATATGACTTTGATATATTGCCTGCCAAATCGGTTCCACATAAAGATCAGCATTTATTTTCCAATTCTTGCTCCTTCCAGCAGATAGTTATCTTGATGCTCTCTGCAGCTCTGTCACAGCTTTTTCTTGGAAATAGGAATGTAGGCATGTATCAACATTTAATGCTGTCTCAGGGATGTGACTTAACTTGATTAAAGCTTCTTTTGAATATAATTCTCTTACCTTGATGAAAGATTCCAAGAGATATCATTTAAAAGAAAATATAATGAACAATCACTTGTGTTTAACTAATTCACTATTAACCTAATTAGTACATGGAAAGATTGAAGTAAATGGAAATAAACATGAAATGTGAGTTTGTATTGTGTCACTTTGCTGAATTAGTCTGGTTTCACAACATCAAACATATATTGACTCCTTGAGAGTGCTGTTGCAAACATCAAACATTGTGCATAAACCACATAAATCACTGTGTTCATTCATATTTTTTGTTATGACTAGCAACATTGTAACAATACTGCTTTACCACTATTACCAGCTTCTGTAATAATACCTACTGTCTATAGGTAATTCTGAATCTATGTTTAGTTTTATAAAATACCAAAGATAAAATTAAAATAAGGAAAACTGTATATAGATTTTAATAAATATTATAAAAATAATTATTATATGCTGTAATAAATAAGAACTTCTTGTACAAAATGAGATTCTGAAATAAGGGATTTCAGAGTAAATGAGCACTTAAAACAGCACAAAGTGGTTTAGTGTGCTAAATTTATCATTCAATACAGTGACAACTGTTGGGTTTTAGATGCTAATATTGATAAATTTGCTATCTTAGCTCCCTTTATTAAGAGGAGAAATTATAATTGAAAGACAAAGTTCATGGCCTTTTTGCTATTTGATTTCACATAGTAAGTCCCATATTGCTCCTACTTCAAACTGATTAATGCCCAGGGATTAAGACATAACAATAAGAACCCATTGCAGAAGAATACTGAAAGGGAAATTCTCATACACATTTTACTCACCTATACTGAAGATGAAAAGAAAGAAAGAAAGAAAGAAAGTAGAAGAAAGAAAGAAAGAAAGAAAGAAAGAAAGAAGAAAGAGAGAGAGAGAGAGAGAGAGAGAGAGAGAGAAAGAGAGAAAGAAAGAAAGAAAGAAAGAAAGAAAGAAAGAAAGAAAGAAAGAAAGAAGAGAAAGAAAGATAAGAAAGAAAGAAAGAAAGAAAGAAAGAAAGAAAGAAAGAAAGAAAGGAAAGAAAAGAAAGAAAGAAAGAAAGAAAGAAAGAAAGAAAGAAAAAGAAAGAAAGAAAGAAAGAAAGAAAGAAAGAAAGAAAGAAGAAAGAAAGAAAGAAAGAAAGAAAGAAAGAAAGAAAGAAAGAAAGAAAGAAAGAAAGAAAGAAAGAAAGAAAGAAAGAAGAAAGAAAGAAAGTAAGAAAGAAAGAAAGAAAGAAAGAAAGAAAGAAAGAAAGAAAGAAAGAAAGAAAGGAAAGAAAGAAAGAAAGAAGAAAGAAAGAAAGAAAGAAAGAAAGAAAGAAAGAAAGAAAGAAAGAAAGGAAGAAAGAAAGAAAGAAAGAAAGAAAGAAAAAGAAAAGAAAGAAAGAAAGAAAGAAAGAAAGAAAGAAAGAAAGAAAGAAAGAAAGAAAGAAAGAAAGAAGAAAGAAAGAAAGAAAGAAAGAAAGAAAGAAAGAAAGAAAGAAAGAAAGAAAGAAGAAAGAAGCAAGAAAGAAAGAAGAAAGAAAGAAAGAAAGAAAGAAAGAAAGAAAGAAAGAAAGAAAGAAAGAAAGAAAGAAAGAAAGAAAGAAAGAAAGAAAGAAAGAAAAGAAAGAAAGAAAGAAAGAAAGAAAGAAAGAAAGAAAGAAAGAAAGAAGAAAGAAAGAAGAAAGACAGCATCTACCTTCACTGCTGCATATTATCTAATACAAAACTATTATAATTTAGATATCTGACCATCTCATAATCTATGTGTATTTATTATTTCATCACCAAACTCTGTATCACTGGAGAAAATATGACCATACATGTTTTAAAAAAAGGGATATGTGTTTTTTATCACAATAAGAACACTCATACCTAATTTGAGCATTCTATCTTGAATACTCTGCAAACCATATTTTCAATATAACCTCTTCTTAAAAATAAATTAACTAAATGCTATTCAATTATAAAAGTAGCTTTAGCTGGGACTCATATTATACTGGGAAATACCAAGGCATACAGTGCAGGATCATTCATAGCTGGCAACAAACCCAGGTAATGTATGGCAGCAGAGAAACCAGTAACATTGGTGCATTATAGAATGTTTTACCTGGGGTTCCTTACTGCACATAGTACAATTATAGCACAGTCTACTATATACAGTCAGGAAGCTCCATGTCTAGAGAAAATGCATCAGTTTGATACTAGTGTTCCTGGTGAACCATCTTAATGTACAGTCATTATCATGTTCTTTTGGAAAAATAAACACCTTCTTCCCATTATTTAAACATTATGGAGCATATTTAATGTAATACTTTGAAGTATAACGAATTCCACCATATACCGAAGAACACAGGAAATAATAGCAATAATTATAATTTCTAGGTGTAGGTCAGTATAATGACATTTATTGTAACCATGAATGGTTGTTTTCATTCATAAACTGTGTCAGTTGCAACTGGGTCATTAATAATTATATTTTTAATTTTGACATAGGAAGAATATCTTATGTACTCATCATACTGGATCTTCTGTAAATTGGAAGAAGCTTAAACCTGCCCTCCTTTTCTTACTGTTAATACAAATAGCACTATAAATGCACCTCCTTCTTCCATGTTATCATCTTAACAAACATTTTACATTACAATGTGATGTTTTTCTCTCAAACAACAAATTAACACGTCTGTTTGGTTGGTTAAAGCTATTAACTGGCCGCTAGAAGTGTTATTACACCAGCTGCAAAAAAAAAAACCTCAAGCTTTGTGACTGTATCATAGTAAACTGTGATTATCAGGATCATAGCTGTAAGAACCCTGAGTGCCATATAACAGAAGAGAATTGATTGTTGCATTATAAAATGATTTACCTGAGACTTATCGTTGCCCAGAGAAACAGCTGTGGCATCCAGTACAGGTTCATAGCCAGCAAGAAACCCTGAACGCCATACAGCAGCAGGTACAGGAACAAGGCGTCGTTGCCGCATAGCTGGTGTAACAGTAAAGTACATTTCGCATCACGGCCATCTGTAGATGCATCACTGCAATCCGTCTGTGAATAACAATATCATACTATACAATGAATCTGCAACAAAACTTTAAGTATTAGATGTAAGCTTAATTTAATTTAATACTTAATATACCTACTTAATATACTTAATAATAATATTAAGGTGAATGATTTTTTTGCTACACATATTCTGGATTAATTAAAAACTTGCGTGTGTTTCCAAAATGTAACCCTATAGTTTTTTAAAGTATTTTACATGGCAGTGAAATTTTACAGGAGAAGAAAAAACTTTCTGTTGTTTTATAAAGCAATATTTTAATCAATTTAGTCTTACTTAACCTATTACTTAGAACAGAAGACATTTTGCAAACATATTGTCCACAACCTCAGCAATACTTGACAGCCAGAAGCATTGCTGGTGTTTCTTGTTAATCCTTGAAGTCCTTGTACTAGACATTTAATAAACTACTGTTTATCAATGCCACTGGGAATTAATTGATCTGCATCATTTTCCCTTTGGCTTCTCAATATAAAGTCTGTAAGTTATCACTTTAAGGCCTTTGCATTTGGCAAAATGTTGTTTGTTCAGGATGACATCTTCTTCACAGAGAGTGCACTTGGGTGTAGGTAGGCATTGTATCTTGTAGAGGTGTTCTGCGAGGCAATCTTGGCCAGTTGCCATCCTAAATAAGGTCACTGCAGTCTTCCTTGGCATTTTTTGTATATCAACTCTATCTTTAATATTCTTATAATTTTTACTTTCTCTACTACGTATAGTAAGTAGGGGAAGTATTGCATTACACCCAAAAATTCGATTTCGAGATTTCACCGGAAATACATGTTTTGAGACCTCCTGAATCCAAAAAAAGCATTTTTGGAAACATGTCCGTGTGTGTGTCTGTGTGTGTGTGTGTGTGTGTGTCTGTGTGTCTGTGTGTGTGTGTGTGTCTGTGAACAGCATAACTCAAAAACGAACAGTCGGATAAACACCAAACTTGGTATTTAGGTTCAGTACCTTCCAGAGATGCGACACGAAGGTTTTCAAGAAAATCCCCCCACCCCCAGACTACCCTTTACATGGAAGATTTTTCGAAAATTTTAATTTTCTCAAAAATGGCTCTAACGATTTTGATTAAAATATCATATGTTTAAGATAATGTCATGAGAAATGAAATGTATATCTCGAATTTTCTGGGAATGTCTCAAAAATATTCTTCATTGTGAACGACT